>QJPP01003453.1:0-269369 GCA_003996215.1 Jaltomata sinuosa
AAGTTTGCTTATTAA
Source organism: Jaltomata sinuosa (assembly GCA_003996215.1). Lineage (NCBI taxonomy): Eukaryota > Viridiplantae > Streptophyta > Magnoliopsida > Solanales > Solanaceae > Jaltomata > Jaltomata sinuosa. The sequence continues at coordinate 16 of QJPP01003453.1, forward strand.
CACCAAAAAGGGAAATGCATCACCACTCCTTCGAGATTTCCTCTTTATCACTAAGGCAATGACCTCACCCACATTGATATGTTTTCCTACCATCATTGCAGCTAGAAGCATGGCTCCATCATGTGTTATCTTTTGGTCATTTTGAGAAGGAGGATTAGAAGAGGTGTTGCACAAAAGTCATACCATAAATGGAAAAGCGTGCTGCAAAAGTATAACATTTAAGGAGCGAGGGAATTTTACCCCATAGTGGCCCAGGAAATGTTGTGGAGCAATAGATGGAACCAGCCCATTCGAGAGATTTACGCTTGAGAAGTAGCATATCTCCATGAAGGTCAGGAGCTGATGTCAATTGGATTCACTCCTATAGATGGCATTAATTACAGCGGAGGTAAAATCTGTGATTTTCTTTTCCCACCGCGAAAATATACATATAAATGAAGGGAGTCCAATGCGGGGAATTTCTCATAATATAAAAGAGAGAGAGAAGCTAGTGAAAGAAAGAGAAAGAACCGCGAATGTAGTGGCCTTGTGAGTCCTATGGTATATTTTGTGGGTGGTTTGGAATATGTGGTATAGTCTGATATATAGTGAAGGTTCTGTCAGAAATTCGAGAAGTTCGTAGCCCTACTCGTGCGTGTTATTCACATTCGAGGATGAATATTTCTAAGGGGGGAAGGATGTAACACCCCAGGTGTTTAAGGTTGTCCTTTATTCATATCGAGGGCTTATGAGTCTAAATTTGAGAGTTTTATTAACACCGCGCGTGTTCAAAAATATTTTATTTAAATTAGAATTTGATAAAAAGTTATATTTTACTGCCTTTTTAAAATATTTTAGATATTTGGAAAAAAAATCATTAGTTACGATATATTTGTATTTATATTTATTTTGTAAGAGTTTTATAATTTATTGATATTTTAGAGAAGATATTGAAACTAGCAAGCAAATGAAATTCTTATTATATTAGATCATCTTTATCAAAAATAAAGTTCCACCATCTTAATATATGTGGCATTTGTATTTATAATAGTATCTGATGATGGTTATTACAATTAAGGTTGAAAGATATATTTTCCCCCTATCCTAATATTAAGTTCTCCTTTTAAGAATTTCATCTTTATCCTAATGCTTCCTCCACCACTCACCTCTTTAATCTTCTATAGATATACATACTAAGCACTTTATTTTCATGTGCTGGTAGTGAATGGAATTCCTAAGAGAAGCAAAGTTGCTCCTTGGAAGTAAGTGTCCTTATGCTTTTTTAAGCTACTATTTTTGTAGAAATTCTCTAAGTTACGAGTTCTTTAGAAGAACGTCCTTACCAGGCTATGCAATTATATTCATTAGTTCCATGTATATTAGGTAATATCATGTTTATTCTAGCAATCCAAGCACAAGGAATACACTATATAACTACGGTAGAATTAAATTGATTATTCATAAGGGTAGCTTACCTATATGTGTTGAGTTTTCTTGTATAGTTGAGTATAGTAGTTGAGATCCCCAGGTTGGACATCAAATATTTAAGTTCGAAAAGAGATTACAATTCTTGACTTGCAGTACTTCCATTAGCGAGGAATCACCCGAGGTATGTAAAGACTTCTTCTTTCTTTTCTTGGCATGATCCCTTGATATTAGAGGTTTCAAATTTATCGTGCTTTGGAAGAGCTATTTGTAGAGATTTTAGTGGTAATATGTTTTATACCTCTTGTAGAGTTATTCTTCAGGACGAACTTGTATATGGTAGTATCAGTTTCGGGTCAAGTCCGAAGTAGTAACTACATATAAAATTTTGTTGATAGGATAAGTTGGGGCGAGCATATCTCCCAATATATAAAGAGTTAGAGAGATTATTATATATCAAATTAAAGGTCTTTGAGTCTAGTTTCTAGAATATCAAACCATTTGTCCATACAACGTCTGAGTAGAAAGTAATGACCATTTCACCACGGACTGTTTGGAAAAATTGGGTAGGGCCAAAATTCTTTTAAAGTTGTGTTTTGACGTAGTTCTGATATAGTAGTGGTGGTGGGTCCTTCTAACAGCTTGTTTAGTTTGGGATTTGAAGCTTTTATCAAGATAATCTCCCTCCCACAACCTTCCTTCTTAATCCCACATTCTAGGATTGTTTTTATAGATTTTCGAACTATGCAAAGGTGTTTTTTGGATATCGTGGCTCCGAACAGCCCTTTTTCTCATTAAGTTAGATTATCATTTTTATATATCATTGGTGTTAGGGTGTTGAAGGGACTGGTGGATTGGTGCACTTCTTTTAGAGCTGCGTATGACAATTGTTAGATTAAATAGTGTGAAGTATACCTTGTTAGGTTATCTCGGGAGCTCACCGCTCTTGTATGGTATTGATAGCTTCGTCTTGTTGATATTAGTTGTTGTTTTGGTAGATCTTTATGCCAACAACTTTGAGGTTTCAATTGAAAGGTGTGCTAGGGCTAGTCCCTTATTTTGACAAGTTTTCCTAAAGCTTATAGAACAACAAAGATAGTTGTTGTAGCCAAATTACTCGTAGCCTTATGTGACTTGGTTGGCTACTTGACTTGATATATTTATCCCTCATGGAATGCATATTTTATTAATAGTGACCCCGAGCTTAGATACGACTTAGAGATTATTCCTATAGGTCACTTATAACTATATTGCCTGTTTTGGGCCATTTGATTGTTTGTTGTTGCCCTTGGGGCTATTATAGTTAGATATAGAGATATGATTGGTGCCTTAGGGGCTATATATATGTTGCCAAGGGTCTATTGAGATGATTTGAAGCCTACAGGCTATTCTGATTGCCTACGGGGTTGTAGTAAAGCCTACAGGCTATTTCAATTGCCTAAGGGGCTATAATGAAGCCCGTTCACTCACGAGCTATAATATTTGCCTAAAGGGGATATATTGAGGCTTATGGGCCAATGAGTTGCCTTCGGGGCTAATATGAAGCCAACGGTCTATTATTGTTACCTACGGGGTTATTGTGAAGCCTGCTCACTTACAGGCTACTTGATTGCCTAAAAAGGCTACATGTTGACCCTACAGGGCTATGTTTATACCTAAGAGGGTTGTGTGATGCCTATGGGGATATGTTGATGCCGAGGAGGGCTATAGGAGGCCTATGGGTCTATCATAATATACAAAGGTCCTAATGGGCTACTGATACATAATAATTGCCTTCGGGGCTATGTGTAGATTGCCTGAGGGGCTATTGAGATATAATAACTGCCTACGGGGCTAGAGGACTACCAATAGGGGTATATAGACTTAATTGGCACCTCTCGGGTTTATGGTGGCCCGAGTAGGTGGTCTTGTTTACTATTTGTACCTGCCATGCTTATGGGGGCCGGTTTGGTTATTGTTTGATCATTACTTAATGATTTGTTCCAGGAGTAGTGATAACGCTCAAACTACACCTCAAATTAATGAAGCGTAAGCGATCGTTGTCAAGTAAAGAACCCAACAAGGTTGGGGTCGAATCCCACAGAGAATATGGTGAAGATTAAGACTTTAGTGAAGTAGATGACTAGTGATCAATTATTTCCGATAAATAAAAAGGGGGGTTTTGTAATCAACTTGTAAACAAAACAATAATAAACGTAGGAGTTTAAATCAGTATGAGAGGATGAACTAGGATGTGTCACCATGGCGTTGTAACAATACAAATTCTAGGTTAACTCGGGTTTCTTTCTAATGCGTGTTCCACGATGTGATGGCGTCTATTGTGAGTCGTCTAAACGTCTCTCGACCAAATTAAACAAATTCCTTATCTTCTTTCGATCTCAAAAAAGAATGTGCTTTTTAGCTCGAAATCCTAACATCAAGTAGATCTAATCCAGTTACGGCATTAATCTTTAAGACGAGAGTTGGTAGTCTCGAATCCTTGTCGTTAATCAATTTTCCCGGTTTTAACTTCTTTACTCAAGCAAATTAAACCTAGGCATGTTCTAATGTTTGCAACCACTAGAAAACGTGACATAATGTATGATTAACAATGTGACAATACATATATCGAACCCAACGCTACCCGGAATCTATATTGCTACGTTTGCCATGGCTCCCACAACCCTAGTTGCGGGAGTTTTAGTTACTCATGCTCGATAAATAAGAGAAAATAGTTGTATTCATCATAAAAGGAAGAAAAGTCTTACAATATAATGAAAATAATCAATCTTCCAATATCCACGAACAAGAACTCACGAACGAATCAAGACACGAATTCAAGAGAATGAACCGTGTTGTTGCTCTCAAAAACCAACCAAAAACGTGTTTAAACTAATGGGAGAATTTATAATTAACATAAACCTAACATAGGGTATTTATAGGAGTAGTAGAAACCAAATCCAAAACGGGCTAGGAATTCCCAAAACGCGGGTCGCCGCTTGAAGCTACTGCCTAAGCGTGACGGCCAGGCTTGACGGACCGTCAGGGCAGTGACGGACCGTCGCCTGGGCCGTCACTGCTTGGCAGCAACACTGCCTTAAGTTGACGGTCCCAGTGACGGGTCGTCAGCCTTGTGACGGGCCGTCACTCAGGCCGTCACTCTTAGGCAGAATGTTGTTTTTCGCGTATTTTCTTCCGTTTCCGTGTTTGCGTCCATTTCCTACAAATACAACATAAAAACATCAAAAACAACAATGGTTGCTTGAAAACGTACGATTGTTCTTAGTAAAAAGGAGTCGAAAGTGACGTAAATTAGCGTCACATCACCACCCTCAACTTAAAACGTTCGCTTGTCCTCAAGCAACATAACATAAAACAATAATACGACTCAACTAAGAACACGAACTCATGTCTATAGCACTTCATGGTCATTCAAAACTTATTCAATTAAATCAAGCTCCCTCGTAGCACACGTATGTATGAAACACTAACTAGCAAGGATCCAAACATGTCATTCCGATATGATAGAATATTATGCATACACATACGCATAGCTATCCTAACAATCAATAGACAATATAGACATCTTGGTGCCCTCACCACAAAGAAATCCCACACACAAGATTTGGGACTAGGTAAGCGCTCACACTCACAATCGATTTCAAACAATGCACATGCGATACCATAGGCTTGCCCTTACTATTCTATTTCAGTTCTTCAGAAAGCTACTTAGGATCACTACAGGACTTGTATTTGCTTGTAATGAGGCTTCGGGTGCAGGTAGGATGCATTTAGGTGTTAGTGACTAAGCCCTCCTTGGAACCATTTACATCTTATCACCACATAACTTCACTTTATCCATCCTTATTCACCTTTTTATTTCCTTGATTCTAGATACAGGTGCGGCTTCTTTATTGACAATTCTTTTTGTTTCTTTTTCGATCTTTTTCATCTTTCTTTATTTTTTTCTTTTCTTTTCTTAGGCGCACACCCGGATTTTCATTCTATTCAAAAACCAATCTTCTCCATCATCTTTTTCTTATCATTCACCTCTGTAGTAGCCACCCCCAACTTAGGCTGATTGCCTGCGTTAAGGTGCACAATGTCCATGCAGGACCAGGGCCAAAACAGGGTTTACCTCTATAGTAGCCACCCTCAACTTAGGTTGATTGCCTGAGTTGAGGTGCACGATGTCCAAGGAAGGACCAGGGCCAAAATAGGGATTCAAAGTTAAACAGGAATGGCGACAGGTTATTGAAAGAACAAGGTCAATTATGGCTCAAACAGGGATCAAGGGATTATTTATATTTGGACGGTCTTTTAGGTTAAGTGGACTGCACACAAAAAGAGCATGTGATCCTTTCCTAAGCAACCAACTTCAAACTTAACAAAATAGACCGGGCAAGTTCTAGATGCATGCACAGAGTAAGAATTTATGACAATAAACTCACACGCTCTTGGCACCAAGAAACTATATCGCTACCAATTATCAAACAACCGCTTGGCTTAAGCATACTCATTCTACTCATAATCGCACAATGACATACAAGGATCCCAACATTCAATCGTTTCAACATAAGCTCAAACCCAGAAAATTTTTAAGGGGCCTCATTTTTAGACAAGAACAACGCATGCTTGCTATAGACACTAAAAAAAAATTTAAACTAACAACCTAAACATGCCGGTTCTACTAGATAGCACACCGGAGGGAAAAGAAACACGGCAACAAAAACCCTCGGTGGTGTATGACTCACAGGTATCCCAACACCCTCAACTTAGACTCATGCATTGTCCCCAATGCATACATATGAAAACTAAAAGCTGTGAGAATAAAGGAATACCTGTGAAGTCGATATGACTCAGATTCTGGAATGATGTTGGAGACCGCCTGGGTCTCCAAAACAAGAGAACTCGATGGAGTACGTATGTGCGCCAACCTCATGTTGCGCTCCAACTTCCTCTTTTATTTGCTCCGCCGCTAGTCGTGACCGCTTCTTCGCTCTTTCCTTGTAGATTCTCTTGCGGTGTTTTCGTTTCCTTGAGCTATTTACACCGCTCTCCGCAACATGCTACTCTTTTCGCGGCATCCTTCTCACAACAGCTAGCGTCTCGACCAAACACTTCTCCTCAATGTGCACATCCGCAGGAGCTTCCTCAATAGCATTGATGACCGCGACCACCCTCATGTCACTTGGTTGCTTCATCAATTTGGACACATCGAACTTGACCAATTCATTGTTCAATCGGAAGGTCAGCTCGTTTTTTTTTTTTTTTTCCAACACTCTCGCCGTAGCTAACAATGGTCGTCCCAAGATTATGGGAACTTCGAAGTCCACTTCGCAATCCAAAATTACAAAGTCAGCTGGGAAGATAAGCTTACCGATCTTAACTAGCACATCAGACAAGATCCCTACGGGTCGCTTTACCGAACGGTCAGCCATCATCCCTCTCATGGACGTTGGTTTAGGAGCTCCCAAACCCAATTTGTTATACACTGCTAGCGGCATCAAATTTATACTAGCACCAAGGTCACACATAGCTCTCCCGAAGTTGAGCTTCCCGATAGTACATGGAACTGTGAACGCACCTGGATCATCCTTTTTTTCAACTAACGACCTTGAAGAGATAGCGCTGCAGTGATGGAGGTTGTCTTCCGGTTCAAAACTCACCGTCCTCTTCTTTGTAATCAAGTCCTTCATGAACTTGGCATATCCGGGCATTTGTTCCAGCGCTTCCACCAATGGTATGTTTATTGAAATCTCTTTCAACATGTTCATGAAGTTCAGGAACTTACCATCGTCAGCTTTCTTCTTTAAACGCTGTGGGAACGGAGGTGGTGGTCGAGGCATCATAGTTGGAAGCTTTTCAGCTTCCTTGCGTTTCTCCGTGGGCTTTGGAATTTCCTCCTCTATCGCCTCTTCATCATCCGCAATGTCACCTTGAGTATGAATTACCGGATGTGATTCCGGTAATATTTTTCCGCTCCTTGTGGTGATCGCCATACAGCTTGCATCATTCTTCGGATGAGTGGTGTCGCTCGGCAAAGTACCTGGTTTCCTTGGGTTTAGAGATGCCGAGATGTGACCCACTTGCTGCTCTAGTTGCTTGATCGCGGTTGAGTGTGACTCCACTACCAGACTCAATGTTGATAACTCATTCCGCATTGCCTTTACCCCAGAGTCAGTCGATTCCACCTTAAGCAGCATCTTCGCTATCATATTCTCAAGTTTGGACGTCTCAGCCTCGCTGCCAGTTTTGTCCCGATTGCCAGGTGGTATATACAACCCACCTCTATCGGTGTTGTTCCTCCAGCTTCCTTGGTCGCAATTTTTGTAGCCACCATTCTCATAGTGGTTGTCTCTTGGATAGTTCCGACCTTGGTTTCTCTGGCCATTGGCCTGGAAACCCCCCAAGTAATTGGCCTCCTCAGTCTCCATACCTTGGGAACCCACAACTTGTACCTTCTCTATACTTCCTGACGTCAAGTGCCTTGTCAGGAGATCTAACTGTGTTTTAAGATGCGCCATGTCTTGGTCGCGCTCCTCCTCTTTCCTTCGCCACTCTGCTGACATGCCAATGGTATAGGTGCTAGCTGCAACCTCTGAATCCCGTGTGTGCCAGGCTCTGTTGGTCTTGGTGAGCCTGTCCAAAATAGTTGTGGCGTCGGCAAAAGTGCAACCCATAAACGCTCCACCTGCTGCGTTGTCCAATGTTGGCTTGGTAGCCGAATTTAGTGCCCTGTAGAATGGCTGCATCAAGAATTCGTTGTTCAGCTGATGGTTGGGGCACTGTGTCAGCTTCTTCTTAAATCGCAACCAAGTCTCGTGCAGTGCTTCGTGAGGTTGCTGCCTGAAATTACTAATCTCATCCCTCAACTGTATCATCCGAGAGGGAGGAAAGAACCTTTCTAGGAAATATCCTCTCAACTCGCCCCACGTTGCGATAGAGTCGGGGGTCAGCTCCGTCAACCACAATGCTGCCTCATCAGACAGAGACAACGGAAACAATCTGAGCCTGATCGCTGTCTGACTCACGCCCGGCAGCTCAAACGATTTGCAGATCCCCACGAAATTCATCAAGTGCTGGTTTGGATCGTCACCAGCAACACCGCGGAACACTCCTCTCAAGTTCAACAGTTGGATCATCGGGCTAGTGATGTTGAACTTGGCTCCGGGCGGTAGCGGTGGAACAATAATGGCGCCCGTAGCGCCAGCTCCATCTAAATCTAGATCCTCATCATTCCGTACCACATCATCCTGCAGACCACCAGCATTCAAATTTTGTTGGGCCTGTAGTTCTGCAGCGATCCTTGCTGCGTCTAATTGTGCGGCCATATTCCGCCTCAATGTTCTCGCAAGTTCGGGGTCGTAAGGTAAAATTTGTTCCCCCGAACCTCGGGTACTTGGCATGCACAACCTGTATCCTGTCCAAAAACAAAAACAACAACAGAAATAAAAGCAGGAAATTATGACTAAAAGTCAACTAAACACACCAGACTTAATCAAAAACCGTATTCCCCGGCAACGGCGCCATTTTTGATAACGCTCAAACTACACCTCAATTTAAGAAGCGTACGCGATCGTTGTCAAATATATAACCCAACAAGGTTGGGGTCGAATCCCACAGAGAATATGGTGAAGATTAAGACTTTGGTGAAGTAGATGACTAGTGATCAATTATTTCCGATAAATAAAAAGGGGGGTTTTGTAATCAAATTGTAAACAAAACAATAATAAACGTAGGAGTTTAAATCAGTATGAGAGGATGAACTAGGGATGTGTTCACCATGGCGTTGTAACAATAACAATTCTAGGCTTAACCGGGTTCTTTCTATATGCGTGTCACGATGTGATTGCGTCTATTGTATCGTCTAAACGTCTCTCGACCAAATAAACAAATTTCCTTTTATCTTCTTTCGATCTCAAAAAGATGTGCTTTTTAGCTCTCAATCCTATCATCAAGTAGACTAATCCAGTTACGGCATTAATCTTTAAGACGAGAGTTGGTAGTCTCGAATCCTTGTCGTTAATCAATTTTTCCCGGTTTTAATCTCTTTACTCAAGCAAATAAAACCTAGGCATGTTCTAATGTTTGCAACCACTAGAAAACGTGACATAAAGTATGATTAACAACGTGACAATACATATATCGAACCCAATGCTACCCGGAATCTATATTACTACGTTTGCCATGGCTCCCACAACCCTAGTTGCGGGAGTTTAGTTACTCATGCTCGATAAATAAGAGAAAATAGTTGTATTCATCATAAAAGGAAGAAAAATCTTACAATATAATGAAAATAATCAATCTTCCAATATCCACGAACAAGAACACCAAGAACTCACGAACGAATCAAGACACGAATTCAAGAGAATGAACCGTGTTGTTGCTCTCAAAAACCAACCAAAAACGTGTTTAAACTAATGGGAGAATTATTCTAACATAAACCTAACATAGGGTATTTATAGGAGTAGTAGAAACCAAATCCAAAACGGGCTAGGAATTCCCAAAACGCGGGTCGCCGACCAGTGCTACTGCCTTAGCGTGACGGCCAGGCTTGACGGACCGTCAGGGCAGTGACGGACCGTCGCCTGGGCCGTCACTGCTTGGCAGCAACACTGCCTTAAGTTGACGGTCCCAGTGACGGGTCGTCAGCCTTGTGACGGGCCGTCACTCAGGCCGTCACTCTTAGGCAGAATGTTGGTTTTCGCGTATTTTCTTAAGTTTCCGTGTTTGCTTCCATTTTCTACAAATACAACATAAAAACATCAAAAACAACAATGGTTGCTTGAAAACGTACGATTGTTCTTAGTAAAAAGGAGTCGAAAGTGACGTAAATTAGCGTTACATCAAGTAGTTAGGCTGTATTATGATGATTATTGATTTTCTTCCCCGATTGCTTTATTATTAATGATATTAGTTAGCTCAATTCGAGAAGTGGGCAGCTCAGTTAGTTATGGTTTATAAGGTTTATGTTGAGAACATGTAAGTATGTTCTGGCTAACCTCAGACTCCCTGTTGGAGTATATACAGTACTTATAATGTCAGTCTCAGCTATTTATAGATTCAAGAGCAGGTAAGTAGGCTCATATTATCTTTGACTCTCTTAGCTGATTACTTATAATGTTTATGACACTAGCTCTTGTTTCAGCTTTCAAGTGCCTTACATACTCGGTACATTATTCCGTACTGACTCCCTATTACTTGGGGGCACTGCATTCATGCCTACAGGTCCTGAGCAGCGATCAGACAGACCTGCTGAGTAGCACAGCTAAGTTTCCACGGATTGGTCAACTTTTTTTCTTCCAGGAGTTGCCAGAGTATCACAGGTCTGCTTGTGTTACTGTTTATAGCTTTTGGGTAGGCCGGGGCCTTGTCCCGCCAAGTATTATATTCATAGAGGTTTGCAGACCAGTCTGTTGGGTTGGATAGCTCCGTTGTTGGCCAGTTGGTACTTGTTGTAATTGTTTATTATTTAGCGGTTGTTGGCCTAGCTTATATTGCATAGTATTTATGCTTTTCTAGATTTCATGGTGGCCTCGACGGCCCAAACAGGACTTATATGCTATTTGTTTATTGTTTTATATTAACTGTTGGGAGTAGCTATTTTCTTTCTAGAGCTGTTGACAGGGGCCTTGCCGGCCAAGGGCTTATTTTTAAGCCGAGATATACTTGTTTGTTTTCTTGATTGCATGTGGCTTCTATACAATTGTCAAATCGTTCAGCAGGGTTGGCTCAGGCCTAAGTTTTGGCATCAGGTGCCAGTTGCACCCCTCAAGTTTGGGGCATGACAATATGCCCATTGTAGGGAGAAATGATCCCTTGACACCAAGAATCCCGGACCCTCCTTGTTCATCTTATTTTCCCTTTTTCATACAAACTCAAGAATCCACTATGACCTAGAATCATTTCACACATAAACATTATTGGTTCCTCTAAACCACCCAAAATCTAGCCTCCAAGGATTTAGAATCTTAAAATCAACAATGAAACAAGTATTGGGATCATACTACTCATAACATGATAATTCCACCTTCATCAACCAGACAACCAATACGTTATTCCTCCAGACTTTGTGCCTAGATGCCTAGACATGAAATCTCACAGCATTCTACAATACATTATGCAATAGGAAGCAAGTCTAAACTACTCAGTTAAGCCAGGACTACCTAGACACCAAGCAGCTGCTGCAGAAGTCTGAACACAAACTTTTGACTCCGCGGAGGTAAATCCTGATGGAAAGTGGGCCTTGAATCCATGGGTTATGCCCCATTCACTCAAAAATCCTTCTTCTTCATTGCTCCCAAGCCTTGGAGTAGCCTAGGAGGGTTTTTGGAACAACCCTCATCCTTTTTGCAACTAGAGAGTAGAAGTCCAATATAAAATCTACGTTTTCTAGCTATTGGTTCCATTAGCCTGCTATAGCAACTTGTCTGCTGAAAATTCCCTCTATAATGGGATGATGTTAGCCAGACCAAATTTCAATTTCCGAAAATCTTTCATTGTGTCACCCCAAATTAATTTAATAGTGTATTTCAGTTATTCTCGTGACCCACTATGAAAATCTTTTTTAATAATGACTGAGCAGGTCATTACAACAGATACCAATTTACCCATTATCCATCCCTGAATGATCCCAAAGGCGAAGAGAAAAGAAGAAGCTAGTCTTGGAATCCTATCATTCTACCTTGACAGTGTAATTATAACCCTATGTGAACCATTGAAAATCCCATTTCTATAGGTGTACCCAATTTAACCAAAATAAATTTGATACCACTCGGCCAAGGAATCTCTTCCCTCGAGTTTGCACAGATCAAATTAGGGCGACCTTTCCCGAGTGCCTAAGTAATCTAGGGCCTCATAAAAATACTGGAACGAAAGGATTTCAGACGACACGGATAATAACCTTTCTTCTCTTAATCGATCTGTATCCCCCTGTAATAGAAATTATCCCACTATAGTAGCACTGCTATAGCGAGGGTTCGGTTGCTATAGCAGGTGGTAACAGATTTAAGGGGTGAGAAATGCGTTTCTCACCCATTTTCCCCATTTACACCCAAACACACCACCTTTCTCCCGATCACCTTTCTCCCGATCACCTTGCTCCCGACATTAAAAAACAAGGTAAACATTGCAACATCTTACTCTTTCTACTCCCTTGCATGATTATTGCTCATTATATGCTAGAAAAGGGTGAATAGAGTAGATATTGTGTTAATTTGAATTTTAAATTTTTGTCTTGATTTTGTTGGATCCTCGAAGCATGGATGCTTTTCTTATGTTTAAATACTTCTACAGCGTTCTGGGCATAAGGATTATGGGGTTTACGGCCCAAAATGGGTCCAAAATGGTAGGGAAGGTGAATGGTTGTTCTTGTTAAAAAATGGTGATTTGGGTAACTTTTAGGAGTTATAATGCTTAAATTTTTGCATAAAATAGTAGTAGAGTTCTCCTATCTAAGTGACTTAGAATAGGTGCTCGCACGGCCCGATAGTTGGATCATGACAATGTGGTATCTGAGCCAACCAATAATTATACCAGGTATGGTACCCGAGCCAATCGAATGTCACAGATGTCACAACAATCAATAATAATGAACACAACCCATACTTGTAAAACGAAAAAGTAATTAAGACGAACAAGTAATTAAGACAAGTCCATCTCACCAGATTGGCAACCGGATATCATTAACATTCATTATTATATTCCCTAAAACACATACTGTACAGGAAATACTAATGCAATAGATATCATGCACACATAACGTAAATGGGAAATAATTCAACCATCACCTACATAGCAGATCTAGTTCATTACTCCAACCCTGATGACCTATCTAAAGACTGACCCCCGGCTTATTCAACTAAACCCATGAACTCATTTACCTCAATTCCTAGACCCTGTTTTGAGGGTATGCACATTGTAGGGAAGAATCATCCCCTGATACCAAGAATACCAGACCCTCCCTGTTCATCCTATTTTCCCTTTTTCATACAAACCCGGGAATCCACTACGACCTAGAATCCTTTCACACATAAACATTACCGGTTCCTCGAAACCACCTAAAATCTAGCCTCTCTAGGATTTAGAATCCTAAAATCAACAATGAAACAAGTATTGGGATCATACTACTCATAACACGATAATTCCACCTCCATCAACCAGAAAACCAATACGTTATTCCTCTAGACTCCGTGCCTGGAGGCCTAGGCATGAAATCTCTAATCATTCTACAATATATTATGCAATAGGAAGCAGGTCTAAACTACTCAATTAAGCCTAGCCTACCTGGACATCAAGAAGCAACTGCAGAAGTCTGAACACGAACTTCTGGCTCCATGGAGGCAAATCTTGAGGGAAAGTGGGCCTGGAATCTATGGGTTTTAGCGTATTCATGCGAAAATCCATCCTCCCCATTGCTCCCAAGCCTTGGAGCAGCCTAATAGGGTTTTTGGAGCAACCTTTATTTTTTTTACAACTGGAGAGAGGAGAAGACTAATATAAAATTTGTATTTTCTAGCTATTGGTTCCATCAGCATGCTATAGCAACCTACAGGCCGCTACAGTGGTGGCACTATAGCGCGAAAATTCCTGCTATAGCGGGATGATGTCAGCCTGACCAAATTTAAATTTTCAAATATCTTTTGTCGTGTCACCCCAAATTAATTGAATAGCATATTTTAGTTATTCCCGCGACCCACAACAAAAAGCCTTTTTAATAACGACTGAGCATGTCATTATAATGTACGAGTTAGTTTTCCGCATTTTTGATTTAGTTGATATTTAAAAACTCTTATTTATATCGTGAATGCCTTTATTATTGTTAAATGAATTGGTTAGGGTTTGGTTTAGATTGTTAAACATGGTTTGCCCATTGAGGGGTTAGGATAGGTATAAGTCATGATGGTTTAGGTTGAGGCACTTACCCTTTTGGAGCTTGACATGCTACACTAGTAAAGCACCAGTCTCAGTGACATGAATTCAAGAATCCTTCTGCATTGAAGTTGGGTCCTTTTTTTAGTCCTCGGGGGTGTTTATTGAACACCTCCTAATTAGACCATTGGGATCAGATGCATGTGACATATGTCACTGTAATAAAAGGTCAAATGGGCCATTTAATAATAAAAAACATTACAAAGATATGTGGCCCAAACTGAAAAGAAATTAAAACAGATATATAAAACAAAAGAAATTAGAGAAGTAAACCAAAGGTATCAAGACCGTAGCTGTCTTCATCAATGAAATCACATATTGCAGCTCTGATCATCTTTCTCAAAGACAAGTTGTCTTCCTCAGAGAATCGTTGCCCTTGTTCATGACCTCACTGGTAAGACTCTGCATTTACACATTTAATTTTTCTAAATATTCGACTATCAAAACATTTGTTGTCTATAAGATTTTAAAGTTTTAATTCTTAGATTTGGGTTATTTCTATATTAGGATGCTTTAGAGCTCTCACACAGATGCATCAAAAAAGTACCACTGAAGAAATCTTCGATCTAAGATTGAAGAAGCTTCAAATCCTTGTATCTAACCACGTATTGATACCATATAACAAATAGTCTAATATGATCTTCTGACTGGTTAAACCTCCAGGGGAAGTTGATACCAGACAAAAAATAGTTTTTGTTAAAAAATCCATCAATAAAAATAGAGACTGTGTAATGACCCTCGAGGTGATTTTCTTATATTTGTGCCTTTTACCATTTTGACCCTTCCCGTAGCTTCTTCACAGTTTGTTTGACTTGCTAAGATGGGTGACATGTTTCCTGAGGCATTCGATCAGTTCTAGATAAGTTTTCCTATTTTTGGAACGCTTTAAGTTGATAGGTTTGACTTTGGTCAACATTTGGAGTAAATGAGCTCAGATGAGAATTTTGTTAGCGTTGTTCACTCTAAAATATGGACTTTAGGCTAATAGGGCTTTTGATTTGGGTCCTGAGGCTTCCAAACTTGTTTTGGGCACATGGGTAACTTTTAAGCAAAACTAGCAAAAGTGTTGACTTTGGTCAACATTTCATCAAGAAAACCTCTGTTGGTCATTTTGATGATTTCATTGAGTCTGGAATGCCATTTCCAGTTGGGTAGCATGTTTGATTTGTGTTCACGGGGTTTGGAATGAATCCAGAGGGTCTATTTGGTGACTTTTTACCTTGTTGAAATTGCTGGTTTTTTATATTGCTGGTGCATGTCACCCTACCCTTTGTTCACAAGGGATAGGCTGCATTCACAATGCCACATACACAATAGGTGACCCACATTCACGGAGAAGGGTCAACAAGACCTTGGTAAGCTTTCTCTCTATGTTCGCAGGAGGATGGTTGTCTTTGCATCTCCCGTATTGCGGTGGGGTTCTCGCCTTCGAAGAGAAGGACCCCTGGCACTTATATAATATTTCCAGCTTCATTTTCTTTACCAATAATACAAATTCCTCCATTTGTATTGAGCTTAGGAGTTGGTTTTGAAGCCTTTGATCATCCAAGTTAATTCTGATAAGTTCATCATGTCCCTCTGTTCTTTTTTCATTGTTCTTTTGCGTATATCCTTCATAATTTCTGTGAATTACTTGTCTTAAACTCCTTTGGTCAAGTAAACTCTTGGGGTTATTTTGGGCCCCAAAATGAGTTCCATTTGCACTTGAATTTTGGACATGGGTTTAGAAGCCCATTGCAAATGTAATTGTGAAATTTGTTTCTATTTTTATAAGCGGGCCTTGAGGGTCGATTTATGACCCAAATTCTGATTTGAATTTTTGTATATCAATATGAGTGTCATTATTCTCATCTTGAAACCTAGATTATGTTTATGATAGCGTGGCAGCATTTTATTGCTATGCGTAAAGGGAAGGCACACGAGTGATGGTTCATGGTTGTAGTTTGGCCCCAAGGTAGGTTATGATTTACCTCTTTTAGACTTATCTTGATTAGATTATATGTTTTATAAGTTACACAAATATTAGGGTAAGTTTTAGGTTAGAATCAGGCTTTAATCTTATTTTTGCATATTTGGCCATTTTCCAGGACTGTAGAATAGGATTATCATGCTTATCCTTAGCCTAGGGTGTCGTAGACTTGTTATGTTAGACAATAATTCCTTAGTATAGGATTAAGGAGGTTTTTTGTAGTATATTAGGCATTTTATGGTTATTCTCGCTTTACAATTCTATTTTTCATATTTATTACTGTTACTGTGTAACTGTAGGCCTGAGGCTATAGCTCAAATTTGGACAAAGTTCCAGGTTAGTTTCCTTGTTTGGAGGGTGATTTTACTTTATTTGTTATTTACATATACATGTATTCTCTTGTGATTACACACATATACTTATACATGCATTTACAAGGCTAGTGGTACAGTTTCAGAAGGAAATATGAGATTTTTGGTTCAAACATGAGTTTTTCTACTTTTACTATGGTTTTCAGATTTTAGATAAATACTTCATGTTTTATCACTTTTTGGAAAGGAAAGGAAGTTACCACATTTTATACTCATTCCGAGGGACGTTTCTGGACTTCTTCTCTATATACTTTTTGTTGATGAGTCTGAGGTACGATTCAAGGTGGGCCAAGGAGCACATATCCAGGTTTTACTTTTATTGCATATGTTGATGAGCCCTAGGGCAGCCTGAGAGATGATTCGGGGAGGCTATGAAGAAGTCTGCGAACTACATTTTGGGGTTTTTGCTTTTCTGCATTGGCCACATCCTGCACTATATCATTCTAAGATATATTGCATTATCTGGCATGTACTTTAAGTGGTTTTATTGCTTTTATTATTATTATCTTCAATGTTCGCCAGGTTATTCACTTTCTTTTAGTTTCCTGTGATAATTAGACTTAGGTGATCCCGATAGCTAGTTTACTTTCCTGTTATTATCTTCTGAGCTCGGTCAGTCTATAATGCCTACTGAGTACCCTATGTTTTGTACTCGTACTAAATTTTTGCATCTTTTTCTAATACAGCACCTAGTACGAGCCGCCCTCCTTAACTATCCATTTATTCGAGGCCAGCTGCTACTCAAATCGTGGTGAGCTCCCGGCGTTCGGAGATTTTACTACTTTCCCTCTTTTCATATTGTCTGTATTTTATATTTTGGTAGATAGTAGCATCTTGTATAGTGCTATTTTTGTACTTAGACGCTCTTGTACCGGTGACACCAGGTCTAGGGTTTGGTTTCTTATATATATATATATATTATCTTCCTTGGTCTCTTTAGGATCTGTTGTATATTTTTGTACCATTTTGTATATATCTATGTTGATGGACCTTATCTTAGTACTATCTTATTTTTGCTTCTTCTATTTTAGTATTTATTTATGGTAACGTGTTCTTGGGTTGGCTTGCCTACTGGGAGTTTTAGGAGGCACCGTCATGGCTTGATTTTGGGTCATGACATAGTGGTATCAGAGCTTTAGGTTCACTAGTCTTACCAGTACAAGAGAAAATGTCTAGTAGAGTCTCGTGGATCATTATGATGACATCCATATCCTATCTGTGGAAGGCTATAGGACATTCTTAGGAAATAATTTCCTTCTTGATTGATTCCTTATCGTGCGTCCTTGATCCTATCAACTTATAATATCTTTTGTTTCACTCTTTCTCAGATAGTTCGGATGAGATTGGTAGAAGGTGAAGATGAGGCTCCAATGCCTGAAAATAGAGCCCTAGCTAGGGGACGGGCTAGAGGTCATCCCATAGGTAGAGGTAGGGCATGGGCTGTGATGCCATCTCAGTCATAGGCTAGGGTAGCATTACCAGAGCCATATATAGAGATAGGGAAGGTTCATTATCAGTCGTAGGGCATAGGGCCTGCCCAATATCCAGTAGGTTTTGTGGCTATACTACTTTTTCAGGACACGTTGGTTCATCATCTTGGATTTTTGGAGGTCATGTCATAGCCCGGGGCATTGCTAGGTAATCTTATTAGTTCACAGATTAGGAACGAGGCTTAAACTTTAGCCCAGGAAGCGGTACATGGTATAGGAGCATAGTCTGCTACTGTGACTACTCAATTAGAGGTGTTGCATTTTCTATCAGTTGCTCCACCTATTCCAAATAGGCATGTCATGTATTCTGAGGATCAAAAGATGTTGGGTAGGTTCATTCGAATGGGTCCTCTGAGGTTTTCTGTTGCTCCAGCGGAGGATGCTCATGAGTTTCTAGTCAGTTTCCAGGAGAGGTTACATTACCTCAGCTTGGTTGAGGGACATGGAGCATATTACACTATGTTTAAACTTGATGGTGTAACAAAGCAGTGGTGGAGGTCGTATATTGCTTATAGGCCAGTCGGGTCACCTCCTATGACTTGGGCTTAGTTCTCTGAGGCCTTCTTAGAGAAGTTTGTATTGCATAGCTTGAGGGAGCGGCTGAGGGATAAGTTTTCCAGGCTAGAGAAGGGCTCTATGACTACTTCTGAGTATGAGATCTGCTTTCATGAGTTGGCTAGGCATGCCACTATAATTCTACCCATACAATATGAGAGAGTATGTTTTTTGTTAGAGGGTTGAGTTTACAGCTTCTGTTGGCTTCAGAGCACTTGGTGGCTTTAGGGGCGAGTTTTCTTATAGTCATTGATCACGCCTATACTATTGAGAATATTCATTATCAGGCCTATGGAGGCAGCAATAAGAGGCCCCGCCATCAGGATAGATTTAGTGGTTCCTAGTCTAGAGGTAAAAACTTCTTTAGTAGGGGTCAGCAGCGGCGTTCAGGTCATGGTCAGGGTATCCAGAGCTTGGTTTAGACTTTACGAGGTGCTTGCTTTGGGTATTTAGGTTGTGGTGTCCATTCTAGTTTAGCTAGGTCATTGCAATAGGGTGCAGCTGGTCAGGGTTGTTATAAGTGTGGTTTGCTAGGTCACTATGCTATGGATTATCCCTCAATCGGCATTTTGGGTGACAGGGTCAATAGAGTCAGCCAGGTCAGTAGGTT
This sequence comes from Jaltomata sinuosa, assembly GCA_003996215.1. Classification (NCBI taxonomy): domain Eukaryota; kingdom Viridiplantae; phylum Streptophyta; class Magnoliopsida; order Solanales; family Solanaceae; genus Jaltomata; species Jaltomata sinuosa. The sequence goes on from QJPP01003453.1 coordinate 19,327, forward strand.
CAGGCCTTTACGGTTCCAATGCCACCGGCTAGAGGTAGTGCGTAGGGTAGTAGGGATAGTCCCTAGCATTCTCAAGGTGGTCGTGGTAGATGGAGCCACATGTAGGCATTTTTAGGCCGGCCAGAGGCCAAGGCTTCAGATGATGTCATCACAGGTATGATCTTCATTTGTCATCAGTCAGCTTCTGCATTGTTTGATCTGGGGTCTACATTTTCCTATGTATCTAGTTATTTTTCTACTCGTCTGGAGTCTACTTGTGAGTTATTGCTTGTGCCTATGTATATAGCTAGCCTAGTAGGAGATTCTTTAGTAGTGGATCATGTATATCAGGCTTGTGTGGTAACTATTATGGGGTATGACACATGGGTAGACCTGGTGGTGTTAGATATGATCGATTTTGATGTGATTCTAAGCATGGATTGGTTGTCTCCTTATCATGCTTTGTCAAGACTATTACCCTACGGATGCCTGGTATCCCGCCTATTGTATGGAAGGGTTCCAATAGCCACATGTCGAGGGAAGTTATATCTTTCCTGAGATCTTAGCGGTTGGTTTGAAAGGGGTGCTTGGCTTATCTTGCTTACGTCGGTGAGACTAGTGCAATCACACCTTCTATTGAGTTAGTTTCAGTGGTTTGCAAGTATTTGGATATGTTCCCTACTTACCTACCTGGTATTTCTCCTGATCGTGATATTGACTTTGATATCGATATTGAGCCAAGCACTCAGCCCATTTCTATCCTACCATATCATATGGAACTAGTCGAGTTAAGGGAGCTTAAGAAGCAGCTCAAGTATCTTATGAGTAAGGGGTTTATCAGTCCTAGTGTGTCTCTGTAAGGTGCTCATGTTCTCTTCATGAATAAGAAGGATGGTTCCTTGTGTATGTGTATTGACTACAGGGAGCTAAATAAGGTGATCGTTAAGAACAAGTATTTGATGCCACGTACTGATGATCTATTTGACCATCCACAGGGTGTGGCGGTGTTCTCGAAGATTTATTTGAGATCAGTTTATCATAAGTTGAGGATCGGGGCAGTGGACATCCCAAAGACTATATTTTGGACTTGATATGGCCATTATGAGTTTCTAGTCATGTCTTTTGGGTTGACCAATACCCCAGCAGCCTTTATGGAGTTTATGAACCATGTGTTCAGAGCCTACTTGGATTCCTTTGTTATAGTGTTCATCGATGACATTCTAGTATATTTGAGGAGTAGGGAGGAGCACGAGCAGTATTTGAGGGCTTCAGACCTTACGAGATCAGTGATTGTATTTCAAATTCACTAAGTGTGAGTTTTGGCTAGAGTCAGTGGCATTCTTGGGGCACGTGGTATCCAAGAATGGGATTATGGTGGATCTGGCAAATATTGTGTCAGTTCGTGATTGGGCTAGGCCTACTTTTCCTACCAAAGTTCACAATTTTATCAGGTTAACAGGTTACTATAGACGATTTGTGGAGGGGTTTTCTTCTATAGCAACTTCATTGACTAGATTGACTCAGAAGAATATCTCTTTCCAGTGGTCTGACGAGTGTGAGGTGAGCTTTTTGAAGCTCAATGCCTTATTGACTTCAGCTTTGATTCTTACTCTTTTAGTTGAGGGCTAAGGGTTTACTATTTACTGTGATGATTTTAGAGTTGGGTTAGGTTGTGTATTGATGCAACATGGCCAACTTATTGCTTATGCTTCCAGATAGCTGAAGGCTCACGAGAAAAACTACCCGACTCATGACTTGGAGTTAGCAGCAGTAGTCTTCGCGTTGAAGATTTGGAGGCACTATCTGTATGCCATGCATTGTGAGATCTTTACTAACCATCATAGTCTTCAATATATCTACAACTAGAAGGATCTAAATTTGAGGCAGCGCAGGTGGTTAGAGTTACTAAAGGACTATGATATCTCTATTCTCTATCACTCGGGCAAGGCAAATGTGGTAGCGGCTGCCTAGAGCCAAAAGGCAATGAGTATATGTATCTTGGCATTCTTGGCAGCAGGGGAGCGACCTTTAGCTTCATACATCCAGTCCTTGGCTAACAGGTTGGTTAGACTTGACATTTCTTAGCCAGGTCATATTCTTTCTTGTGTTGAGGTTAGGTCTTCTTTGATAGAGAAGATTCAGGAACAACAGTTTGATGATATGAGGTTGAGGGTCATTCGTGATAAGGTATTGAGTGGCAAGGCTAGAAAGGAGGCATTAGATTCAGAGGGTGTCCTGAGGATTGAGGGTCGTATCTGTGTTCCTAGAGTTGGTGACCTGGTCAGCTTGATCTTGGAGGAGGCTCATTGTTCTCAGTATTCTATTCATCCCATGGTAGCTAAGATGTACCATTACTTGAGACAACACTATGGGTGGTGTGGGATGAAGTGGAATATCTCAAATTTTGTATCTAGGTGCTTGAATTATTAGCAGGTGAAGTACGAGCACCAAAGACTAGGTGGTTTGACTTAGCGGCTACCCATTCTTAAGTGGAAATGTGATAGGACAGTTGTGGACTTCGTGGTAGGCTTTCCATAAACTTTGCGGAGATTTGATGCGATTTGGGTCATCATGGTTAGGTTGATGAAGTCTGCTCATTTTCTGCCGTTCAGACTTCTTACAGTTAAGAGAGGTTTGCTCAGATTTACATTCGTGAGATTGTCCATTTGCATGGGTGCCTATTTCTATCATTTTCGACCTTGGTACTCAGTTTATTTTGTGTTTTTGGAGGTCTATTTCGAGGGAGTTGGGTACTCAAGTTGAGCTTAGCACTGCTTTCACCTACAGATTCATAGTCAGTCGGAGCATACTATTCAGGTTCTGAAAGACATGTTGTGGGCTTGTGTTATTAATTTAATAGGCCAGTGGGACCAATTATTAGCCTTGGGAGGGTTTGTGTATAATAATAGCTACCACTTTATTATTTAGATGGCTCCATTTGAGGCATTGTATGATAGACAGTACAACTCTCTAGTGGGTTAGTTTGAGACTTCTGAGGTTAGGCCATGGGGTACTAACTTATGGCATGATTCTATGGATAGAGTTTGGGTCATTCAGGAGAGACTTTGTACTACCTAGAGTAGGCATAAGAGCTATGATGATCGAGGGTTCGTGACTTAGAATTTATGGTTGGTGACCGAGTGTTCCTTCGTATGTCTCCCATGAAAGGCGTGATAAGGTTCGGGAGGAAGGGAAAGCTTAGCCCTATCTTCATTGGTCCATTTGAGATCCTTCATCGCATTGGGGAGGTAGCATATGAGTTATCCTTGCCTCCTGCTCTTTCAGGTGTTCACCCCATTTTCCATGTTTCTATGCTAAGATGGTATGTTTTGGATGAGTCGCACATGCTTCAGTGGGATTCAGTTCAGTTGGATGAGTCTTTAGCTTTTGAGGAGGAGCCTGTTGTTATTTTGGATAGGCAGGTTATATAGTTGAGGTCCAAGGAGATCCTATCAGTTAAGGTTTAGTGGAAGCATCGTCCTATCGAAGAGGCTACTTGGGAGACCGAGCACAACATGCAAACCCGTTATCCTCACCTTTTTTAGCCTTCAAGTACCTTTCTTTCATTAACTTTCAAGGACGAAAGTCCTTTTAGTAGTGAATGTTGTAATGACCCTCGAGGTCAATTTCTTATATTTGTGCCTTTTAACTATTTTGACCTTTCCTGTAGCTTTTTCATAGTTTGTTTGACTTGTTGGGATGGGTGGCATGCTTCTCGAGGTATTTGGTCGAGTTCTAGATGAGTTTTCCTATTTTAAATTTCTTTAAGTTTATAGGTTTGACTTTGGTCAGTATTCAGAGTAAATGGGCTCGGATGAGAATTTTGTTAGCATAGTTAGCTTCGAGAATGTGGACTTTGGGCTAGTGGGACCTTTGGTTCGGGTCCCAAGGTTTCTAACTCATTTTGGGCACTTAGGTAACTTTTAAACAAAATTGGCAAAGTGTTGACTTCGGTTAATTTTTTATCAAGACGACCTTCGTTGGTCATTTTGATAAGTCCTTTAAGTCCAGAATACCATTTTCAGTTGGGTAGCATGTTTGGTTTGAGTTTATGGGGTTCAGAATGAATCTCGAGGGTCCATCCGGTGACTTTTTGTCATATTAAAATTGTTGATTTTTGTTGTTGGTGGTGCATGTCACCCTACCGTTCGCGTTCGTGAGGGACGCGAGGGGTAGGATGCATTTGTGGTCCTGCGTCCATAGTGATTGACCCGCTTTTACGGACAAGGGTCAACAGGACCTGAGCCAGCTTCCTCTCTGTGTTTGCAAGAAGATGGCCGCATTTGCAATGCCTACATACGCGGTGGGGTCTCCTTCTTCACGGAGAAGGACCCCTGACACTTATATAATATTTTCATCTGTGTTTTCTTCACCAATAATACTATTTCCTCCATTTGTATTGAGCTTAGGAGCTGGTTTTGAAACCTTTGATCATCCAGGTTAATTCCGGCAAGTTCATGATGTCCCTCCGTTCTTTTTTCATTGTTCTTTCGCGTATATCCTTTGTAATTTTCGTAGAATTCCTTGTCTTAAACTCCTTTGATCAAGTGAACTTTTGGGGCTGTTTTGGGCCCCAAAACAAGTTCCATTTGTGCCCAAATTTTGGCCACGGGTTTAGAAACCTCTTGTGAATATAATTGTGAAATTTGTTTCTGTTTCCATAAACGGGCCCCAAGAGTCGATTTCCGACCTGATTTCCTGCCCAATTTTTTGTATATTAATATGAGTGTCATTATTCTCATCTTGATACCTAAATTATTTTTATGATAGCGTGACAATATTCCAAGGCTATACGAAAGGAAAAAGCACATGAGTGACAGTTTCTGCTTGCAGTTCGGCCCCGAGGTAGATTATGATTTACCTCTTTTAGACTTAGCTCGGTTAGATTATATATTTTATAAGTTACATGAATTTTAGGGTAAGTTTTAGATTAGAATTAGGCTTTAATCCAGTTTTTGCATATTTGGCCATTTCTGGGACCGTAGAATAGGATTATCATGATTATCCTTAGCCTAGGGTGTCTTACCCTCATTATGTTAGACTAGAATTCCTTAGTATATGCTTGAGGAGGTTTTTCGTAGTAGAGTAGGCATTTTTTGGTTAATCTCTCTTTACAGTTCCATTTTTTATATTTATTGTCATTACTGTATAACTATGGGTCCGAGGCCATAACTCAAATTTAGATGGAGTTTTAGGTTAGTTGTCTTATCTGGAGGGTGCTTTTACCCTATTTTTATATACATATACATGTATTCTTTTGTGATGACACGCATATACTCATACATGTATTTACATGGTTAGTGATACGGTTTTGGAAGGAAATATGAGATTTTTGGTTTAAACATGGGATTTTCTACTTTTACTATGGTTTTCATATTTCAGAGAAATACTTCATGTTTTATCACTGTTTGGAAAGAAAAGTAACGTGCCACAATTTATACTCGATCCGAGAGACATTTTTGGACCTTTTCTCGATTTACTTTCTGTTGATGAGTTTGAGATACGATTTTGGGTGGCTCGAGGAGCATATATCCGGGTTTTACTTTTATTGCATATGTTTATGAGCCCTAGGGTGGCCTACGAGATAATTCAAGGAGCCTACGGGGCAGCCCGGGAGTCGCATTTTGGGGGTTTTACTTTCCTGCGTTGGCCACATTCTAGACCATATCATCCCATGATGCATTGCATTATCTGGAATACATTTTGAGTGGTTTTATTGCTTTTATTATTATTATCTTCACCGTTAGCCGAGTTATTTTCTTGCTTTCAGTTTCTTGTGATAACTAGACTTGGGTGGATTTTGATAGCTGGTTTACTTTTGTGTCTTTTTCTAATATATATATATATATATATATATATATATATTATCTTCTGAGCTTGATCTGCATATGGTGCCTACTGAGTACCCCATATTTTGATACTTATACTATATTTTTGCATCTTTTTCTGATGCACCACCTAGTACAAGCCCTCCTTGTTGACTATCCACTCACTCGAGGCCAGCTGCTGTTCAGATCGTGGTGAGCTTTCGATGTCCGGAGATTTACTTTTTTTCCTCTTTTCATACTGTTTGTATTTTGTATTTTGGTAGACAGTAGTACCTTGTATAGCGCTATTTCTTTACTTAGACGCTCTTGTACCGGTGATACAAGATCCGGAGTTTGGTTTCTTGTATATATATTTTGTCTTTCTTGGTCTCTTTAAGTCATGTTGTATATTTTTGTACCGTTTTGTATATATATGTGTTGATGGCCCTTATCTTATTATTATCTTATTTTTGTTTCTTCTATTTTAGTATTTATTTATAGTATCATATTCTTGAGTTGGCTTGCCTACTGGAAGAATTTAGGAGGTGCCGTCATGACCCAATTTTAGTTCGTGACACTGTGTATCAAGTCTATTAACCCTCATGATTTTTGTAAGGATTATTATTAACAGAATCTATAAATAGGATTGCAATTTCCCATTTACATTATTTAATTATGTTTGAATTTTATTTGTGTTGCCGAATTTTCTTCTGTTGCCTATTTCTATTTTTTTTCTACTCATTTGTACCTGTGGACTCAGTATTTTGGAATCTTCTAATTCTCAAGTTAGGAATTTGTGATTTATCCATATTGAGAAGTTTTTTTTCCATATACATGTAGCTCTATAAGTAGAGAAATCAATTGTACCCGCAATAAAAAAATATGTTAGTTAAATAATTTGTTAGTTGATTCCCTTCTCTAAGAATATGCTCTACTTGTGACATTGTTATTTTTTCTCAACTGATTTATGTCCTGAACAATCATAGAAATACACCAAGGAACTTTCCATACTCCATCCAGGATTCGCTTTATAGTACGAGAATCTGTCTCCAACACCACTGGTAGCAGCTGGTTAGAAATACAATAGGATAGTCCTTCTCTGATTGCTTCAGCCTCTACTATGGTTTTATTCCCATCCTAAATAATCCCGGTTGTAGCATGCTTCATATCCCTTTCATTGTCCCTAACGCAGTAGGCTATTAAGCTAGGCCTAAGGTTGCCTTTATAAGCTCTATCAATGTTGCATTTATAGTTGCTAGCTACAGGTTTCCTTCATTGAACTACCTTACAGTTGAGCTTAGGAGTGTAACCTGTTAAAAAAGAACTAGCATATGTCACTTCTTAAGGATATGTTCTAACCATGGGTATAAGTTCTTATCATGTAAAGAAACACTCCTTGTGTAGGACATTTTCTTTTAATTAAAAGTTTGAGGCTCGGGACCTCTATTATTGAGCAAAAATATTTACAAAGACCAAAGAGAGCCAAATGAAACAAAATACAAAAACAATAAGCAAGGAAATAATATCTAGTAAAAAAGCAGAAAAGGAAAGTGAAGACTAAGAGTCTTCATCTCTGGAGCTCTGTGGGATTCGATCTCTAGACAGCATCGGGGTCATGGGAGGGGCGTTGGTGACCCGATGGAGTTTACCGGTGTTGATGGTAGGAGCTGGTCAGGAAGGTTCTTGTTGCTGAACAGAGGAATCATAGATCTGTTGGAGCTGACGGCGATGGTGTAGCAGCTGGCCAAATCTTAATATGCAGAAGCTCAAGATCGGTGAAAGTGGGTGAGTTTTGGATGTTTACACTCAAGGAATTTACAGAGTCTCACAAATGCCATGCAATCGTCCCAACTGAAGACTTCTTCGACTCCTTACCTACAAATCTTAGCTCAGAGGATCAAGATAAGTACCATACACCCTCTTTAGCTCACAAGAAACCCGCCTCTGATTATTGGTTTCACCCCGGTCTTATCCCTTTGATAGGTTGAGCCCAACAAGGAGCTAATACCACTGTCTAAGAAGAACAAACCAAAAGATCTACTTCTAATCTCATCGGGTAAGTACCTCTTCATTTTCTTAGTGCTTAGAGTTGTCGAGGTGGCTACTAAGTGTAATCGTTGGTAATCGTTCTTGGCCTTTGTATGCTTTGTGTGTTATGCTTGAATTTCTATTGTTCCTGTGTTTACCTTCCCTTGTTATCAAAAGTTTCATTTTGGAACTTTTTGACTCGAAGGTTTGGTATTTGTTGTCTATCCATGTGTAAGATTGTGTTTGCCTCTCTAGGTAGATCTTGTATTGATGAGTAGGGAATTCTATCTATACTTGCAAAAAAGAAAATTTGATTAGCAATAAAATCCGCCAATTTGTTCCCTTCTCAGTACACATGTTTGACCTTTGCCTCCATCACCCTTATCAACTCTTTGATCTTGTTAATCTCCACATCAATTATCCAAGGCACTTCCCAAATCCCATCCAATATCTTCTTGACAGCCAATGAGTCTGTTTCAAGAGTTACAGGTAGATGATTTTGCTGGATAAAATACTCTAGTCCCATCTTTAATGCAACCACTTCAGCTTCTCCAATCCTTCTCACCTCAGCATAAATTAGGCGACTTGTATCATCTCTTACGCAGAAGGCTCCTGATCTAGGTCCTGGGTTTTCTTTGGATGAACCATCAAAATTGCATTTAAAGAAACTCATGTTGGGCAATTTCCAGTAAATCACCTTACTGCCAATTCTAGGAGAATGGACTTCTAAGAATTATACCAAATCAAGCCAGAAGGGTGGAATATTATTTAACCACGGGTAGATATATTTAGCCATAAATACCAGATTCTTGTCAATCTCCATTCTCATGCTGACTTGTGGCATTTTCCCTCCATGCCTGATCACATATCTCCTTTTCCAAACCTGACATAGTATGAACATAGGCATATCTTAAAAAGAGGCTTAAGTTTTGGTGCACAATCAGCTTCCCACCAACTAATTACACTGCCTCCGACTTGTAAAAATGGGTCATTTATCCCTGCAGCAGCTGCAAAGTAGTGTCGTGTATTGTTAAAGACACTACAATTCAAAAATAGATGCTCAATAGATTCTTCTACCGTATCACTACAGCAGCAACATATAACACTATCACTGATTTTATTTCTGACAAGTACTTCTCCAATAGGTATTCTCTTCTTCTATAATATCCATAGAAATAAAGATACCTTAAAAGGCACTCCCTTCTTTTATAATCTCCATAGAAATAAAGATACCTTAAAAGGCACTCCCTTCATCCAAATTTCTTTGAACGTATGTTGAGATTGGCCTTGTGTAGGACATTGAACCTCCGTAAAATATATTATTCCTTCTCTTTCATAATTGTCCAAGGATAAAAGTTGTGACGACTTTGTATATTGGTCTCAGATCAGCAGAGCAATCAGCTTTTCACTACTTGTGTATATTCTGATTCAGCTGAATAAAGGGACCATGTATTCATGCACTATATGCAAAAGTTGACCATACCTTCATTATAAAAGGACGATTTATGAATGATTTATTGTTTCCTGAGCTTATCCTGAACGACAACAACATTTGAATATTATTGTAATACTCATTCTTGTTAGTCGCTCATCTATGGAAAGGCTCTAGTTGCATAGCCTCCTTAAGAAAAAGGACACCTTAAAGGGAACAAGAGAAATTGTCTTTCCTCTTTTTGCCTCATTATATACCAAACACTAATGACTGAAAATTTTCCTGAGCTTGTCAGTATCCACCAGAGTTTATTTCATTCCTTACCCTTTTCTATAATTATCAGTAAATTTTGTATTTGTTCTACAATATCTGAAAAAATTGACTCTTGTAGTTTTAACCACTCCATTCAGCTTGGCACATCAACTGAGTAACATTATCTACTGTTTTGTCAATATCATTTGTCCACTTGGATATGATCATTTTTATCTCATACAATTTTTATTCTCAATTTTGGGCATTGTGTCTTATCCAAGTTCAATATTTTTCTCCTTGACAAAGGTAAATCATAAACTTAGTTGTATGTTAATCTTATATCTGATTCAAATGCTTGATTATTTGAGTAATTTGCTAGTATATTAGCTTCTCCATAGATGTGGTTGAAGGCAACTTGACATAGTTTTGTAATTCTTTGTGTGTATTCTACTATGATACTAATGTGTTCGGTGTATTCTTTTGCCTTCAATTATTTGCTACACTTGTAAATCTGTCTCAACGCTTATTTGTTGAATTCTTTTTGTCACACAATGAGTTAGTGCTTCTTTGATTGTTATTGTTTGTACCTCTATGTTAGTCATCTCATGAACTTCCTCTACTTGAGCATAGATTAGATCTCATCGTGGCCCCTTAGGCAGAAACTATAAGAATTTCTTTCAGGATTTTCTTTACTAGCCACGTCTATATTGCATTTGATGTGTCCATTCCCTGGTCTATTCCATTATACCTTCTTGTAGTATAGTGTAGGTTTCTACCCTTTCAGGCAACTTATCATCTCTGACCATCTTGTTGGTATTCTTCTTAGGCTTGGGTAATGCACTTTGATGAATTGTCATAAACCTGTGGTGACTTTATATATCAACATGTGATCTATTAGAGTCTCTCCATGCTTAATCTTCTTCTTTCTTATCCACAATTCCCATAAGATAATTGATGGTGTTGTTTTATATATTGACTTCAATTTTGAGCAACATTTTGCAGTCCACCAGATAACTATTATTTGTGATAGTTGCAATCTATTGTGTATCCCTGCAAAAAATAGAACATATTTTCATATTTTACCCTATTTAGCAAATTTTATATATAGTTAAAATATTTAAGAAAAAAATAATAATCCTTAATTTGTCAAATAGATATAAGCAACAAGTATTTTAATTTCTAAAATGCAAATTATAATTACTAATCGAGAAAGTTGCTCTTAAATTTGAGAAAAAATTGTAGAGTAACATATTTTTTTACAACGTATTGATGTATACTTAATCAAAGAAAAAAACGTTTTGGTGTATGTCAAATCAATGTACACTTTGTTTTTTATGTTGTATCACAGACTAAATTATGCAACTTTTTGAATTGGAAAACTTTTTTCCCTTTTTTTGATTGGCAAAACTAATATATGCATTCCATGAATTTGTATGATATTGGGATAATTTTGTATAACATTGTAAAAGTGTATACAAATACCTTTTATATAGTATTATATATTTTTATATAAAATTTATATATTGTGTATAATAAGTGTATAATATTGTTTACCGTGTGTATAAGCATCATTTTAAAGAAAAAAAAAAGGGGGGGGGGGGGGGGAGGTATGCGAATTTAATGTGAAAATATGGCTACATGGGTATAATATTTTGTATTGACCTATATATTTTTTAAAACAATTCCTATTAAAATAGCTACTAACAGGAAAATATAAGCTCTTGAGTATTATTTTAGAATAAAAAGAAGGGGAACGTACATAAAAAACACAATTTTAGGATCTAATTACTCTTTTTTCCACTACTTTCCTTTCGGATACATCTCAAACCACTCGGATACATCTCAATCTCATCGGATACATCACAAACCACTCAGATACATTGCATAAGGCATCTAGATATATGATTTTATGTCGGATACATCGACATCTTTGATTTTATCTCAGATACATTGGCATTCCGCATGTATCTGAGAGGTTACAACATGTATCCGCATGTATCTGAGGGGTTACAACATGTATCTGAGGGGTGAGATGTATCTGATGGATGGGATGTATCCGATGAGATTGGGATGTATCCGATGAGGTTGGGATGTATTCGAAGATTTTTTTGTTAACATGTGATATATTAAGTAATTAAAATAAAGTAGTGGGAGAGTTTATAAATATGGTAGGGATGTTTGACTCTTTATGTAATTTACCCTCAAAAGAAATGGATCAAATATTGGATCTGTTTTGAGTTGGGTTGAATATTTGGGTGAACTACATAAATGGCCCTCATAGGAGCTGGTCTTGCTATTTTGTCCCCATAAAAAAAATCTTACAAAACTAGTTTTTCTTCCCTTTTATGTATAGAACAACTACCTTTTTGCCTCTCTATACCTAAAATATTTTTAAACAACTCTCTATGCTCATTTGTCTCTCAACTTCTATTTTTATTTCTTTTTTTCTTTTTTTTTTCTTTTTTTTTTCTTTTTTCTCAAGCTTTATTTTTGCTTTATTTTTTGGTTTTTTTTTCCTTCGTTTTTCTTTTTTCTCAACCTTTATTTTTTTTCTTTTCTCCTCTCAATTCTATTTTTTTTATTCTTTATTTTTTCTTTAAATTTTATTTTTCTTTTCTATTTTTTTTTCTTTTTTTATTTTCATTTTTCTCAACCTTTATCTTTCTTATATTTTTTATTTTATCTTTTTTTTTCATTATTTTCTTTTTTTTTCTCAATTTTTTTTTTCTCTTTTATTTTTTTTCCTTTTCTCCTCTCAACTTCTATTTTTTATTCTTTGATTTTTAATTTTTATTTTTTCTTTTTTTTATTCATTTTTCTCAACCTTTTTTTTATAAGATGTTCTATAACTCTTGTTTTAGAGGCAAGACTTAGCCCAAGGACTTTCAAACAACAAATTACGTCTCATTGGAAAGAGTTGACACTACCACATTGTGTCTTGATTTATGACATGCTCTATAACGCTTGCCTTAGAGGCAAGACTAAGCCCAAAGACCTCCCAAAAAAATAAGTTACGCTCCTTGTCCAAGAGTTCACACTACTTCATTGTGTGTTGATTTATGAGATACTCTACAACTCTTGTCTTAGAGGCAAGACTTAGATGAATGATTTTCAAACAACAAATTATTCCCTATGAGCAAGAGTTAACACTACCACATTGTGTCTTGATTTATGAAATATTCTATAACTCTTCCCTTAGAGTCAAGACTTAGACCAAGGACTTTCAAAAAATAAGTTACGTCCCATGGGCAAGAGTTGACACTATCACATTATGTGTTGATTTATGAGATGCTCTATAACGCTAGCCTTAGAGGCAAGACTTATCCCAAGGACTTCCAAACAACAAGTTACGCCCCATGGAAAAGACTTGACACTATCATATTTGTCACGCCCCGAGGTTACCCCCTAGACGTAACACGGGACTTGGGACCACAAGTGCCCTAAGCTAACCCTTGGTTATAGCATTCTCAAGCATAACAAAAGATAAGCAGAAGCAATCATAGATAAAGACTCAGAATATCATAAATAGAAAGTCGAATCAAGAAATACAATCATCCAACGGAACCCAACTACACTATGTCTGAAAAGCCTCTACAACTAGCATTAGGAGTTGATGGGACAATACCCCAACTAACTTAACAATCTCGAAGAAATGGGAACATAAAGCTAAAGTAGAGTTTAGTCCTGGAACTATGAGGACTCACCAAACTGATTGAGAGTGGCCGGGATCTCTAGCCATGAATCTATGAAGGGACACCTGAATCTGCATCATCAAAGGATGCAGCGCAATATGCGTTAGTACTATGGAATGTACTAAGTATATGAGCAATACATGAACATGATGAAAACATGCTAAGTATACTTAAATAACTGAAAACATGCTTTTAAAGATAAACTGAGCGTAATGACTCTAATACTTTCTATAAGTTGAAACATAATCATAAGTAATAAGTTTGAAATCTGAATAAGAGTTAAATGCAAGTTTTAAAAGCATAAACTATTTTCTGTGGGAGGTTCTCTAACCGACATAGACTATGTGAGCTACATGGAATTCGATGTATCCGCTCCATCGAGAGGACCCAATATACGTTGCCAGGGTATAAACGCATTACTATGGCGTGATCACTAAATACTGATGCCCAACAGAGGGGACTTAATACCTACGGGGGCATGTAGTTCTGGGACCTTTTTGGGTACTCTCACCCTGTCCAACTCGGTGCTAATACTACTCCCAAAATATACATATAGTTCATATAATACTGGGCATATCTGATGCCAAAACTGTTCATACTGATGACATTTCTAATGTCAAAACTGTTCATACTGATGACATATCTAATGTCAAAACTATTCATACTGATGACATATCTGATGTCAAAGTTGTTTGAAAAGCAAAAAGACATATCTAATGCCATGCAATTCAAATTCATAATCTGAAGACTTAGCTTAGCTAGCTTAAAATGTACTTTTCTTTCAAAAGTCATACTTGAAGAATTTTGTATGCAATTTCATAAATACATAAGGGCCATGATATCTAATCATGCCAAATTTCTCTTGGAACATGCAAATTCATGGTTTCATGCTAGAAATCAACTTTCATGCTTAACATATGGGCTTTTGAGAACACTTACAAAACATCAATTAAAGCATGGGTAATAGATCAGAAATCATGAATTGAAGCTTTAAAACAAAACTCATAACTTTTTCCCAATTTAGGTAAGAACCCAAGTTTCATAAATTGAAAAAGGATTTGCCTTAAAATCATGAGTAAGAAACCACTCATAAAAACTCATGCAAAATCATGCAATTTAGAGTTAGAATCCATCGAAGAATCATAAGGAAACAATTTTAGAAGAACCCATAAGAATTGAGTAAGAACCCTAGTTTAGAAATCCATAAGTTTAATTTAGAAGACTGGCCTTTTGGGCATAAGGGTAGAGGAATCTCTTATTGAATACCCACATACCTTGGTGGAAGATTACCCACTTGATTTGGAAAAGATTAGGAGACTTGACTTGGAGCTTGGAGACTTGAGCTTGAAGGAGAAATTTTCCTTTTTGAGAGAAGAATGAGGAACTTAAGAGGGACTTAGGATAATATAGGTGAAAATCCTTCTAAAAGTAGTCAAAACGACTTCACTTAGTAGACAATAGGGTAAGAAATGACCAAAATGCCCCTAGGATTTAATTAGAAGAAAGCTGGAAAATCAGTCGAAGTCAGGGATCACTACTCCATCTACGAGTCGTCAAAGGGATGATGGGTCGTGGTTCTAATTCGTAGAACCAAGATGGGGCTGCAGATTTGTTTCTACGGGTCAACAGGACGGACCCGTAGAACGAATAACGGGTCGTCATTTGCATTCGTGGTTCTCAGGAGACTCAGCTGACTTTGGTCAAACCACTAGTCAAACTATGATCCATCGTTCAAACAACGAGTCATAGACTCGACTCGTGGTCCCTGGGAAGGACCTGGAAAATATCATCCCTCTGAACCCATTCCATGAGTCAACAGGACGGATCCGTCGTTCAAACGACGGGTCATCGTTTGACTCATGATTACTGGAACACTTGACAGTCTCCATCTCTGATTTTCCACGAATGGGATCACGACTCGTAGAACAAACTACGGTCCATGGAAACCACTCGTGGTTCTCAGACCTGAGAGCAGAATCACAGAAGGCATTCCACAAGTGCCTTCCATGAGTCATGGTTCGAACCACGATCCGTGGTTGGACCCGTGAACCCTGGAACATGGGAAATTTCTGGAGTTTTTAACTTGGATAGTTCGATACGTTTTTGAGGTGTTACAATATCTCCCCCTTGGTATCATTCATTTTCGAATGAACACTAAACAAGGGAAACTGAGGGGAAAACAGCCCAACCAAACATCAAAACATAAAAATCAAGGAATCAACGTGAAACTGGACTTTCAACTTAAAACATGGCTGAATCAACTTCGGAAATATGAATACATGCTAGGATCGTGAGGGAAACTGATGGAATAGATTTGGAAGGACATACTAAGGATGGAACTACTTCCTCAAGCTGAAACTGAATCGAAAAGAAAAGGATGAGGGTACTTAGCCTTCATGGATGATTCTGCTCCCCCAGTAGCTCCTTCAACTGAGTTGTAAAAGCTGAAGTACTATCATGGTAATCGACTTCTGATTGAAATAAAAACTGAGCTACTTTTATGAGACACGTATACGTGCTGAGGATGCAAAAATGACCAATAGGATAGGAATTTGATATCCAACGTGATAACTGATCTGGGATGAGAGTAGAAACTCAACTAAAACCTATAAAGAACAAACATACTCTAGAAATCGCAGTTAACCAAAAGGGACACCAAACTGAGAGAAGTGGATATACGGGGAAACTATTCTCTTCTGAATACCACTCCTACCATTTGCAACTAACAACCTCAATAGCGTACATAAAGGTACTAAGGTCTGAGTCTAAGTACCCGATTCTCCATGTTTGAACCTATCTCGACTAGATCTCTTGCATCTAGAATGTCTTCTAAGGATAGTATTCCCTCTTATCACAACAACCAACTAACCTCGGGCTCCTAAACAAAGGGTCACTAGTTGCGCAAAACAATTATCCACATGTATCCCATAACAATATTCAAGCTTATAACTATGGTCACCTTATGGTTTCGTAGCTTACCCTATTTAAGACTTCTCTCCTCTTCCCTATCATAACTAGGAGTCGCAAACTCAAGAACTTCTACAAGGGGACATACTAGACTACCTCATCTAACTATTTTGCATGAATAATCCTTACCTCATAATTCACCCACATACCTAAAAGTCTAGGTGGAACAAGTGCACTAACAAGGAAAAGAAATTTGCTACCTCCCAGCTAGGCTACTACAAGGCCTCCTCCCCTAACGCTTATAACGATATAAACCAAAATTATTGAAAGAAAAGAGCAGGAGTAGGAGCATCACAAATGAAGGATTACAGATTGATCTAGACATACACTTAGCGTGATCAAGCCACTCAAGGTGGGGCTTGGGTAATTGAGAGCAATAGGCATGAGCACTTCACATACTAGGCACATAAGACATGAATTAGTGGGGATCATCACCCCTCGTCATCAAAGGCAAAGATCAAAGGGCTTTAGAATAAGGAAGTCATAAGCGTGAATCATTTCAAGAATCAGGTCTGAGCATATACATGGCATAACATGATTTGATTAGCCATTGAGGCACGTCTGAGGAATGAACTGAGAAAATAGGACCGAGCATACTAAGAGACATGAGTTTACATAGATAACAAACCTCAGGGTATAAAGCTAGAATTTATAGAATCACAGGATAAGAGTAGAATCGTTGCCTGAAGCAATCACTTGCCATTCTAGAACCTGAACATGGGAATGAATCTAAAATAGGACCATGGCGCTGACACAGAAGGCATAAAAAGATATCATAATGGCAGAAGTATACTTAGGACGCTAGGATGGAAATAATCTTCTGCCTCTATCTTGACTTTGTTCTAACACCCACAAGCATCGCTACCTGAGCCTCTAAAATCTGACTGATTCTACACCTCACCATCTCCCCCATAGGTTCATGCTACCCTCCCAAGTCTATAGACCTCTCACCAACCTCTCAAAGGAATTATAATCGTTTTACCCTAATAAAACATACACTACTCTAGAACCTAGCACGAATACCCACCTCCATCTATCGTCTAAGACTCTCCTTCTCTTAAAAGTCTAGGCCTCAACCCTTTTTACCTCCACTTTGTTCTAGGTTAAGACAACTCACAACCAAACAAGAGTAGGAATCCGGGGACTAAGCGTGCATACAGGAAGAAAAATCTAGTGACGCACCTGATTCAACTTCTGGAGGAATACTCTGACCCGGCTGGCTAGGCAATGAAGGGGATTGGCTCTGGGGCTGAACACCACCGTTGCTCCGCTTAGATGAGGGGAAATCCCTGATCCTATGGCCTAACTGAACACACCTAAAATAACCCTTTGTGCCAGCAAGGCACTCACCTAGGTGAAACTTAACACAACTACTACAATGAGGGTAACTCAAGGTCTTTGGAGCCCTATGGTGACAAGACTGAGAATCAAGGGCAGGGGTGCTAACTGAAAAATGGGGTTGGTCCAGATGAACTATGCTGAGAAGGTGTTGGTTCCATGTTCTGGTCTTCTTGCCCTTCCTCTTCCTCTTCTTTAGTTTCTCTTTCTCATTCAACTGAGTGGTCATAGCTTGAGCCAACACACAGATGGCTTCACGAAATTCCACATTTGTAACCTCATGATTTGGAGTGGTCGGATTAGCATTCCTCGTGGGGTTTCTTCATGGAGACATTATCTGAAATACGTAAGGGAAGGATTAGAAAGGTAAGTAGAGTCAAACTCTATCGCACGATAATGAACATGAAGAAGTGAAGTTTTTCCTAAAACACCTCGTAGCCTCCCTCTCATAAGTGTGGCGCGCTTCACACCCATGAAAGAGACTCTACTTAGTGCGGCTTTCAGAAACCCTAGGACTCTTGAATCTGAGGCTCTGATACCAAGTTTATCATGCCCCGAGGTTACTTCCTGATGTAACACGGGACTTGGGATCACAAGTGCCCCAAGCTAACCCTTGGTCATAGCATTCTCAAGCATAACAAAAGATAAGCGGAATCAATCATAAATAAAGACTCAGAATATCGTAAATAGAAAGTCGAATCAAGAGATACAATCATCCAACAGAACCCAACTACACTATGTCTGAAAAGCCTCTACAACTAGCATAAGGAGTTAATGGGACAATACCCCAACTAACTCGACAATCTCGAAGAAATGGGAACATAAAGCTAAAGTAGAGTCTAGTGCTCGAACTATGAGGACTCACCAACCTGACTGAGAGTGGCCGGGATCTGTAGCCACGAATTTGTGAAGTGACACCTGAATCTGCATCATCAAAGGATGCAGCCAAATATGTGTTAGTACTATAGAATGTACTAAGTATATGAGCAATGCATGAACATGATGAAAACATGCTAAGTATACTTAAATAACTGAAAACATGCTTTTAAAGATAAACTGAGCGCAATGACTCTAATACTTTCTATAAGCTGAAACATAATCATAAGTAATAAGTCTGAAATCTGAATAAGAGTCAAATGCAAGTTTTAAAAGCATAAACTGTTTTCTGTAGGAGGTTCTCTAACCGACATAGACCATGTGAGCTACATGGAATTCGATGTATCTTCCCCATCGAGAGGACCCAATATACCTTGCCAGGGTATAAAGGCATTACTGTGGCGTGATCACTAAATACTGATGCCCAACAGAGGGGACTTAATACCTATGGGGGCACGTAGTTCTGGGACCTTTTTGGGTACTCTCACCCTGTCCAACTCGATGCTAATACTACTCCCAAAATATACATATAGCTCATATAATACTGGGCATATCTGATGCCAAAACTGTTCATACTGATGAAATATCTGATGTCAAAACTGTTCATACTGATGACATATCTGATGTCAAAGTTGTTTGAAAAGCAAAAAGACATATCTGATGCCATGCAATTTAAATTCATAATCT
The DNA here is from genome assembly GCA_003996215.1 of Jaltomata sinuosa. Classification (NCBI taxonomy): domain Eukaryota; kingdom Viridiplantae; phylum Streptophyta; class Magnoliopsida; order Solanales; family Solanaceae; genus Jaltomata; species Jaltomata sinuosa. The sequence goes on from QJPP01003453.1 coordinate 38,385, forward strand.
GAAGACTTAGCTTAGCCATAGCTTAAAATATACTTTTCTTTCAAAAGTCATACTTGAAGAATTTTGCATGCAATTTCATAAATACATAAATGCCATGATATCTAATCATGTCAAATTTCTCTTGGAACATGAAAATTCATGGATTCATGCTAGAAATCAACTTTCATGCTTAACATATGGGCTTTTGAGAACACTTACAAAATATCAATTAAAGCATGGGTAATAGATGAGAAATCATGAATTAAAGCTTTAAAATAAAACCCATAACTTTTTTCCAATTTGGGTAAGAACCCAAGTTTCATAAATTGGAAAAGGATTTGCCTTAAAATCATGAGTAAGAAACCACTCATAAAAACTCATGCAAAATCATGCAATTTAGAGTTACAATCCATCGAAGAATCATAAGGAAATAATTTTAGAAGGACCCATAAGAATTCAGTAAGAACCCTAGTTTAGAAATCCATAAGTTCAGTTTAGAAGATTGGGGTTTTGGGCACAAGGGTGAAGGAATCCCTAATTGAATACTCACATACCTTGGTGGAAGATTACCCACTTGATTTGGAAAATATTAGGAGACTTGACTTGGAGCTTGGAGACTTGAGCTTGAAGGAGAAATTTTCCTTTTTGAGAGAAGAATGAGGAACTTAAGAGGGACTTAGGATAATATGGGTGAAAATCCTTCTAAAAGTAGTCAAAATGACTTCACTTCGTAGACAATAGGGTGGGAAGTGACCAAAATGCCCCTAGGATTTAATTAGAAGAAAGCTGGAAAATCAGTCGAAGTCAGGGATCACGACTCCATCTATGAATCGTCAAAGGGACGATGGGTCATAGTTCTAATTCGTAGAACCAAGCTGGAAAAGTCGAGATGCATATTCGTTTCTACGGGTCAATAGGATGGACCCGTAGAATGCATGACGGGTCATCATTTGCATTCGTGGTTCTCAGGAGACTCAACTGACTTTGGTCAAACCACTAGTCAAACTACGATCCGTCGTTCAAACGACGAGTCGTAGACTCGACTCGTGGTCCATGGGAGGGACCTGGAAAATATCATCCCTCTGAACCCATTCCACGAATCAACAGGACGGATCCGTCGTTCAAACGATGGGTCATCGTTTGACTCGTGTTTACTGGAACACTTGACAGTCTCCATCTATGATTTTCCACGAGTGGGATCACGACTCGTAGAACAAACTACGGTCTGTGGAAACCACTCGTGGTTCTCAGACCTGAGAGCAGAATCACAGAAGGCATTCCACGAGTCATGGTTTGAACCACGATCCGTCGTTGGACCCGTGAACCCTGGAACATGGGAAATTTCTAGAGTTTTTAACTTGGATAGCTGGATACGTTTCTGAGGTGTTACAATATTGTGTCCTAATTTATGAGATGCTCTATAACGCTTGCCTTAGAGGCAAGACTTAGCCCAAGGACCTCCTTAAAAAAATAAGTTACGTCTCATGGATAAGAGTTCACACTGCTTCATTGTGTCTTAATTTATGAAATACTCTATAACTCTTGCCTTAGAGGCAAGACTTAGCTCAAGGATTTCCAAACAAGTTAAGCTCTGTCTTGGGCATATTTACGCCCGCTTGCCTTATTTACCCATGTTTTAGCCTTGTTTTGAGGGCAAAAGTCATTAATATCCTTATGATTATTTTCATTTTCCTGGTGATGAGCTAATATATGTGATTAGATGCTTTGCAGGGAGAATGTGGAGAAAAATTAACCATGAGAGCTAAAACGGAAAGCATAAAGGCATTGGAAAGGAGTTAGCAACATTCTGGGAGAAAAAAAGAGAAAAAGAAGAAAATCTGGGTTGTGGCGTATTGCTGGCGCGCCACCCTAGCCCCCAAACTACTGAGGGGTGTGGCTGGCGCATCGGTGGCGCATCGCCCCAAGCCCAAACCCAAAAATTTTCTAACTTTTTTCTACTCTAAATTCAAGTAGGAAAAGTGTTATTTTCCTCCTACTCTATAAATACATTTCAAATCACAATTTTTACCCAAACTTTTGACCTACGGAGAGCTAGGAGCCGCCGTGGAGGCCGGAGAATATTGGTTTCATCTTTTCTTCTCCTTTCTAATTTTTTTACGTTTTTCATTGGATGAATTGTTGTAATTGCACCATGTCTATGTGGAGTTAAACTTTTCATTCTAGGATTATGGTAGCTAACTACATGATTGCTTAGTAGACGATTGATTCGATTATTTTTTTATCATATTAGTTGTTCTTATATTCTTGTGCTTACTATTTAAATGCTTCGCGACCATTAAAATAAATCTTTAATATCTTTGTGAACTTGAAAGAAGAATCATTGAGATAGAACGAAGAATATAGGGAGCAAGGCCTCTCTTTTATAATGTAAAGGGTAGGTTAGCGACTAGGATAGGAATATTCCTACAACTCCTTATTTGATTTATACGGGAAGATAGATAAAAGCGTTCAGAATAAGATGTCACATCCCTGCTCAACGATGTAGTTGTGATGCTATTCTGGATAGGCAACTAGAGGCTCAGAAGACCATAGTTATAAAATCAACTCCGAAATCAACAACTAGATAAACAAACAAGTCGATGAAATTGATTATTAACCATGATTGTTAGCAGATCTATAGTCCTAGATCAATTTTATCACATTGATTACGTGAAAATCTGCTCTTTGTTTGGTTAATTGTTCAATGGTTAACTTCTTCTTTTTATTTCTAGATTAGTTAAGAACAAATTCACCTTTGGAATTTTACGCTTGAATAAATAATTAGAACTAGTTTAATTTAGTAAAATAATTAATCGACAAGTCCCTGTGGGTATGATATCTGGACTTACAATTCTATATTACTTGTACGATCGCGTGCACTTGCGTGTGCGTTAAGACGCAATAAGTTTTTGGCGCCGTTGCCGGGGACTTAGAAATTAATTATTTATCTATATTAGACTTTTTCTTTTTATTTATTTAAGTTTTTGTATATATTTTGTTTTCTTTTATAGATAGTTTTATTTTTTTTATTCGATAATCTTCTTAACATAACATCTAGTGATAAAGATTGGTTGAAGGATGAGTATTATTCATATGTTGGTAATCCTTGTCAGTATTGTGGAGGATCCCACCTGGGTATCAATTGCCATTATATTCAAAAGGTCGGGTGGTGCGCACCTACCAAATCTTTTGAATTTAATGTATGTCATATATGTGGTGGTCAGGATGGTCATTCAAATAGTTGTCCTAACTCTTATTCCCCTTTCCCGAGCCCCTATTATGATTCGTATGTTGTTTATGCTATTGACAGGGGTAATGAAGTGGAGGATGTGACTCATGAGGCTCATCTCATTGATATGCTAAAGCAAATACTGGATAAGCAAAAACAATTAAAGAAAGACGCAATCAAATTGAGAAAAGACACGGAGTGGATAGGTTTCCAACTCACAGAGATACAGGCTATGGCTGAAACTTGTATTGATCAGCAAGTTACGGTCTTAGCCAATACCCAAGATGAACTCCTAGTAGAAGAAGAAAGTGAGTCCCTGCTTGGAGAAAGTTGTGAGGAAGCAGACATAATGAGTCAATCTTGGCTAAGGGAACAAGAGGAAAAGATTAAATTCCATGAGTTTCTCCGTGATAACCTCACAAACATGAAGACACAGCTGATAGAAGGTAGAGGTGATCTCAGACAAGAGATAGACCAATTTGGCTCAGATATCCATTACTTGGAGAATCACTTGAAGAAAAAAGTTGAGGCATCTGATGCCCAATCATCAATTGTTGTGGATACTGGCCAACTAGTGGAGCAGAAAGAAGAATTTCATCCATTCAACTATGCTTTATTTATTAGTGTTGATGTTGAGGAGATGTATGAAAGGGAGCATATCATAAACAATGCAAGTTTGGGATTAGGTACTGTTGGACCTCATTCTAATCACTTTTTTACATTATGTTTGGATGATGACATGACAATTGAGTCATCTGAGCTAGTGGAGAAGTGTGCAGCTGAGGAACAAGGTCCTTAGATTCTAAAATTTGCCACGCCAAAAAGACAAACGACATTCCTCACTTAAGGGCCAAGAAGTGCAAGATGCGACATCATTTACTTGGTTCCTTCATCTTTATACCACCGCCCATTGAGAGAAGCAGAAAGTTTGATGCAAAGTTAGGGGTGCAATTCATAAGTTCTAAGTGGAAAAAAAAGTGGTGTAGTGTTGGCGTCGTGCCGCGACGTTAAATCAGGCGCTTGTTAGGAGGAAACCCAACTAGTAGTGTAGCTTTTTATTTTTTATAGTGTCACATTTTTGTTTTAGTTTTGATTTTGCAGGTTTGGGGAAGTCTGAGTACCCGAATTGAAAGCTAAGGAGCATGGTTTAAGCTTAAGTATGGGGTCATTCGCCCCTTTTATCAAAATTGAAGAAACATGTTGTTAGCTAGGCCCTAGAGGGTCTCAGGAAGTATTTCTCACCCTTCTTCTTCATCTTTTTCTATAAATTGCTTTGGAGACAAAGCATGATTTTAAATGTACGGTGGGGATTCTTTCGATAACTATGAGTTTAGGGTGAGTATGCCATAGGAGTTTATTTTATTTTTAAAAAAACTACAAAAAGATTTTTTAGTTTTTTTTAGAGGAATATCTCATTCACCCCTTGATTTTTCTTTTCGGTTCTTTTCCGAGGGGGTGCCCTTTGAACCGGATAGTTTTTATTTTTTAGGAGTAGTTTTTTTAAAAAAAAATAGTCATAGATAGAGAAATTTTCTCGACGATGGATGGATGACGACCGTCCTGAGGGAAATTTAGTCATAGGAAGAAGAAAGATTAGAAACCACAGCCTTTTGAATGCTAGGTACTTTGCTTAAGTATACACTAGACGTCATGGGTAATTCACTCAAAATAAGCATTAAAAGTAGGAAACTTCATTTAGAGACGCATAGGCTCTTTAACTTGACTCAAAAAAAAAAATGGGCTTAATAATGTTAATTCATTCAATTTGATTGTGTTATGAATATGAAGTCTTAGGAAGCCAGTTTTGAACCATTGTCATGTGTGGTGAATGTTTGTTGTGTTTATTGCATATCTTGATATCTAGAACTTGCCCCGTGTGTGTATGAAATGAAACATAGAGTTGACTTGTGGGATATGATCAAGGCATTTCTTTGTAAGCCACTTATTTTTTACTATTGTTTGTGCCACCCTTTATATTATTCTTAGTTAATCCCCTTTGAGCCTTAAGCCTATTTCTTTGACTAGCCGCATGTTTAGCCTATCCCCTTTATTTGATTACCTTATATTAATTTAATCCAAAGAGTCCCTAATGCATTTTATAGTTTAAAACTTAAAGGAAGAAGGGAACAAAAGAGAAAAGGTAAAAAGATAGAGGGAGGTTGTTGTGGTAAGAATGAGAATTAGATGTGGTTCCCTTGTGAAAAATAATTTGTATGTTGGTAGTAAGGAGAGGAAAAATAAATTAAAAAAAAAGTTTAGAAAAATCTCCTTGATACTAATAAGTGAAAGAATATTAACGCAATAAACCAAAATAAAAAAGGGAGAGTTTGAAGGGAACATGAACATAAGTTAAAGTTGAGGTGATATAAGGAAAAGAGTGAAAAAGTTTAAAGTGACTGTCTTAAAGTGCATAGGAAAAGTAATCACTATTGACCAAAGTGTTCCTACCCGTCCCTTAGCCGACATTACAACCTGTAAAAGTCCTTTCGATCCTACAATTTTGATGCTTTGTTAATAGAGTATTACACTAAGGGCAAGCTTATGCTATTTCTTGTATGCATGAAACTTTCTTTGAGAGAGTGAGTGAATTTCTTAGCTATATGCCCCAATTTGAATATGTATGTATGATGTTAGCAAGGGGCATTTCTCTTAAATGTGAGGGCACAAAATGGTGACAATTTGGTGTACTAATGATGGTTATATTCACACATGATCATGTTGGCCTTATTTTTCATGAAGAGTCAGTTTTAGAGGTTATGTAGTTTCAATGAAGGGTCTGTGAAAATATGATTAATGTATGCATGATTGAGTGGATTATGGGTCATGATTGACCTGTCTAGTTAACTTGGGTGTGAGTAGACATGTTCAATTGATATCTTAAGATGTGAAATTTTGCAGGGTGTGTAGTGATTTGTTCGAGGATGAACAAAGGTTTAAGTGTGGGGTGGTGATCTTGGGCGTATTTATATGCCCGCTTGCCTCATTTACCCATGTTTTAGCCTAGTTTTGAGGGCAAAAGTCATGTATATCCTTATGATTATTTGCATTTTCATGGTGGTGAGCTAATATATGTGATTAGATGCTTTGCAGGGAGAATGTGGAGAAAAACAACCCATGAGAGCTAAAACGGAAAGCATAAAAGCATTGAAAAGGAGTTAGCAACGTTCCGGGAGAAAAAGAGAGCAAAAGAAGAAAATCTGGGTTGTGGCGTATTGCTGGCGCGCCACCCCAGCCCCCAAACTACTGAGGGGTGTGGCTGGCGCATCGGTGGCGCATCGCCCCAAGCCCAAACCCGGAAATTTTCTAACTTTTTTCTACTCCAAATTCAAGTAGGAAAAGGGGTTATTTTCCTCCTACTCTATAAATATATCTCAAATCACAAGTTTTACCCAAACTTTTGACCTACGGAGAGCTAGGAGCCGCCGTGGAGGCCGGAGAATATTAATTTCATCTTTTCTTCTCCTTTCTTATTTTTTTACATTTTTCATTGGATGAATTATTGTAATTGCTCCATGTCTATGTGGAGTTAAACTTCTCGTTCTAGAATTATGACAGCTAACTACATGATTATTTAGTAGACGATTGATTCGATTATTTGTTTATCATATTAGTTGTTCTTATATTCTTGTGCTTACTATTTTAATATTTCGCGATCATTAAAATAAATATTTAGTATCTTTGTGAACTCGGAAGAAGAATCATTGAGATAGAATGAAGAATATAGGGAGCAAGGCCTCTCTTTTATAATGTAAAGGGTATATACCTAGAACGTCTTGTTTGGTTTATACGAGAAGATATATAAAAGCGTTCAGAATAAGATGTCACATCCCCGCTCAACGATGTAGTTGTGATGCTATTCTGGATAGGCAACTAGAGGCTCGGAAGACCATAGTTGTAAAATTAACCCTGAAATCAACAACTAGATAAACAAATAAGTCGATGAAATTGCTTATTAACCATGATTGTTAGCAGATCCATAGTCCTAGATCGATTTCATCACATTGATTACGTGAAAATCTGCTCTTTGTTTGGTTAATTGTTCAATAGTTAACTTCTTCTTTTTATTTCTAGATTAGTTAAGAACAAATTCACCTTTGGAATTTTACGCTTGAATAAATAATTAGAATTAGTTTAATTTAGTAAAATAGTTAATCGACAAGTCCCTGTGGATACGATATCTGGACTTACAATCCTATATTACTTATACGATCGCGTACACTTGCGTGTGTGTTAGGACTCAACACGCCCTATGGGCAAGAGTTGACACTACCACATTGTGTCTTGATTTATGAGAAGTTCTATAACTCTTGACTTAGAGGCAAGACTTAGCCCAAGGACCTCCCAAAAAATTAGTTACGCCACATGGGTAAGAGTTAACACTACTTCATTGTGTCTTAATTTATGAAATACTCTATAACTCTTGCCTTAGAGGCAAGATTTAGCTCAAGAATTTCCAAACAACAAGTTATGCCCCAGGAGCAACACTTGACACTGCCTCATTGTGTCTTGATTTATGAGATGTTCTATAACTCTTGCCTTAGAGGTAAGACTTGTTCCAAAGGACTTTCAAAAAACAAAATAGTCACTTAAATTTACTTCAATGTCAAAGAAAGAAGATGTTCTTTGCGGATTATTCAACTTTCTGTTCATTAGCAAAAAATAATAGAAGTTAAGAAAAAAGAGAAGAAAAAAAGGGAAAAGGAAGAACAAATAAAGATATGAAAAAAAGAAAAAAAGGAAGAAAAAAATAAGGGTTGAGAAAATAGTAAAAAGAGAAAAAAAATAAAAAACAAAAAAAAGAGAAAAAAATAAAGGTTGAGAAAAAGGAAAATGAGAAGAAAAAAAAAAGAGAAGAAAAAAAAAGTTTGAGAAAAAATGAAGAAAAGAAAAGAAAAGAAAAAAAAAAAAGGAAAAATGAAAAAAAAGAGTTGAGAGACAAATAAACTTAGAGATTTGTAGTGTAGAGGGGCAAAAATGTATTTATTCTATACATAAAAAGAAAGGAAAGTTAGTCTTTAAAAGAAATTCTATGAGGACAAAAAATGAAGATCACTCACTTTGGGGGACACGACATGTAATTTTCTCTGAATATTTAATTGCTCTAAATTCTTAATTAATGTTTTAACTATTTTTAAAAGTTAAATTTGCTATGTCATTAAATCTCATCGAAAAAATATAAAATTCCCTGAAAATGACCAATGAAACTAGTTAGGTAAAGTAAAATAACTTTTGAAAGACAAAAAGAAGATAGATGACTTTGATGACCAATTATCTAAAATTGAGTGATTATCGAAGCAATCTAACTCTAATTTTCAGTTGAAAATACCAAGTAACGAGAATCTCAACATTTTAAGAAAGAAAAGAATAAAAAATGCGGATCTTACTTCTAGATTGGATCTATTTTAGATTGTTCACATTAAAATCATAATCATAATAGACAACTAGACATGAATGAAGAGGAATGATTAGAGAAGGGAAAAAAGATGAAATAGAACCCCAAGGAAGAACATTTTAAGATCTCAAACGTGAGCAGCGACAACATGGCACTGTGTAATCATTTTTCAGAAATTCAATTATTATTTTTCCTATCTTTAGCTCTTTTTATCCCAATGCACATTCTTAAAACTATACATTAAGAAATAATTACTATTACTTAACCATTATTAATGTCGTTTATATATATTTAATTATTTCACTATAATTAATCACAATAATGTATATTCTCACTCTAATTAGAATTTTCAAAATTTTGTAGAAGATCCTTTGTTTGCAAAGGTTCAAACAAAACTTGTTTTTTTTTTCCCTTTAAAAAACTTAAAAATTGAAGTTTGTGTACATTTCAAAAGTTGACCTTCATTTGGTGCAAAATGCAAATAGCTAATGTGGAACTACTCCTCTTCTCGCCTCCCTTGTCATTTCCTCACCATTCAATGCAATATTCAAATTTAGATTGTTTAGTCAACACCATTAAATGCTGCATTTGATGTCGTTCACATTGTTTCCACTTTATTCACATCGACAGTAATGGAGAATAAAAATGCAGTGAAGTCAGAGGAGGCAATGAAGCAGCTCAGTGGTTGGTTTTCTCAATCACCGCTGCTGAGCTGATCAGTCTTCTGCTATCAGATTCAGTATTTCGGTAAGCTTCTATTCATTTTGGCCTTATTTTTTTTTTTGGTTTTATGTCCATTTTGTTTGGTGAGTTGGGAACTGATTGATATATTTGAGGTCGTGCTTATCAATGATAGTTTTTTAAATAAATTTCTTTGTTTGATCCAAATGATGACGTCCATTTGCAAATTGGTGTTGGGGGTTTGTAAATCTTGATTGATAGTTAAGCATCCTTTGCATAGGATAGGAGTATTACTACTTGCCAAGTGTGTGTGTGTGTGAAGGCTTAAACTGTTTGTTTCCTGATTTGTGATTCTGATACTTGTTGTCAATTCTGATATGTATATTATGATGTGCATGCTAATTATACTTGATAACACTTGCATATATTTCCTGATTCCAACTTTTTTGCATTTAAGATTTACAGAAGCAGAGCAGGTATGCTGCAAAGCTATGTTGATGTTATTATCCATGGATCATACTTATTACTTCTAAATTGTTGTTTTCTTCTTTCTATCATTTTCTGTTGCCTAGGTGAGAGACAACTTTGATAGTTGAGGAATATAGTCAAATCCTAAATACTGGCGTGGTTTCATAATTTCTTTTACTGGTACAAAGACCAGTATTTTGCAAGGACAAAACCTGTTGCCTTTTTGTTCTTTGCTGGAGTCATGGCAACCTTGCTACATTCTGAAACGAGGCACTTCTACTCTTGGTGGTGGGATAGCCATATTCCGAAAAACTCAAAATGGCTTCAAGAAAATCTTACTGGTGAGGAGCTTTCTACTTGCCTTGATCTTGATTCTTGCCTGTTTGCATAAGAATATGCTGGAACCGAGATATTTATAAGCGCTTTTTTGTGGTCACATGATTGAGTATGCATAGATCTGCTGTTCCATTACCTTATAAAGTTAGATCTTTACTTTAGACTATCAGATAAGTTGGTTAATTAAGTTGATACTCATATCTGTAGTGGTTACTCTTCTTCCCGGTCCTTTTCCTCTCTTATCTGCATTACACACACTGTGATTGAAGGGTAGATAATCTGCTTTGTGTCTCAGATTTTTTGCTGTCCTCTTTTCCGAACTAGAAACCATATAATTAAATTGATTTTGATGATTTCATCTTCATGCTTTAGGGTCAATGAACTATTGTGATAATTATTTCTTAAAAATCCTATGCAGATTGGGAATTCCTTTGGAATGGTTCCTGAAAATTCTGTGTTTCACATCTTAGGTTGAGTGATTAGAGCGAACTCAGAGGCAGTTTCACTTACCAACGAATTGAGGGGCAGTTGCACCTACCAATCTTCAAAATATCTGGTCTTGGGGGGTTAATGTAAAAACCTGAACATAGATAGTAAATGCTCTAGACAGGAAAAATCATTTCAATGCATAATTAGTAAAGGAATTGCTATGCTGACTCCACAAGAGACAGGCAGTGAGATGTTGTGGGGTTACTTATCTGGTCTTGGCAGGTGCACTGTTGGTTCATCAAATTCATTTTTTCTGGTCATTGTTCGGACCACTTAAACATTAGGGATCTGGTTCTTGATGTGGTTGATAGTATTTTGTGAAAATAAAAAGTTACCCTTATCTATGATATTTTGTTGATAAAATTTTCCACCTTATGGTACTTCCGTTCCTTGCCATTTGCCTATATCTTTCTGCCAAAAGATGCAACCCACCTAAACCAGCACCCTTGACTTAGAGCTAGCTACTTCTATTACAGTCCAACCTCTCTGACTATTGATTAGTGCTATGAGTACCATCTGTCTCTGCTTGGTCATTGTGCAAGAACACCTTACCTTCAATTCCATTTCCGGACACTCCTACTTTAATCAACACTTTTCCTCATCTCCAGTCCTTTATGGACCATGGTAGATACAGCTCTTTTTGCAGAGGCATCACATCCATAGAGAGTGATCACAACCACCCTTGCTATCCCCAACTAGCTCTGTTGTGCACTCAAACTGACACCTTTCACCACATCCAGTTATCAACTACTTAGATATCTTCCTTTATGTGCATATCTTATTAATGGCGTAAGAGATTATATGCACAATAGATACTTATTCTATAAACTAAACCTGTTCAAATTCATCATTGTTCACTGCACCATCAATTTTTTTCTTCAGGTACCTTATACCTACCTATCTTCATATTCACGTTGCATATTCATGTTACATACAAGTCTGTTAAAGTTGGCTAAGCAAAGGAGCAGAAAATGACGATGTAGATATGAACAGTAGTTGAGAAGCTGGTAGCGTTAGGCTTACGTTTTTGTCTTCTACCCATATTCAAGTTAGTCTTCTATTTGTAAACAACAACTACGCCTCAATCCCAAGAAAGAGTAGGAAAGATATTGGAGAAAAAGTCATGCAGGTTCAATGTCGAACGCCAGTGTAGACGCATGGTTACGAGAAACTCCTTTGTATTTCTTACCGTTGTTCTTAAACTAGTTATAGCTCCCTTATACATATCCTTTATGGCATTCCATATATTTAATCTGAATTACTTTCTTGTCGAACAACACAAAGAACCTTTCTCGACACTCTGTGGTATGCTTTCTCTAGATCAGTCAACACCTTGTGTAGGTCCTTCCTCTCCCAATAAATTTTCATAAATCTTATTAATGATAGTATGACCTCTGTTGTAAACCTACCAACCATATATTCAAACTGAATCTCTGTCACTTTTATAGTGTCCCTACGTCTACGCTCTATTACTCTTTCCCGAAATTTCATTGAATGACTCATATTTAATCTAAGATGGTTCGCACAACATTGAATATCTCATTACATGGTCTTCTATTTGTAGTAGTTGGAAAATTATCTATAAATTTATTGTTATGCACTTTATTTTCTCTTTTCTAAAATCTCATAGGAGGAACTTAACGGGTCTTGCATCTTATTTCAACAGAAATGGATGCTGAAGTAAAGGCAAAGATCAAGCTCATTGAAGAAGATGCAGATTCATTTGCAAGAAGGGCTGAAATTTATTACAAGAGAAAGCCTGAGGTAGTGAAGCTAGTTGAGGAGTTCTACAGGGCATATCGGGCACTTGTGGAAAGATATGATCATGTAATTGGAGAGCTCAGGCAGGCCCAAGAAACCATGTCAGAGGCATTTCCCGACCAATTACCTTTTCTACAGGCTGAAGATTCATCCATGAGATCTTCCACACAAGATACTGAGCTACATGCTCCAGAACTGTTGTGCCTTCGTGCATCGTCTGATTCACATGAATTTCATCAGTCTGCGATGGGCTTAATACCTTCTAGTATACATGCTGCACAAAAGATTGGATCTCATAATGGTGATTCTAATAAGGGAACAGGTGAGTGGGGTTTAAAACAGTTACTTGAGATGCTTGGGGCAGGAGAAGAAATGCTAAAGAGCACAAAGTTCCTCGAAGGAAAATTGAGTAAAGGATTGAACAGAAACACAGAAGAAAAGGAAAAACATTTCCATAATCAAGTATCTGAATTGTCAAATGAGAATGAGAATCTCAAGTCCAAGATCCTCGCTGAGTCGGAGCATGTCATTCAAGCTGAAGGTGAAGTTCAAAACCTGAAGGAAATTCTAGCTGGTGTGCAAGCCGAAAAAGAAGCTACCTTCATTCGGTATCAGCAATGCATGGATCAGTTATTTGCTGCAGAGAGGGATCTCAATAGTGTACAGAAGGACTCCGTGAAGTTCAGTGAACAAGCTAGGAGAGCTGAACATGAAGTTCAGAAGATGAAGGAATCCCTTATCAAATTAGAGGCTGATTTGAGCAAACACAAGAAGTGTCTGGAAAGGATAGATAATCTGGAAGTTATGTCTTCTCAAGCACTCGAAGACACAATAGAACTAAATAAGCGAGCAATTATGGCAGAAACCGAAGCTCAGAATCTTAGGAATGAGATCTCTAAGTTTGAGTCTGAAAAGGATGTTGTCCTTCATGAGTATAAGCTAAGCATGGTAAACATATCTGACCTTGAGGAAAAACTCTTGGTGGCTCAGGAAGAATCCGGAATGCTTACGGAGATAGCTGATAGAGCTGAAGCTGAGATCAACAAACTGAAAATTGTTCTGATGGAACCAAGTGAGGAGAGGGAAGCTGCTGCTGGCGACTATAAACACTGTCTGGCCAGAATATCAAACCTTGAGAATGAACTAGCTTGTGCCCAAGAGGATATAAAGTGCCTTAATGGTGAGATTTCAATTGGAGCTTCAAAGCTTAAAGATACTGAAGACAAGTGTGTTGTGCTGGAGATATCAAAGCATTCATTGTACCTAGAGGTAGATAATTTGGCAAAGAAGCTTGCAATGAAAGATCAAGAACTCTCTGAGAAGCAGAGGGATTTAGAGGAACTTCAAATTGTTTTGCAAAATGAGCACTTAAGCCATGCACAAGTTGAAGCCACCCTTCAGGCTCTGCAACATTCGCACTTTCAATCGCAAGAAGAGCAGAGAGCTCTGGCCATGGAGCTCAGAAATAGTCTTGAGTTGTTGAAGGAAGTGGAAACATGCAAAAATAGTTTGGAAGGTAAACTTAAGCGAGTGAAGGATGAAAATCATAGCCTGAATGAACTGAAATTTTCCTCAAGCAATTCAATCAAGAATCTGGAGAATGAAATCCTTAGCTTGAGGGAGATGAAGGAGAAACTTGAAGAGGAGGTTGCACAACAAGTTGGACTAAGTAACAACCTTCAACAAGAGATTGCATGTCTGAAAGAGGAAATCAAGGACCTGAACAGGAGCTACCAGGCTTTAGTAGAGCAAGTGAAGGCTACAGGTATAAACCCTGAATGTATTGACTCTTCAATAAAGGGGTTGCAGGAAGAGAACTCCAAGCTCAGGATAATCTGTGAGAACTCCAAATGCGAGAAAGAAGTCCTCCACAAGAAGTTGGAGGACGTGGATGAACTTTTGAAGAAGGCTGTTCTGGAGAGTTCCCTCTCAGATGTAAATGGTGAGTTGCAGGGATCGCAGGAAAAGGCGAGAGCATTGCAAGAGTCTTGTCAAATTCTCAATGGAGAAAAATCTACTCTTGTTGCTGAGAAAGCCCCTTTTCTCTCTCAGTTGCAAATTATTACCGAGAACATGCAGAAACTCCTGGAGAAAAATGCTATGCTCGAGAACTCTCTTTTGGGTGCAAAAGTTGAACTTGAAGGTCTAACAGAAAAGGCAAATGGTTTAGAAAAGATATGTCAATTGCTGAAGACAAGAGTTGCTTGCCTAGAAAAGGATAAACAAGCAGAACAGCTACAACTTGAAGAACTTAGGGTTTCTGTTGAAATGGAGAAACAAGAAAAGATCAACTTTACGCATCAGAGTGAGACCCAATTAATTTATATGGAAAACCATATCCATCACCTACAGCAAGAGAGTAACTGGAGGAAGAAAGAATTTGAAGAAGAACTCGACAAAGCTTTAAAATCCCAGATTGAAAATTTCATCCTGCAAAAATTTATTCAAGATATGGAAGAAAAAAATTATTCTCTGTTGATCGAGTGTCAGAAACATATTGAGACATCAAAATTGTCTGACAAACTGATTTCAGAGTTACAGAATGAGAGCCTCGAACAGCAGGTTGAAGCAGTGATTTTGGTAGATGAGATTGAAACGTTGAGAATGGGGATATATCTTGTTTTCAAGGCCCTTGAAAATGATTCTGACTTTGTGTCTGAAGATAAGGTGGAAAACGAACAAACTTTCCTGCATTATATTTTGGGCAGTGTTGAGAATCTGAAATGTTCAGTCAGAAGGTATGAGTATGATAAGCAACAGTTGTTGATTGAAAACTCAGCTCTTCTAACTCGACTTGCTCAGCTGAAATCAGAGGGCCTGGAATTTGAGTCAATAAAGAAATCTATAGAGGAGGAGCTTAATATTGTGGCAGAGAAGCTGACTACAGTGCAGAAAGACAATCATTGCCTACTAGAGATGAACAAGAAATTACAGTCAGAAATGAGCAGCGGTACTCAACTAAATGCCATACTTGAGGTGGAGGTTCAGACTCTCTGTGTCAAGCACGGTGAGTTGCAGACAGCTTACCTTGAATTACAAAAGAAATACTCTCAAGTACTTCATCAGAACGAGGCATTGTTGACAAAAATCTCAGAGATCAAGGAGGAGAAATGGATAGTGGAGCAGGAAAATGATGTTTTCCTACTTGAGACACTGGCGCTGGGTAATTTCTCTACCATTTTGAAGAGTTATGGTAGTGAAAGAACTGCTGAGCTAAAGTCAATTTATGAAGTTCTGCGTAAACTTCATGGTGTTACGCTCGAATTTGAGAAGGAGATAGATGTATTGAATGGGAAGCTGGAAATGAAAGAAACGGAAAACCTACTCCTGATGAAATCAGTTGAAAGGTTAGGAAAGGAGCTCCATGATGTCAGGGAATCTAATGATCATCTCAAGTTGGAAATGTCAACTGGAAAAGAACTTCTGGGTAAGCAGGAAATTGGGCTTTTGGAAGCAGAACAGAACTTTAAAGTATCCGAAAAATTGAACTCAGAATTGTGTAGAGCTCTGGATGCACTAAAGGCTGACTGCCTAGAATCCTCCAAGATGAATGAAGATCTAGAAAAGAAGATATTTGAAATATTGAGAGACAATACCACTCAGAAGAAGGAAATTGAATGTCTTCGCAAAGCGAACATGAATTTGGTGAGTGAATTAGGTAAATTGCATGAAGAAATTGAAGAGCAACGAATTAGAGAAGACTCCCTAAGTTCAGAGCTCCAAGAGAAAGACTATGAGTTTGGACTATGGGAGGCAGAGGCAGCAACATTTTATTTCGATTTCCAGATTTCCTCCACACGAGAAGCTTTAATGGAAAACAAGATGGATGAGTTAGCTGAGGTTTATGGGAGACTCGAGAGTGAAAATGCTTCCAAAAGTTTGGAGATTGAAGCGATGAAAGTATTAATCAATTCAATGGAGAGTGAAATTGGAGAACAGAAGTCGCAATTACATGCATATGCTCCTGTAATAGCCTCTTTAAGGCATGATGTGGTATCGCTTGAGCATAATGCGCTCTTCCAGACGAGGCTTAAGCTAGCTGGTTCTCAGGAAGCAAAGGTAATGTACTTTCATATGATAAGTGAAATACATGTTTCTTTGTTCTCCTGCTTACTGCAAATTGGGCCGGAATGTAACTCGAGCCTTTTGTATTTTTACGTGACCTTAGCTTTAGAACATCAATCAGTGTTTTGATTGGAACTAACTTGGCATATGTTTGCTATTACTTTAAATACTATTGTTAGTCAGGATTTTCTTTGAAATTCTTCCTCTTGAGGATTCATTCTCTCTGAACAATTTCCAGTGTCTCGCATTTCTTAGGGCTAGACTGACTTGGTCTCATGACCGGCATCTAGATTGCAAAAGGATATCTCTAGTTCAAGTTTTACACTGGTTTGATATTGCCTAGTTGACTTGTAAGTATATCGTATGAACTTCAGTTTAAAAATAAAGCAAAAGAATATGAAGATCATTACGAGCTGTTTTTCTACCTAGACATAGGAAGTGGGGAACTTGCAATCAGCTGCAATTTTGTGTTGAAATTTCTTCTTCTTGCATATATTTGCAGTGTGTTGACGTTGAGGTTCATCCAGATGAAAGTGGATTCGAAGAGCTGATAGAAAATCAACCTGTCATGACAAAAGACATTCTAGATCTGCAGGAGCTCAGGGGAAGGATTAAAGCAGTTGCCAAAGTACTGAAAGAGAAGAACAAGCCTATTTTACAGGTATCTTCATACAACAAGATTGGGGTAGATAGTGAAGCTGAGGCGTTAAAATATCAGCATAGCTTTGATCTAGAAAAAGATGAGCATGTAAGAAGGTGGAGTCCTAGGTATGAGTATGGTGATGGTCATAACAGGCGAAAGATGAAGCCCAAATCCTTTGACGTCAAAAACAGGATACTGATGAAAGATATACCGCTTGATCATGTTTCTGATGGCTCACTACAAAGAATTAGAAGAAGAGGTCCTTCTGGTGCCGACGGAGCAGATGATCAGATGCTTGAGCTATGGGAAACCACAGAGGAAGGTAGCCCCAATAAAAGTGTGAAGGACTTGAAGGAACGGGCAAATCATCGAACAGAGGGGACTATAGGATACAATCAATTTAGAAATTTGGAGTGGAGGAGAAATCATCCGCCAACAGAATCAGAGGTGGAGAAGGAGTTGGGTGTTGATAAGTTAGAGTTACCAATGAACTCCTTTGATGCAAGTCTTGAAACAAATAAGCAGATTCTTGACCGGCTTTCCTCTGATGCAGAAAAATTGATTAGTCTTCAGATGACTGTTGATAACATGAGAAGGAAACTGGATAAGAAAAGAAAGGCTAGAAAAGACGAAAATGGTGATTTTGTAGCAGCAAAAGAAAAGTTACAAGAAGTTGAATTAACGATTGTGCAGCTGGTGAACTTGAATGGCAATTTAATGAAGAATACAGAAGAAAGCACACTTGTTGCAGGAAGTACCTCAACAGATTCAAAAGAGGTCTTGAATATCAGGGGAAAGGGTGTTTCAGAACAGGCAAGAAAGGGGTCCGAGAAGATTGGACGGCTACAATTGGAGGTTCAAAAACTTGAGTGCATGTTACTGAAACTGGGCGATGAAAAGAAAAGCATAGCCAAAAACAAATTTTCCAGGAGCAACACATCTATTATATTGAAGAACTTCATCCATATTGGGAAGAGAAATAGTGAAAAGGAAAAAAAGGCCTATCTTTTTGGATGCTTTACACCTTACAATAACTGTAACAGCAGTAGTAATAGATACCACAGCTAAAATGCTTCTAAACTTCTTCAGCTTTGAGCAGGTGCTTCAGATGTTCCTAGTTATTTTATTGTTTGGATCGTTTCTTCTGTAGTCAAAAACTGAAAAACTGATCCGCCTTCAGTTTTAGCCTTTTAGCTGCATTGTTATAACAGTTAAGATTTGGAGCTGCTTCTGATTAAATTTTGTGAAGACTAGTATTTTCGTTGTTTAAGACTTTTGACTACCTAAACTACTTTAGCAACAACAATTCTTTCTTGATTTGTAATTTGAGTTTTCTAGACTCCAAGGGCTATTTGTTATTGGTAGACCCAACATACAAGATTTGAAAAGAAAGGGAAAAAAAAAAAGATATCCCTCCTTTTGCTTTTGCAATTAGCTTTTTTTCTCTGTATTTCGATTTATTTTATTTCATTCCTATTTTCCTTTCTCAAAAAATGGCCTTTAGCCAAACTAAAAGATTACCTCGTTTTTAATAGTTATTTACTTATTCAGTAGATAGGAAAATTCCAACTTAGCACCTTTTGAGTGAGATTTTGAGAAAAGTTGTTCTTTGGAGAGCATAGTACAATGAAAGTTGTAAGTTACGTTCGCGAGGGTGGGGAAAGGATAATCTAGAAATAAATGAGTCACTTTTATTTTCATAATTAATCGATTTATATGATAAAAGATCATATCTATAATATTTTTTAAAATTATTTTTTTGGTTTGATAATGAATAGAGTTCAGAAGCATTTTCTTTTTTGTAATGAATTAATTAGTCTTTTTCATATGAATTCCATCTGATTTGTATATTGAAATTTGATAAAACATTATATATTAAATAAAGGAATTAGCTAAAAATGAGAATAAAGCAAAGTAATCAATTGAAATTATATAATGAGCCTGGATCTCGATGCCAATAATTGACAATGTCTCCAAAATTATTACTCTTTTCTCAGTAATAAGAGCAATTAGCTTGCAAGTCTTAGAACAGAGTATGAAAGCTTAGGTATGTGATTGAAAGTTGTCAACCCCTGTTATAAATGACTATATGACTATTTATAGCTAAACCTTACAGAACACTCTCTGTCAATCTTGCCCCCATAAATCTCCTCTCAATCACGATATCTTCAATTGCGTAACAGCCGATAGAAATCTCAACGCCTTTCGTGATGGACGAACCTACAAACTAGTCTCATCCTTATCTTGTTTGGTTATGATTAGGTGCCCGATCTCGTACCTCCAGAGTGAGGCAGGCATTGTCTACTTAATACCTGCATATCAACACCGACTCCGAATCCTTCTTGAAGATTGTCCAATCTGATCTGTGAGATGTATTTTGATGTTGACTTATTGGTGGAACTACTTTGATTGATGACCCTTGCCACGTGTCATTGCATTATTCATTCATGTATTCATTTTGGTTTTCACCACTTACAGATGGTCCACTACTTTTCGAATACTTTGCCAAATTGTAATCGAGAAGTGGAAGAGTTTCAATTTCTTAGCGGGAAAGAAGGTGACACATGATTAGAGGTGCGTCCTTGCACATTTAATGCTTCGACCATGTGTCTTCTCCCGATGGGTCCACTTCTCGAGGTAATGATGGACTTTTGCCTTTCCATAATGTATTTAAATCGCCTCTTCCCACATTCTCCCTATTTTATCCTTTTTAATAGCTCACTTCCAATTCATCTTCAACTTCCCCCTTTTATTTCATCCTCGTCGGGGCTTCGCCTTAAACCGTCTATTTTCTCCTCTTCTCCTTTTCATTCTCTCTTTCGTAACTTTTCTCATTATGCCTACTCTACCTTCACCCTGCCAAGATATGCGTCTTGCTGGTCGTGGAAAGCCATCGCCAAATCTGGTTCATCACGCTATAGAGAAAGTTAAGTTGATCCAAAAGCGGTTGAGTACTACTCAGAGTTGCCATAAATTATATTTAGATGTGTGACACCGAGAGTTAGAATTTAACATAGATGATTGAGTGTTCCTGAAGGTATCGTCTACAACCATAATTTACAGCTATATTTATCTCTCACACATTAAAACTAACTATATTTATTCTTTACACGTTAGAATATTATTTTCAGTTTAAAAAAGTCATGTGTCCTACTCTTATTGAAGAAAATCAACCTCATTTTTAACCCTAAACCAGCCCGACCAATTTTTTTTTACCTACATCCAAATCACTCTTATTTTTCTCTCTATCCGAAAGATATCGTTGAGTCTCCTGAATCAATTGCTGATCCAAAGCTCCCTAATCATTCTTCTTCCCCAATTCCTTCATCTTTTTCTTATGCAACAAAACCAAGTTTTATTAGATATAATTTACTAAATAAATACAATGTATAATTTATTAAATTATTTATATTTATTATATATTTCTTTGAGAATTGAGCAGTATTAAAAAGAACTACTTTTTTAATGTTAGGGGTATGGTTTAAAATAATTTTTAATTTTAATCTTGAATTCCTAAAATGAAAATTATTTTGGAACAATTGTTTTGAGCTAAAACGATAGCTGAAATGGAAGGAAGTACTTATATTTGTTTGGAGGCGGGTGGATATATATGTTGAGCTTTTATTTTTCTTAAAAGTTGAATAAAGAAAACGTTACATTAAAAAGAGTTAAATTAAATTTCACAAATAAAAGAGAGGCAGTTTCAAGTATCTTGGGTCTATTATTCAGGAAAATGAAGAGATTGACGAGGATATTACTCACCGTATGGTGCAGGGTGGATGAAATGGAGGCTCGCATCCGGAGTCTTGTGTGATAAGAATGTGCCTACTAAACTTAAAGGCAAGTTCTACAAAATGGTGGTTAAACCAGCTTTGTTGTATGAGGGTAGAGTGTTGGCCAGTCAAGAACTCCCACATTCAAAAGATGAAGGTGAGAGAGATGAGGATATTGCGATGGATGTGTGGGTTTACTAGGAGAGATAGGATTAGAAATGAAGATATCCGAGATAAGATGGGTGTGATGTTGGTGGATGACAAGATGTGACAAGCAAGGTTGAGATGGTTTGGACATGTGAGGAGAAGAGACACAAATATCTCAGTGCGGAGGTGTGAGAGGTTGACTATGGATGAATTCATGAGAGGTAGAGGTAGACCAAAGAAATATTGGGGAGAGGTGATTCGACAGGACATAGCGCAGTTGTAGCCTACCGAGGACATGACCCTAGATAAGAAGGTGTGGAGGAAGCGAATTGGGGTAGGAGGTTCGTAGGTAGGAGTGTGTCTATGCTAGTAGGTAGGAGTGCTTTTGTTTGGTTTTCCGTACTAGTAGTCGTAGTGCTATGCTTGTAGTTTCTTGTTCTTGAATTTCTCGTAATATTATTTTGTGGTAGTATTGCTCTGTTACTATTTGTTGTTTTGTTACTACCTATTGTCTCTTGTACTTATATTACGTCTTTTTCTAAACTATTTTTGTCTTGAGACGGGGGTCTATCGGAACAACCTATCTACCTCAGATAGAGGTACGGATTGCGTACACTCTACCCTCCCCAGACTCCATACTGTGAGAATACACTGGATATGTTATTGTTGTTGTTGTAATTACCACTTTGACGCGATTTAAAAAAGAATATAGTGAAGTGTCTTACAAATTTATATTATTTTATTAGAAAGAAAATTAATTTATGGTAATAATTTATTTTTTTTCAAACGTTCTATTATAAAAGTGAACTTTACTTACACTTTAAGTGAGGTAGGGATCATCCTTTTGTTGCGGCATGCTCCTCAGATTTCCGGATTCGCAGGGGGCCTCTGGCTCTACTTAGTTGACTGACAATGACAAAGGCTTGCGAAACTAAGTAGGGTTTTTTCCTTTTTGTTTGAATAATCCATTCTCATTATCTTTAATAAGTAAAGTAGGCAAACCTATAGGTCCTTAGTAACATTAACAAAGAAGAAGGAGCCGGTTAAAAGAAGAATTTTTATTCCTCTTCAATGATCTAAAATTTCTGCGAGGAGCTCTGTTCGAGAGGAAGCACTGACTCTTATCGAAATTGACCTTTTGGCCATTACGACATTACAATCAGCTTCTTACTTCTTTCCATAAATATTTTAGGCTTCTTAAGATTTCGTTTATGGCTATTATATAATATTAGAACATTGTTATCAAAGAACATAATTTTTTATAGTGATGAAAATGGATCTGTTTTCTTTGTTCACGATTTTTTAAAGCTGAAAATGAAGTTTTAATCGTTAAGGGGTAAAAATAATTCTAAAGTATGATAGTAAATATATATTTATTGAAAAAGTATAATAGAGGTCAAATATAGCTTATTTTTCAATAGTAGAGGGTAAATATGACCTTTTTCCAATTCACAAACTCTCTTAACATGTAACAATCGTTTATTTGCATTCACAATTTGAGATTCATAGCTCACAGTATCAACTAGGACTTTAGAGTAGAGATATAGTCTCATTCAAACTAAGAAAGATAGGTAATGGACTCTATCCAAGACTGAGACAACATAAGCGAAAGAGGTTTAGGGGACCGCTAGACGATTAAAGATTAAGCAAGCGGATGCAATCAAAGAGCATCACCAATTTCTCCGTCTTAGACTTTTTCGACTACCTTCGAATGGAATGCTGCGGGAAAAGGGTTAGACTAACTATCGGAACAAGCAAATTTCCCTTTAGATTTTTTGAAAAAGTATAACAGAGAATAAATATAGTTTACTCCCATTAGTCCTTATTAAGTTAATTGTTGAGACTTTTTTTAAGTTTAAAATAATTGAATTTTTTAATGTTCAAAAGAATTGTTGGAACTTTTTTTTTCCTTCATATTTACCCTTTTTTAAAATGAGATTCTTAACTACTTTAGATTTTATAGAAGAATAGTTTGAGAATAATCATAAAAGATAATAGTGGAAAGTAGTCTTTAATTTATGTTCTTAAATATTTTTGTGTGTCATACTCCCAACAATTCACTTAATATGAATTAGAGGGAGTATTTTAGTAGAGGGGCAAATATGACTTTTTCCAATTGATAAATGGCATCAACATGTAGCATTCCTTTATTTGCATTCACAATTTCAGATTCATAGTTCACAGTATCAACTAGGAGTGGAGAGTAGAGACAAAGAAACGTCCTGGTACGCACAAATGGTGTCTGACCATTGTTCTGCACGTCCATTCCAAGCTGTTCTAGGGTTTCATCGTCCCCTTCACAGACCTCAACCTTCCTTCATTACCTTCCACGGTCATAGACGCGATGCCTTTCCTGCCCACATCAATTTCAGGTACAAAAGCTTTAATTTTAAGCTCAATTTTTTTATTTTTTATTTTTACTTGCTCTTAGTCTAAAATTTGTTGTGATTTCTTAAAGGCTGCCAATCTCACTCTTTCAATTAACTATATCTGTAGCAATTTTGTTATCGTTGCATCCAATCGAGCTTTTTTCCCCTCATTTTCCTTCTTCTTCATTGTTGACAAAAGAAGGGTTTGAATTCTTAATGGGTTATTTGTTTATGACATACAATGCTTCTACAGCTAATTAGATGACCAAATAATTGAGTGTGTGTCAGTGCAGAGGGCAGAGGGGGGAGGGAGGATGAGAATGTGACTGAGCACGTCTCTTTTTTTTCTTCCAATAACATGGTGTTCGGGCTAGCTTGCTCGCACTTGGTTGGCTGCATCCTTCCATCAGTGTACCATATAACTTTCCCATCAAGAAACTATTTAAATTTTGTCTTTGTAGGATTTACACACTGGTCTCAGATTGTCTTCATTCCAGCTTCATTCATTACTAGGGTGCTAATGTTTGAACACAGATCATTTGTAGGACACCTTGGTTTCCTGCTGAGTGTTTGATTGCTTAGCGAAGTTTTTTTTTGAATTACTTTGTTTATAGAGTTTTCCTTGTTTGTCTGCCCTTATATAAATATAAATAAATACACATTGGAAGAGGATTAAATATTAGCAAAGGCTTTTGAATCCTGCAGTTTATTGTAAGGCTTTAGAATGTGCTGGAATTTCATAAATCTGCTAAATAGATCTGAAAGATGTTCTCTCTTTCAAGATTTAATTATTTGATGTAGAACCACATTTGCATAGAACAAAAGAGAAACTATTGAAGGTAATTGGACTAATAATATTGTACGACTTCTGGGCAAGCTTAGTATATGAGGTGAAGTATTTCCAATTTTCAATCATCATGTTATGGTGAATGAATTTGCCTTCTTTTCCTATAGGAATTAGCATTCTTGCATTACTTTGTCATGCCTTAAAAGGTCTATAGTTGTTTTCACTACCCAGGGCTGGAAAGTGGAGAACAGTCATCTCTCGTTTTTATTATTGGATCAGATGTTTGGAAATAGAAGACCCCTTTTTCAGTATATGTTATTCAAATCTGCACGCGGTGCATGTAGCCTGACTTTCTCGTATGACAGATACAAGGAGCCCCCTAAAAGTAAACAAAGTACAGACGTTTTAAGGTTGAGGTTTTGTGTTAGTTAGACAATAACTAATGTATCCTTAGTATAACTTCGGCGGTTTATGATGTCTTTTTCATTGTACTTTGATGTGATGTTATCAAAGATTGTTGTAAGTTCTTTGTTCTCTGTTTTCTTTTCAGATTCAACAATGTTGTGAGTGTGCATCTAAGGAAGAGACTATTACCTATATCAACATCAAGCACCAATCCTTCAGGGGGATCAGACAAAAGCAATGATGCATCAGGCCCACCATTAGCCACCATTTTGGCTGGTGTCTTTATCTTTTGTGTGGTCTGTTGGATCGTAGGATCTATTATAATGTGGCTTATAAGTCTAATAACTAATGTCCCGCCATCGAAATAAAACCAGAGCATGCATTATAATTTGCTTGCACTTTGTGCACTAGCTCGACAAAGCCATCTTTTGGTTGCAGCCTAAATAGTGATGTTTTCCTGTATGTTACCAAGTGTGAGATTAATTCTGAGTTGCTTTTTTGGCTTTGCTTAAACAAGCTGAAAGTTGCTAATTATTTTTAACAATGTTGAGGACATTTGTGGAGTTTCTGGTTAGCTCTAATGGCATAATACTTCATTTAGAGCATACCAGGAAGTATCACTCCCTATCTGTTTCATCTAAATTTTTGAATTTTTTTCTCTTTTAGTTTCCAGATAAGAGGTTTATATACTTCATTCCAATGCGTGACATATCCAACCTTGAGATTTTGCCAATCTATTTTTTGACTCAAACCATTCGTGGTGATTTATCATGTAATTTCACTTAACTGCTTGAATGTTTCTTCAAATATAAAGACGTTCAAAGCAAATTATGCATTAGCTGTTGATGCTTGGATATCCAATTGAACACCTTCATAGTTTAACCCATGGTGAACATATGCGGTCCAACCATTGCTGAATACGATTGGTCATGTTATTGTTCTAAATTATATGACCCTCATGTCACACCTCAAGCTTTGGTGGGGCGGACTGGCACCTGGTGCCTTCAACTTGACTGAGTGGACCGGGCTTTTCCCTTTACTAGTAAGAGGCAAAGATCATCAGCCTTTAGTCATCTATCTCGCAACTCTACATGAATCGTGGAACATAGTACGTAAATGAAGCAGAAGCATATTGAGACATTTAGACATATCTATAATGGAAGCAACCTTCATATATATAAAAAGAACTTGAAGTTCAACATATGGCTTAGCATAAACCCTGAAATAAGCGTGGGCAAAATATATGTACATACACGAGTCATCAACACAGGTTTTTGAAGTCTCTAAGAAAACCTAATAACATGGAAGTATTGGAACAGGGCTCGACGTACCCAAAACACCTATGTACAACATGAGAACACTAGACATCGAATGAATATAAGAGGGGCTCACCAAAAGCAGCTGAAAGGTAATGTAGAAGCCTATCGAGGATGCCTGTTAACTTGAAGTCAGAATCTGCATTGTGAAATGCAGCTCTTCGGCATAAGAATATTAGTACTGTGGAATAGAACTCGTACGATAAGGTAGACAAAAAACAATATATAATAGACAATAAATCTCAATAAGAAAGACATGAGACATCACATGACGTAAGTAACATGAGAAACTATGAACACATCATTCTGGTTCATTACACTTTCATTGCCTTGTTTTATTCTTTGGGATCCTATCCCTTGTATCCGCGTCTTCGTCCATAGCACGACTATAGTATAATAAAATAGAATCTATTTGTCGTATTGATTATAGTAAAATAAAATGGATGTCATCCGCCGCATTTGGGCCTTCGTGCATAGCATGACTAGATATACATACATGCAGGGGGCGCTATATGCCGCAACCCAGACCTTCCTGCTGCTGCACGACTTAATATAATAAGATAACTAAGAAAATACATGTTCGTGGAAACGGGATATATGATAAAAAAAATTCATAGCATTTCATGGTTTGAGGATCACATGGACTCATAGATGAGGGAAACATCACTACTCAAAACTAGGTCAAAATTGATGGACAATCTCAATTTTATTAGAAAAATCGATGCCAAACCGATGGAATGAACATAGCATATTGTTCTGGGTCAGTTCCATATAATCGACGGACAATGTCAGTATAATTGAGGGATATCCGTCAGTTATGTTAATTTCACGAGGTCATTTTTTGTATATCAAAATTGATGAATGAATTAAAATAAACCCACGGACGACCTCAATTTATTTAACTAACTTTTTTTAAACACTTCAAAATAAATAATTTTTTAAAGTATGTTCATAAAAACCGCCCTTGTCCGTCCGTTTGTTTTTTATATTGAAGAACAAATCGATAGATAGGGTAATTTTTTTAGGTTTCTAGCTTTCTGCATTTGTTTTTTTTATACAAAATCGACGGACAATATCGATTAGTTCATCGGTTTTCTGTAAAAATAACCAGATGTAGAAACCTTCAATTTATGCATCTCACCTTTCAAATAAATTGCAATTCAATATGCAGTTGCAACCAACACTAAATGCTGCCAAATCAATTCTAAATGAGCTACAACATCAATAACATATTAACTATCAATTAAAAGCATCAAATAAAATACTAAATATCCATCAAAACAATCTGAAAATTCTACCGAAGTTCATTCATTTAGAAAATATTCAAGTACCCAAAGTACCAAATAGTTTTAAAAAGTATCAAGTCAACAATATTCCTAACTAAGGTGTTCGGGCAACATGTTCTCGTATTCATCATCAGAGTCTTCATCATCTAAGTCGCGGGGAGGAGAACATGGCACACTATGCCCAACTTGCAATTAGGTTATTCACCCGTGCCTTGAGCGACTCAACGATCTCGTGCATAACCTTATTTTCAGCAACCTATCTTACTTCGGTCTTTGCTATGTCGCGAGTAAGATGTTTGATCTGTTGCGTCATAGTCATGATATGAACACCATCAACTATCCCGGTCTGGCGTGAAGACCCTACACCTTCCAGTCCAGGCTAAACGCACTGAACGATGTTTTTTGAGCCTAGACCGTATACTCTCCCTTTTTGTTTCCCTCGACATTGTTAATCCATAACTCTATTACGAAGTTTGGTAGAGGCTGGGTTGGCTCGCCCGGGATATTAGCTTGCTGAGTTTGATTGTACTTATGCAAATATTGCTGATACCGAGTCTGCATATATAAATATAAAAATTAGTATATACATGAGGTTATATCATTACTTATTAATCAAATTTTTATTATTTACATAGGTTTGCACAGTCATTGGCTTGACCCATTGATTCGGTTCTGATTCATTCTTTTTTCTTTTACGTGAGT
The DNA here is from genome assembly GCA_003996215.1 of Jaltomata sinuosa. Classification (NCBI taxonomy): domain Eukaryota; kingdom Viridiplantae; phylum Streptophyta; class Magnoliopsida; order Solanales; family Solanaceae; genus Jaltomata; species Jaltomata sinuosa. Next base: position 66,213 of record QJPP01003453.1, read on the forward strand.
TTCTCAAAAGAGCTCACCTTGAGTCAGCTGACGTCCCAATTTTTGGCATGCAAACTAAATTTGATCAAATTACTCAATTACATATATATACACATATAAGTTTTAAAAAATGATTAGTTATCGACCCTTGGCTCCTTGCACCCCTAGTGTGTAATGAGCCACCTTTCTCTAATGTCAGAGATTTCTTTGTCCGCTCACATTTTGCCAATAACTCGAGGATTTTCCAATATGCTTGTATACCCTCCCAAAGATGAGGTAGAACCCATTCAGGCTTTTTTTTTTCCTTTCGAGCGTCCCCAAACCAATCAGACCACCTCAAACTCCCTTTTCTCTAGAAGTTCAAAGCAATTTTCTTGTTAGATTATGAAAGCCATGTACAGAATGTTTGCAAACCAAGTGGCTAATGTTAGATGATATATGATGACTAAATGTAAAATTTTACAAAGTCATAATTAAGTTGTATACCTTAAATCCATTAAACATATCCCATTGTATCTGTTGGGGATGGGGTAGCCACTCTCACAAAAGCATATGTGATCACAAATAATAAAGTGATTGTGATACAATCAGGGTTGTTGATCCTACAGGATCTTATTGATGAAAAACTAGTGATATGCTACTACGATTGTAAAAGTAAGTGTTGTATAGTTTTAGAGATGAGAGTTATTTATTATTATACTTAAGAGTTTTAAAGCACTAGCGAGTGAGATTTAGGAGTTGTTCACAGAGTTATGAAGACGTAGGGTTATGGCTCTTGGCATATTCACAAAGTATAATTTATATAGTTGTAACACCCCAAAAATTCTAAGCTAATAACCAAGCCTGAAATCTAAGTATTAGGCAGTTAAAGTGACAGTAGGTTTCACGAGACAGATCCACGAGCAGTGGAACAATCCACGAGCCGTGGAACAATCCACGAGCCATGGACTGTGCTTGTAAAACTCATACTGAGGCCTCTCAACTTGGTTTAGGTCCACGATGTGGATCCACAAACTGTAGAACAGACCACGAGTCGTGGACTCTACCCGTGAACTTAGACCAAAGACCTAGCAAAAAGCCTGAGAATCATGAAAGGTTTCCATGGATCGTGGAATAGCCCACGGGCCGTGGTTTGCCCTCGTGGAACTCAGGCCAGAAGCCTAGTAATTTCCTGAGGAACCACGAGCTGGTTCCACGGTTGTGGAATGAACCACAGACCGTGGTTCCCAGCTGTGGAACCCTGTTTTGAGAATTTTTTGCAGTTTTAAGTTTTGATCACAGGGGTATTTTAGATATTTTCTATTCTTTTAAATCCTATACTAAGTCATTTTAGGCCTAGTTTGGGAGGGTTTTATTCAGACTTAGATTATTTTTCCTCATTCTAACGATCAAACTTCAAAAAGAAAAGAAAAGTTCTCTCAAGCTACAGACCTAGGGCTTTCTTCTCCAAAGCTTCAAACTCCAATTCTACTTCAAGATCCTTCAACTACCAGGTATGTGGGTATTCAGTAAGGGTTTAGTTCACCCTTATGCTCAAAACCTCAGACTTTTATATTGATTTTATGAAATTAAGGTTCTTACCCTATCATGCTGATATTTAAAGAATTTTGTCTTTATGATTATTACATGGTTTTTATCCTGTTTTAAATAAATTATATCTTAGTTTCAATGATTTGCATGAACTTTTATAAGTACATGAGAAGACAAGAATTTAGTCTAAATTTGTAGTATTTTCACACGAATTTGCTTTTCTTTAGACTTTAGCTCACGATATTAGCATCCAGTTTTAAACAGAACTTAGTAAATTTTCAGTCTAAAGCTTTTTCATAAAATGATTTCAGACTAGTTAAGTTCTGACCCATCTTTCAGAACTTCAGTTTAAACGAGCTATCAATATTCAGTTTGGGAGTAGTACTTAGCACCGAGTTGGACTAGGGCCCCAATTTCATCCAAAGTCCCAGAATTACATATCACCGCAGGTCTATTTAGCTGATCTTGGGCGTATTTATACGCCCGCTTGCCTTATTTACCCATATTTTAGCCTTGTTTCGAGGACAAAAGTCATGTATATCCTTATGATTATTTGCATTACCATGGTGGTGAGCTAATATATGTGATTAGATGCTTTGCAGGGAGAATGTGGAGAAAAACAACCCATGAGAGCTAAAACGGAAAGCATAAAAGCATTGAAAAGGAGTTAGCAATGTTCCGGGAGAAAAAGAGAGCAAAAGAAGAAAATCTGGGCAGTGGGGCTATGGTGGGGCACTTCCCCAGGCCCAAAACTTCAGCAGAGTGATGCTGGGGCTATGGTGGGGTGCTGGCCCAGGCCCAAAACTACCGCAGTTTAGTGTCTGGGGCGACGCACCAAGGCCAAATCAAGAAATTTTCCAGCTTTCTTCTATTCCGAATCCAAGTAGGAAAAGAGGATATTTTCCTCATACTCTATAATACATCTCAGATCATGATTTTTACACAACTTCTGACCTACAAAGAGCTAAGAGTCACCGTGGAGGACTAAGAATATTGGTTTCATCTTTTCTTCATCTTTATTATTTATTTTAAGTTTTTCTTTGGATGATTTGTTGTAATTGCTCTATGTCTATGTGGAGTTAAAATTCTCGTTCTAGGGTTATGGTAGCTAACTACATGATTGTTTAGTATTTATTTGATTATTTTTTCATCATATTAGTTGTTCTTATATTCTTGTGCTTACTATTTTAATGCTTCGCGACCATTAAAATAAATCAATAATCTCTTTGTGAACTCAGAAGAAGAATCATTGGGATAGAACGAAGAATATAGAGAGCAAGGCCTCTCTTTTGTAACGTAAAGGGTAGGTTCACGACTAGGATAGGAATATACCTAGAATGCCTTGTTTTGTTTATATGGGAAGATATATAAATGCGTTTGGAATAAGATGTCACATCCCCGCTCAACGATGTAGTTGTGATGCTATTCTGGATAGGAAATTAGAGGCTCGGAAGACCATAATTATAAAATTAACCCCGAAATCAGCAACTAGATAAACAAACAAGTCAATGAAATTGCTTACTTAACATGATTGTTAGCGAATCCATAATCTTAGATCGATTTCATCATATTAATTACGTAAAAACCTACTCTTTATTTGGTTAATTGTTCAGTAGTTAACTTCTTCTTTTTACTTTGGTTAATAAATATTACTTTGAGATTTACCGCTTGAATAAATAATTAAAACTAGTTAAATTTAGTAAAATAATTAATCGACAAGTCTCTGTGTGTACGATATCTGAACTTATAATCTAATATTACTTGTACGACCGCGTACACTTGCGTGTGCGTTAGGACGGAACAAGTTTTTGACGCCGTTGCTGGGGACTTAGAAGTTAATTGTTTATCTAGATTAGACTTTTTCAAGTTAATTATTTGAGTTGTACATATTTTTTTTACATAGTTATCTTTTTAGTTTCTTTTACTTTTCTATCACTCTTCTTGATATGTCAGCCTGGGATATATGGTGGTCGAATGATGATGATTCTTGTTATTTTTGTGGAGGACCCCACCTGGAGGGTATTTGTGAAAATTTTCAGGGGAGCGAGTGGTGTGCACCTACACAATCTGCTGAATTGGATACTAGTCAATCTGGAGAGGATAGGTTCCCAACTCACAGAGATACAGGCTATGAATGAAACTTGTATTGATCAGCAAGTTACGATCTTAGTCAATACCCAAGATGAACCCCTAGTAGAAGAAGAAAGTGAGTCCCTACTAGGAGAAAGCTGTGAGGAAGCAGACATAGTGAGCCAATCTTGGCTAAGGGAACAAGAGGAAAAACTTAAATTTCATGAGTTTTTCCGGGATAATCTTACATACATGACGACACAGCTGATAGAAGGTAGGGTTGAGCTCAGACAAGAGATAGACCAATTTGGCTCAGATATTCATGACTTAGAGGATCAGTTGAAGAAAAAGATTGAGGCGGCTGATGCCCAGTCACCAATTATTGTGGATACTGGTCAACTAGTGGAGCAGAAAAAAGAATTACATCCATTCAACTATCATTCTTTGATTGAGGGTGACATTGAGAGGGAGTATAAAAGTGAGCTTGTCAAAAATAATGCAAGTTTGGAATTAAGTATTGTTGGACCTCATTCTAATCATTTTTCTACATTATGTTTGGATGATGACATGAGAATTGAGTTATCTGAGCTAGTGGAGAAGTGTGTAGATGAGGACCAAGGTCCTTACATTCTAAAATTTTCCACACCCAAGAGACAAAACGACATTCCTCACTTAAGGGTCAAGAAGTGCAAGATGCGACATCCTTTTCTTGGTCCCTTCATCTTTATACCACCGCCCCTTGAGCAGAGCAGAAAGTTTGATGCAAAGTTAGAGGTGCAATTCATAAGTTCTAAGTGGAAAGAAAAGTGGTAAAGTGATGGGATCGTGTCGCGACGTTAAATCAGACGCTTGTTGGGAGGCAACCCAATTGGTAGTGTAGCTTTTTATTTTTTTATAGTGTCATATTTTTTTTGTTTATTTTGTAGGTTTGGGGAAGTCTGAGTACCCAAATTTGAAAGCTAAGGAGCATGGTTTAAGCTTAAGTGTGGGATCATTCGCCCCTTTTATACAAATTGAAGAAACATGTTGTAGCTAGGCCCTAGAGGGTCTCAGGGAGTATTTCTCAAACTTCTTTTTCATCTTTTTTCTATAAATTGCTTTGGGGACAAAGCATGTTTTTAAATGTGGGGTGGAGAATCTTTCGATAATTGTGAGTTTTAGGGTGAGTATGCCATAGGAGTTTATTTTATTTTTAAAAAAAATACAAAAAGATTGTTTAATTTTTTTTTAGACGCATATCTCATTCACCCCTTGGTTTTTCTTTTCGAGGGGGTGCCCTATGAACCGGGTATTTTTTATTTTTTTAGGAGTAGTTTTTTTTGTCATAGGTAGAGAAATTTTCTCGACGATGGATGGATGACGACCATCTTGAGGAAAAATTAGTTATAGGAAGAATAAAGATTAGAAACCATAGTCTTTTGAATGCTAGGTGCTTCACCTAAGTATACACTAGACGTCATGGATAATTCACTCAAAAAAAGCATAAAAGTAGAAAACTTAATTTAGAGACGCATAAGCTCTTTAACTTGACTTAAAAAACCTAGAGATGGGCTTAATAATATTAATTCATTCAATTTGATTGTGTTGTGAATATAAAGTCTTAGGAAGCCATTTTTGAACCATTGTGCCATGTGTGGTGAGTGTTTGTTGTATTTCTTGCATATCTTGATATCTAGAACTTGCCCCGTGTGTGTATGAAATGAAAGATAGTGTTGACTTGTGGGACATGATCAAGGCATTTCTTTGTAAGCCACTTCTTTTTGACTATTATTTGTGCCACCCTTTATATTATTCTTAGTTAATCCCCTTTGATCCTTAAGCCTATTTCTTTGACTAACCGCATATTTAGCCTATCCCCTTTGTTTGATTACCCTGCATTAATTTGATCCAAAGAGTCCCTAAGGCACTATGTAGTTGAAAGACTTAAAGGAAGAAGTGAACAAAAGAGAAAAGGTAAAAAGATAGAGGGAGGTTGTTGTGGTAAGAATAAGAATTAGATGTGGTGCCCTTGTAAAAAATAATTTGTATGTCGGTAGTAAGGAGAGGAAAAACAAATAAAAAAAAGTTTAGAAAAATCTCCTTGATACTAATAAGTGAATGAAGGTTAAGGGCAATAAACCAAAAGAAAAAGGGGGAGTTTGAAGAGAAACATGAACATAAGTTGAAGTTGAGGTGATATAAGGAAAGGAGTGAAAAAGTTTAAAGTGTGTGTCTTAAAGTGCATAGGAAAAGTAGTCACTATTGGCCAAAGTGTTCCTACCCGTCCCTTAGCCGACATTACAACCTGTAAAAGTTCTTTTGATCCTACAATTCTGATGCTTTGTTAATAGAGTATTACACTAAGGGCAAGCTTATGGTATGTATTTTATGCATGAAACTTTCTTTGAGAGAGTGAGCGAATTTCTTATCTATATGCCTCAATTCGAATATGGATGTATGATGTGAGAAAAGGGCATCTCTCTTAAATGTGAGGGCACAAAATGATGACAATTTGGTGTACTAATGATGGCTATATTCACACATGATCATGTTTGCCTTATTTTTCATGAAGAGTCAATTTTAGAGGTTGTGTGGTTTCAATGAAGGGTCTGTGAAAATATGATTGATGTATGCATGTTGAGTGGATTATGGGTCATGATTAAACTGTCTAGTTAACTTGGGTATGAGTAGACTTGTTCAATTGGTAACTTAAGATGTGAAATTTTGTAAAGTGTGTAGTGATTTGTTCGAGGACGAACAAAGGTTTAAGTGTGGGGTGGTGATCTTGGGCGTATTTATACGCCCGTTTGCCTTATTTACCCATATTTTAGCCTTGTTTCGAGGGCAAAAGTCATGTATATCCTTATGATTATTTTTATTTTCATTATGGTGAGCTAATATATGTGATTAGATGCTTTGCATGGAGAATGTGGAGAAAAATAACTCATGAGAGCTAAAACGGAAAGCATAAAAGCATTGGAAAGGAGTTAGCAACGTTCCGGGAGAAAAAGAGAGCAAAAGAATAAAATCTGGGCAGTAGGGCTATGGTGGGGCACTGCCCCAGGCCCAAAACTTCAGCAGAGTGATGATGGGGCTATGGTGGGGCGCTGCCCCATGCCCAAAACTACCGTAGTTTGGTGCCTGGGGTGACGCGCTAAGGCCAAATCCAGAAATTTTCCAGCTTTCTTCTATTTAGAATCCAAGTAGGAAAAGGGGATATTTTCCTCATACTCTATAAATACATCTCAGATCATGATTTTTACATAATTTTTGACCTACGAAGAGCTAGGAGCCACCGTGGAGGACGGAGAATATTGGTTTCATCTTTTCTTCATCTTTGTTATATATTTTACGTTTTTCTTTGGATGATTTGTTGTAATTGCTCCATGTCTATATGGAGTTAAACTTCTCGTTCTAGGGTTATGGTAGCTAACTACATGATTGTTTAATAGATGATTGATTTGATTATTTGTTCATCATATTAGTTGTTCTTATATTCTTGTGCTTACTATTTTAATGCTTCGCGACCATTAAAATAAATCTATAATCTCTTTGTGAACTCGGAAGAAAAATCATTGGGATAGAACGAAGAATATAGGGAGCAAGACCTCTCTTTTGTAACGTAAAGGGTAGGTTCGCGACTAGGATAGGAATATACCTAGAACGCCTTGTTTTGTTTATACGGGAATATATATAAATTCGTTCGAAATAAGATGTCACGTTCCCGCTCAATGATGTAGTTGTAATGCTATTATGGATAGGCAATTAGAGGCTCAGAAGACCATAATTGTAAAATCAACCCCGAAATCAGCAACTAGATAAACAAACAAGTCAATGAAATTGCTTACTTAACATGATTGTTAGCGAATCTATAATCTTAGATCGATTTTATCATATTGATTACGTAAAAACCTGCTCTTTATTTGGTTAATTATTCATTAGTTAACTTCTTCTTTTTACTTTGGTTAATAAATATTACTTTGAGATTTACCGCTTGAATAAATAATTAAAACTAGTTAAATTTAATAAAATAATTAATCGACAAGTCCCTGTGGGTACGATATCTGGACTTATAATCTTATATTACTTGTACGATCGCGTACACTTGCATGTGCATTAGGACGCAACAAGTTTTTGGTGCCGTTGCTGGGGACTTAGAAGCTAATTGTTTATCTAGATTAGATTTTTTCAAGTTAATTATTTGAGTTGTACATATATATTTTTTACATTGTTATCTTTTTAGTTTCTTTTACTTTTCTATCACTCTTCTTGATATGTCAGCCTGGGATATATGGTGGTTGGATGATGATGATTCTTGTTGTTTTTGTGGAGGACTCCACCTAGAGAGTATTTGTCAAAATTTTCAGGAGAGCGAGTGGTGTGCACCTACACAATCTTCTGAATTGGATACTAGTCAGTCTGTGGAGAGGATAGGTTCCCAACTCACAGAGATACAGGCTATGGCTAAAACTTGTATTGATCAGCAAGTTACGATCTTAGTCAATACCCAAGATGAACCCCTAGTAGGAGAAGAAAGTGAGTCCCTACTAAGAGAAAGCTGTGAGGAAGCAGACATAGTGAGCCAATCTTGGCTAAGGGAATAAGAGGAAATAGTTAAATTTCATGAGTTTCTCCGGGATAATCTTACATACATGACGACACAGCTGATAAAAGGTAGGGTTGAGCTCAGACAAGAGATAGACCAATTTGGCTCAGATATTCATGACTTGGAGGATCAGTTGAAGAAAAAGATTGAGGCGTCTGATGCCCAGTCACCAATTATTATGGATACTGGTCAACTAGTGGAGCAGAAACAAGAATTACATCCATTCAACTATCATTCTTTGATTGAGGGTGACATTGAGAGGGAGTATAAAAGTGAGCTTGTCAAAAATAGTGCAAGTTTGGGATTAGGTATTGTTGGACCTCATTCTAATCATTTTTCTATATTATGTTTGGATGATGACATGAGAATTGAGTTATCTGAGCTAGTGGAGAAGTGTGTAGATGAGGATCAAGGTCCTTACATTCTAAAATTTGCCACACCCAAGAGACAAAACGACATTCCTCACTTAAGGGTCAAGAAGTGCAAGATGCGACATCCTTTTCTTGGTTCCTTCATCTTTATACCACCGCCCCTTGAGCGGAGCAGAAAGTTTGATGCAAAGTTAGGGGTGCAATTCATAAGTTCTAAATGGAAAGAAAAGTGGTAAAGTAATGGCATCGTGTCGCGACGTTAAATCAGGCGCTTGTTGGGAGGCAACCCAATTGGTAGTGTAGCTTCTTATTTTTTTTATAGTGTCACATTTTCTTTTGTTTATTTTGTAGGTTTGGGAAAGTCTGAGTACCCAAATTTGAAAGCTAAGGAGCATGGTTTAAGCTTAAGTGTGGGGTCATTCGCCCCTTTTATCAAAATTGAAGAAACATGCTGTAGCTAGGCCCTAGAGGGCCTCAGAGAGTATTTCTCAACCTTCTTCTTCATCTTTTTTCTATAAATTTCTTTGGGGATAAAACATGTTTTTAAGTGTGGGGGTGGGGAATCTTCCGATAATTGTGAGTTTTAGGGTGAGTATGCCATAGGAGTTTATTTTATTTAAAAAAAAAATACAAAAAGATTTTTTAGTTTTTTTTAGAGGCATATCTCATTCACCCCTTGGTTTTTCTTTTCGGTTCTTTTCCGAAGGGGCGCCCTTTGAACCGGGTCTTTTTTATTTTTTTAGGAGTAGTTTTTTTTTGTCATAGGTAGAGAAATTTTCTCGAGGATGGATGGATGACGACCGTCTTGAGGGAAAATTAGTTATAGGAAGAAGAAAGATTAGAAACCATAGCATTTTGAATGCTAGGTGCTTCGCCTAAGTATACACTAGACGTCATGGATAATTCACTCAAAAAAAGTATAAAAAGTAGGAAACTTCATTTAGAGACGCATAAGCTCTTTAACTTGACTCAAAAAACCTAGAGATGAGATTAATAATATTAATTCATTCAATTTGATTATGTTGTGAATATGAAGTCTTAGGAAGCCATTTTTGAACCATTGTGCCATGTGTGGTGAGTGTTTATTGTATTTCTTGCATATCTTGATATCTAAAACTTTCCCCGTGTGTGTATGAAATGAAACATAGTGTTGACTTGTGGGACATGATCAAGGCATTTCTTTGTAAGCCACTTCTTTTTGACTATTGTTTGTGCCACCCTTTATATTATTCTTATTTAAGCCCCTTTGAGCCTTAAGCCTATTTCTTTGACTAACCGCATGTTTAGCCTATCCCCTTTGTTTGATTACCCTGCATTAATTTGATCCAAAGAGTCCCTAAGGCACTATGTAGTTGAAAGACATAAAGAAAGAAGGGAACAAAAGAGAAAAGGTAAAATGATAGAGGGAGATTGTTGTGGTAAGAATAATAATTAGATATGGTGCCCTTGTGAAAAATAATTTGTATGTCGGTAGTAAGGAGAGGAAAAACAAATAAAAAAATAGTTAGAAAAATCTCCTTGATACCAATAAGTGAATGAAGGTTAAGGGCAATAAACCAAATTAAAAAGGGGGAGTTTGAAGAGAAACATGAACATAAGTTGAAGTTGAGGTGATATAAGGAAAAGAGTGAAAAAGTTTAAAGTGAGTGTCTTAAAGTGCATAGGAAAAGTAGTCACTATTGGCCAAAGTGTTCCTACCCGTCCCTTAGCGGACATTACAACCTGTAAAAGTTCTTTTGATCCTATAATTCTTATGCTTTGTTAATAGAGTATTACACTAAGGGCAAGCTTATGGTATGTATTTTATGCATGAAACCTTTTTTGAGAGAGTGAGCGAATTTCTTATCTATATACCTCAGTTCGAATATGGATGTTGTATGTGAGCAAGGGACATCTCTCTTAAATGTGAGGGCAGAAAATAGTGACACTTTGGTGTACTAATGATGGCTATATTCACACATGATCATGTTTGCCTTATTTTTCATGAAGAGTCAGTTTTAGAGGTTGTGTGGTTTCAACGAAGGGTCTGTAAAAATATGATTGATGTATGCATGTTGAGTGGATTATGGGTCATGATTAAACTGTCTAGTTAACTTGGGTGTGAGTAGAATTTTTCAATTGATAACTTAAGATGTGAAATTTTGTAGAGTGTGCAGTGATTTGTTCGAGGACGAACAAAGTTTTAAGTGTGGGGTGGTGATCTTGGGCGTATTTATACGCCCGTTTGCCTTATTTACCCATATTTTAGCCTTGTTTCGAGGGCAAAAGTCATGTATATCCTTATGATTATTTTTATTTTCATTATGGTGAGCTAATATATGTGATTAGATGCTTTGCAGGGATAATGTGAAGAAAAACAAACCATGAGAGCTAAAACAAAAAGCATAAAAGCATTGGAAAGGAGTTAGCAACGTTCCGGGAGAAAAAAAGAGCAAAAGAAGAAAATCTGGGCAGTGGAGCCATGGTGGGGCGCTTCCCCAGGCCCAAAACTTTAGCAGAGTGATGCTGGGGCTATGGTGGGGCGCTGCCCCAGGCCCAAAACTACCGCTGTTTGGTGACTGGGGCGACGCGCCAAGGCCAAATCCAGAAATTTTTCAGCTTTCTTCTATTCCGAATCCAAGTAGGAAAAGGGGATATTTTCCTCATACTCTATAAATACATCTCAGATCATGATTTTTACACAACTTTTGACCTACGAAGAGCTAGGAGCCGCCGTGAAGGACGGAGAATATTGGTTTCATCTTTTCTTCATCTTTATTATTTATTTTACTTTTTTCTTTGGATGATTTGTTGTAATTGCTCCATGTCTATGTGGAGTTAAACTTCTCATTCTAGGTTATGGTAGCTAACTACAAGATTGTTTAGTAGACGATTGATTTAATTATTTGTTCATCATATTAGTTGTTCTTATATTCTTGTGCTTATTATTTTAATGCTTCGCGACCATTAAAATAAATATATAATCTCTTTGTGAACTCGTAAGAAGAATTATTGGGACAGAACGAAGAATATAGGGAGCAAGGCCTCTTTTTTATAACGTAAAGGGTAGGTTCATGACTAGGATAGAAATATACCTAGAACGCCTTATTTTGTTTATACAGGAAGATATATAAATGCGTTTGGAATAAGATGTCACATCCCCGCTCAATAATGTAGTTGTGATGCTATTCTGGATAGGCAATTAGAGGCTCGGAAGATCATAATTATAAAATCAACTCTGAAATCAGCAACTAGATAAATAAACAAGTCAATGAAATTGCTTACTTAACATGATTGTTAGCGAATCCATAATCTTAGATCGAATTCATCATATTGATTACGTAAAAACCTGCTCTTGATTTGGTTAATTATTCATTAGTTAACTTCTTCTTTTTACTTTGGTTAATAAATATTACTTTGAGATTTACCGCTTGAATAAATAATTAAAACTAGTTAAATTTAGTAAAATAGTTAATCGACAAGTCCCTGTGGGTACGATATCTGGACTTACAATCATATATTACTTGTACAATCGCGTACACTTTCGTGTGCGTTAGGACGCAATATTAGCCCCTCAGTTAGGCCTCAAATTAGTGATCATGCCAGTCATGCTTCTACACCCTGGCAAGGTATATTGGGTCCTTTCGATGGAGCATATACATTGGACTCCATATTTAGCTCACGTGTTTAATGTTGGTTAACAGACTCTCCCACAGTATTAGACTTAGTAGACATGTACTTGGCCCTTAATTCAGATTTACTGTTTTCATTATGTCTTTTCAGAATATTTTTGCATTTCAGATTTTATGCATCTTATATTTGGGCCATTGTACTACATAATTCAGTTTGCATTTTTAACAGCTAAGTTATCAGTATTTTAGCATGATCAGTTATTTTATAGCTTGCATATCATGTATGCTTAGTACATTCAAAGTACTGATTGCATACTCTTTGTATTGCATTCTATCATGATGTAAATTCAGGCTCTCAGTCTCAGCATCGCGACTAGTATAATATAAGTAACAAGTATATTACAAGTATCAAAATTGGCATTCAAAGCTCAAGTGTCAAGAAAGGTCATAGAACTATTTCACGATATGTCAAATAATAAATTTTACCCAATATGTATATCATGTCATTACACCAAGTATAATAAAATATCAAGAAAGACCGAAGCCATGTATCAATTAAGGCCGAAATCAATAATCAAGAGAATCAAGAACCATGTTAAAAATGGCTTTCTAGTTCGTACTTAAATGGATAATTTCATAATTAAGACGAACCACAAATCCAAAGTCAAGATGGCCAAAGATCCAAATCAAGAGGCATGCCAATACAACGATATAGTTACTGCCACAAGAGAGATAAAGTCCCAACAAGAATGCAGAATGATCGAGCAATCTGTACAAGTGGGTGAATTAGTGAATATCTTGTAATAATTCAAAATATACCAACATGGCGATATAAGATCAGGAGAAAGAAATGAAAGTTCCAAGACAATAATCAAAATACTCCAGCAAGTAATGAGAGTACAAATTCAAGTTTATACACAAACCTTGACTTTTTAGCATATAAATAGTCCTACCACAACTTGCCGAGTTCAAATCGTAGATCAACAAGATTGTCAACTTCCTCAAATAAATTCTTTTAGCTTGTAAAAGAGTATAAATACCTTGAATGTACAATCAAATACCCATTTAATATGCAGTAATTTTAACAGGTGAAAATGAACAAGATAGACATCAAAAGTGAGCCTAGTTTGTGCAAATCACACCAAATTCTCAAAATAGTAAATTTGGACAGTTGTCTGCCTTATGTTGTGACTCAATTTTGAATAGGTAAACAAGAAAAGTAGGCTTTGTAGTCTTCACAAAAATTGTAGGTACATATTTTATAATTGTAAAAAGTCAAGAACCATCACAAAATATATTTTGTACAAAATGGTATGCTCAAAATACTAACAGCAGTACATAGAAGTTTCTAAATCAAAACAACTGGGCATAACCTTCCCTATATTGGCGTCCCTTTTTCTTAACTCATAACAGAAAATCAGCTTTTTACATAAACAAAGTTGTAGATCCATATGTTACCTTTCCAAAATATATTTGTTCACTCAAAACGGATCTCTACATAACAAGATATTCTAAAATTACTAACAACTATACAGTTTTAAAAATGAGTTTGTACACTTACCACAAGGAAGGGTGTTTTCTTGAGTTTCAGCCAGAGGAACAAGGTATGAAGATTGATTACCTAGGAGAATCTAATGAGAAGAGTGTGTAGAGATTTCTTAAGAGTGAGAAAATGAAATAATGAGAGAAAGTATTATATTTTACACACAAACTTGGATATGTATCAATTAAAAGGGTGGTTGCCCAAAAATTAAAGTTGGTTGCCGCAAATATAAAATATCTCATGTATTTACTATTGTTTATGAGATAAATATAGTTGCAGTAGTTTACGTAAATAACACGAGATAATTTCCTAAAATATCATCACACTTTTAGGCAAGTAAATCTTCAAATGTCACAAATATTCGAGTTTAGAAAGCGTGAAGTAGAAGGTATTCTTATTCTCAAGAAATGATCTATTGAAGTGAAAATGGTAGCTTAGGCATTCCATAAGTGGCAACTTGCAGCCCGCATGTCTAGCGCAGGTCCAAAACTAGTGAGTCAAAGGGACACACACTTTTGACTTGTGTTTCGCAAGTGGTCACTTGCGGATGCACATGGAGAAATAATTCTGGGTAAGAATTTTGGCTAAGTTTAAATAAACTTTATCCAAGAAGATAATCTCTCAATCGATCTTTGAAAAATTTAAATCCAAAGCTGAAACCGAAGTTGAAGTCGAGCCGAGCCGAGCTGAGCGAGCGATGACAGTGGGAAGCTTGTCTTCTTCTCAATCCTTTAAGACAATGAGGAAGTGCTTCTCTACTTAAGCACATAAAAATTCATTTTCACTACCAATGTGGTACAAATGCTTCTTCCAAAAAGTGAAAGGAATATTTTATTTTTCCTCCAGTTTTATTCCCTCCATTTTTCATTAATAGAACCCAAAAAAATCTACTACGAGACCAACCAAACAATTTCCAAACTCCACCAAGCTCCAAACAGCCCCACACCCCACATTCAATGGTCGTGACATAGACTCATGACTTTCGATCACCATCCCATGAGTCTCGACCTTTAATTACACTTAACATGCTAAACATACTCATTTGAGAAGGTAGGAGGAAGTGCTTACCTTAGTTGGTGAGAAACCCAATTTTTTTCTTTGAACTCTTTTGGAATAGAACCTTCGATTTAACTAGAATTTGGAGAAGAATCAATGTTAGAATGATGTAATCATAGAAGGAATAACCATGGGAGGTGTTAGAGAACACTTACCTTGAGTGGGGAGGAGTTGGAGTTGAGAAAGAACCAGCTGAAGTCAAGTGAAAGTCGGAATTGAAATGAAAAATCTAATTTTCACAAATTTATAAAAGCTGTCAGCTTCGACTTGCAGTCTGACACATGGATCATACATTCCACATACAACTCGTATGTGGCTTCGTAAGTCAAGTTCCCCAAAATTTCCCTTTTCCATATAGGTAGACATACAACTGTAAGTCACATATACGACCCATAAGTGGCCTTTCATACCCTGAAGTGTCAAATTCCACTAGCTCTGATTTTTGGGACCTCAATATGCGGACTTCTTATTATTTTTTTAAAAGATGGGGCAGAAAAAAAGAGGTTAAAATGGCTCTCAATGGATTGAAATGACTTTCAATACTTTCAATAATTTTATTAAGCATAGGAGGGCTTTAAATAACCAACTTACATAAAAAATCTGCATAGTTTGAATTTAAAAAAAGCCTAAAATAAATCAACAACTAAACAACCTAATCTAAAATTCAAAATTCAAAATTCAAGTTAATCCTAAATTAAACAACTTATTTTGCTAAAAACTACTGCAGTAACTAAATGCAAAACTCAACACTCCTCCTTTGCTTTAGTTACTGCAATTTTAAAAACATTGCTCCTCCTCAAAAATTTTGCTTTGACTGTTGGTGCTGAACTTTTTTGATATTTTTTTAACTTGCACTTTTTGTTTTTGATATTGATATTTCTCTTCTTTCTTTTTCTTCTTTTGATTTTTTGCTGAAAAAACACCATCAACGATCTTGTCTTGTTTGAAAGTGCTTTCATTTGGACAATTATAGGATTTGCAATATGTTGATGTAAGGATTTTTCTTCCATTATAACATCACATAAATCATAGTAGTTTTTAAAATATGACTTCATTTTCACTGACCAAATCTGAAAATTTTCGTCAGTGAAAATTTATGGGGCATTCAAAGAGAGACTGCTGCTTTCCATGGTTGAAAAGTGGATTTTGGGTGAAAATCATTTACACTCTCTAACTTTACTTTGAAAATCAAACACCCCCTCAACTTTGAATAATAAGCATTCTCCCTCCTTTATCCTATGCAATGTATATTTTACCCTTAATATTTTTAATTTTTTATTTATGTAATATCTTTTTATATTATATATATATTTATTTTTCTTAACCTAGGTATTTATCATTTTTAATTAAATTCATTAATATTATTAATAAAATAATCCTTTTACAAACTAATCAAAAATCTAATACTATTTTTTATTATTGGTATTTTTATATTATATGCATTAAGTGGGCGTTTGGTCGTAAAAATAAAAAAAAGATTACTTTATTTAGAAATTTTGGAGTTGAAGTTGTGTTTGGCCATACCTTTTTTGAAAGACTTTTTAGAATTCAAAGTGTTAATTATAACTAAAAAGTGAAAAAGTGAGATAGAAAAAAGTGAAAATAAGTATTTAGGTGTTTTCACTTTTTCAAATATAACTTCAAGTTGTATTTGAATTTTTATGGTCAAATAATCTATTTTTTTTAATAAAGTGAAATAATTTTTTGAAAAATAGTGAAAAATTCTCATGGCCAAACGGGCATGTATATATATATGTAATTATGTATATAGATGCATATTTTAGTTCTTTCTCTGTTATTCTCTAATGTCTATATAGATTAACGAGTTTTGATTGTCAATAATGAAATATTTTCTAAATTATAATTTAAAATTTATACACAACAATATATATATATATATATATATACACACACACACCTCTATTTTTAATTTTACATTACATGAATTGAAATATATTTATAAAGTTATAATTACCTGTTATTTTTACCTGTATAATTATATATTAGAGTTTTGATTATTATTAATTAATTTTTTTTAATTTTGCTCATTTATTTCATTATAAAACGTCATTAACTTACATACTCAATTAGTATTTTTCACTTTTTTTTTCATCTAAAAAATAATTTATTTATTTTTGTAAAAAATATGTTATATAGATTTTTAAAAATAAAAATTGTGATTACAAAGAAGTTTTTTTTAAGAAAATATAAAGCTTGATAATACAAGGGTAAAATATGCATTTAAAAAGGTCAATTAGGATAAAGAGGGGAGGATGATTATTGTTCAAAGTTGAGAGGGTGTTTGATTTTTAAAGCAAATTTTGGGGGTGTAAACGATTTTCACCCGTTAAAAATGATATGGTTAAAAATGGTAGCCCTGACGAGTTAAAAATGGTAGCCCTGACGGGCTAAAAATGATAGCCCTGACAGGTTAAAATGGTAGCCCTTACGGGTTAAAAAGGTAGCCCTGACGGGTTAAAAAGGTAGCCCTGACGGGTTAAAAATGGTTTGGTAGTTCTTTAGAAGAACTCACAGATCCCGTAAGATCAATAAAGCTCTTGATACAATTGTTGTTGTTGTTTTAAAAAGATAGGGCAACAAAACAGGGTTGAAATGGCTCTCAATAGATTGAAATGACTTTCAATACTTTCAATAATTTTATTAAGCATATGAGGAAAAAATTTACTATGGGAGAGGCACAACCAACAATAGTTGTGTGAGGCTCCATTTAGCTTTTGACATTTGGAAAGTGGGTCATTTGTTTACTTTACATGCTATTTCCTATCACTCCTCTTCTTATTTCATTAGTTTATTCTTCTTATTTTTTAAAAAATAACTAATATTAAACTTCTAAATACACAATAAGCAATTTAATAAATATATTTTCTCTTAAAATAACTGAATCATTCTTAGAATTGTTAAGACTTTCGATTCATTATTAATAACACTACTTAAAAATGCTAAAATCCACCCGAAAAAGACCGGTGAACTCTGTAAGATTTTCAATAAAAAAAATTTAAAAAAATACAACTGACAGACTCTGTCAGATTTTCAATAATTTTTTTTAAAAAAAAACACAACTAATGGACTCTGTCAGATTTTTAATGACTTTTTCTAAAAAAAGAACACAACTGACGGACTTTAAGAAAATTGACGTATTTTCGCTGATTATTTTTCACGTAAAAATTATAAAAGAATTAATATTTTATAAAAAAAATCAGTGGATGTCTATCATTTTTTTATACAAAAATTAATGAACGTCTGCCGATAAAGTGCAAAATTACAGTTGAAGAGTATAAATAAAAATAATATAAGTATAGAAATTAGTGTTTTGTGTTTTGTGTTTTAGATGTTACTACATAAAATGAACTCAGAAAAAATTAGTGTTGTGTGAGTCCATCCCTATTTATTGCTATTTTTTATTTTTATAATTTCATATTCAATCTTATCGTCTCTATTACTCGTTGAAATTTTTTGGATTTTGATACTCTTATTTTTTATTTTCTGTTTCTGTTTATGCTCTTTTTTGCATCAATCATTTTCTTCATTTCATACCTTTAAGGTGGTTGTTTCAATTATTTAATTTTCTTGGATTGATTACTTGGACTAAAAAAAAAGGATTACAAAAAATTTAGAACGGAAAAATATCAAATTCTGGAAAAACCTTACGAATAAATTAACAACAATTAGGATATGCTTCTGACATATTTAAATTATTATTTGTTAATAATAAAATTATCAACGTATTTTAATTTATTAATAGTAAGATTGATAACATGTTATTAATTAATATTCAAAATAGATGTTAATTATGACATGATAGTGTAAAATATCGTATAAAAAATTAAACACTAATTTTTATGCTTATGAAATTCTTATTTATACTCTTCAATTGCAGTTTTACACTTTTAAAATCGATGGACGTTTGTTAATTTTTGTAACCAAAAATAGATTGATGGATATCTGTCCATATTCTTTAAAAAGTAATAATTTTTTTATAGTTTATGTGCATTTTGTGTGAAAAATAACCAACAAAAATACATTTTATTCAAAAAAAAATAAAAATTCATCGACAACCCAACTGACTCCGTCAGCTTTTTCTGTAAAATTTTGGCATTTTTTTAATAGTGTTATTAACAATGAATAATTGTAATAGTTCTTAACACGCTTTAACTATTTTAAAAGAAAATATATTTATCAAATTGCTTAATTGTGTACTTAAAAGTTTGATATTAGTTAGGAATAAGAAGAATAAAAAAATTGAAAGAAAAAGAGGAATAGTGATAGATGGCATGTAATGTAAATAAAAGGGTCCATTCTCCAAGTGTCAAAAACTTAATGGAGCCTCACACAATTATTGTTAGTTGTGTCTCTCCCATAATAAAAAAATTCAGCATATGAGGGCTTTAAATAGCCAACTCACATAAAAAAAAATCTGCATAGTTTGAATTTCAAAAAAACCTAAAATAACTCAACAACTAAACAACCTAATTTAAAATTCAAAATTCAAATTACTCTTAAACTAAACAACTTATTTTGCTAAAAACTATTGCAGTAACTAAATGCAAAACTCAAAGGGACTATATGTTTCTTCGTACATGAACACGTATAGCTTTATTTTTTCAATATATCAGACCTCAACATACGGTACATCCAACATGTGGTCTGCATGTCAAGTTCGTACATGACCACTGAAGGTCTCATTTTCCATCCCACATGCGGTGCGACCTACAGTCTGCATGTCACATCTGCGGCCCATATCTTTAGTTGTAGCTGGCATTGTTTAGAAATTTTGCATCTCTTTGATTTCTTTTAGCTTCAAACTTTGAATGTTACCATCTTACACATAAATCTTAATCTCCAAACCTGGGCACAACCTCATTTTCTGAAGTTGGATCGAATTAACCATGTCATACGAATCAACCCTTAGCCCGAAAGAACGGGGTGTCACCTCATTTCTTTTTCTCTCGAAGGTTGGTAATTCATGAAAACCTGACTTCAACTAGCTAGGGATTGAGATACAGTAGTTCTGTGATGATGTTGAGAAGAGGATGTGCTCTTTAAAGAAATTATAGAATGTTCTTGTTCATTACGGGCACTTGGTTATTTGATACAGGACTATATGACATGGATAGATAAGCGATGGAAAATTGAACGTTGAGTTATTCATTTTTCGTCTTCGTTTTCTAAGTTGTGCAAAAACAGGCTTATTTTATTTTTAGGCGAGAAAATAATCTTTTTGCCTTTCCACTCTTCCAATGCTTCTCTTTCTTTTCTTCTTGACCAAAAACACAATAGTTTTTCAATTTTGAAGCTTGAAATTCTTGTTTGGGGTGAAATTCTTAGTTTAAGATTGATTATTATTAAAATCTTTGGAGTGTTGATTATTTATGTATAAAGTTTTAGTCAAACATAATGATTTAGTAACTTGCTTTAAAAAAACTTAAAACTCCATTGTTGGTCTTTACTAGTAGGGTGTACATGGAGCGGTTCAATTTGGTTTTGATAGGAGTGTTGTTGGTTTTTTTTTATAAAGTGAGGCAACAAAAAAGGATTAAAATGATTCTCTTTGGATTGAAATGATTTTTAATAATTAAAATGTCTTTCAATACTTTTCTTAAGCATAGGAGGGCTTTAAATAGCCAATTTACAACATAAAATCAGCATAATTTAAAATTCAAACTACCTAAACTGTCTCAATAACTAAAACAAACTATTTGAAAATTCAAAATTCAAAATTCAAAATTCAAATTCATCTTAAATCTAAACAACTTATTTGGCTAAAAGTTACTGCAGTAACTAAATCAAATTTCAACACTCCTCCTTTGTTTTAGTTACTGCAATTTTAAAAAAGTTATTCCTCCTCAATTTCTGCTTGTGCTGCTGCTTGTGCTTGAGGATTGTCTTTAAGCTTGCACACTTTTGTAACATGGCCTGCTTGTTTGCAATTTTCACATACTGCATCAGGTCTCCACCAACAAAAATTTTCCAAATGTGTTTTCCTTTTGCAGTGTTTGCAAAGAGGATAATTACCATTTTGTTTTCTGTTTTGTACATAAAAAGCACCCTCAGTAACATTGTCTTGTCTAAAGGCTCTTCTTTGCTCTTGTGCTTGAAGAGCACTTATTATTTCTTCAACAGAGATGGTGGAGATATCTTTAGACTCTTCCAGAGATGAAATTTTTAGACTCAAATCTCTCTGGAATTGTCACAAGAATTTTTTCTACTATTCTGTCATCTTTGAAATCCTTGCCAAGCAACTCGGTCACTTCCTTGGTATTCTTTTTTCAGTTTTTTCCAAGCTTCTTTTGTTGTCTCACAAACAATGATTTTTTGAAAAAATCGAATCCGCAACTGAATTTTGAATTACAGTTTTGGCTTTGAATTTTTTGATTTTTTCATCTGAGTGAGATTTAATCTGGACAAGGGTAGGATTTGCAAAGAGTGGATGTAAGGGTATATCTTCCGTTACAACTTCCCACATATCATAGGTTTGAAGATATGATTTCATTTTCACTGACCAAATTTGATAGTTTTCGCCAGCAAAAATTTTTGGGGCATTCAAAGAGAGATTGTTGCTTGACATCTTCTAAAAAAATGGGTTAAAAATGATATGGCAATTTTTGAAAGAATCCACAGATCCCGTAAGATCAATGAGGCTCTTGATATCATTGTTTTTTTTTTTAAAGGTGGGGCAACAAAAAGGGGTTAAAATGACTCTCTTTGGATTGAAATGGCTTTTAATGATTAAAATGTCTTTCAATACTTTTCTTAAGCATATGAGGGCTTTAAATAGCCAACTTACAATATAAAATCTGCATAATTTAAAATTCAAAAATCCTAAAATATCTCAACAAAACAAACTATTTTAAAATTCAAAATTCAAAATTCAAATTTATCTTAAATCTAAACAACTTATTTGACTAAAAGTTACTGTAGTAACTAAATCAAATTTTAACAAGTGTACATAGGACAATTTGATTTGGTTTTTATCTAAACCAAACCCAAATCAACTATATTGGTTTGGTCTGTTCAGTCTTGTCGATTTTTTATCACATGAATACTATTTTTATATTTTGATTTTTAGAGTTATAGATAAAGTATTAATAAATCAATATATGTTTAATAGTAATTGATAAAACTGACAAACATATGTTAGTGTAACAATAATTTTTCAATGATGTACTCGTTCAAACTTAACAAAGTTTTAGTACTTAAATACAAAAGTCAACATAAAACCTAAAAACTTGTACATTTTATTAAATTTCAAAAATTACCGATAATACATCATCTCTAATTCGAAGAAACATAAGAGTTTATTATATTTTGAAATATGAATTTAGAAGAACAAATAATTCGACGCACTCCAATAACAATTGATAACAAATTAAACATTATTTAAAGTACATAAAAATGGATACACTATATATTTCTTTTAAACATCCAACGAGAGAGTCACAAATAATTCTTGACATATGTTCTTAAAGAAAATCTTATATAATGTTTTAAAAAATATATTAAAACTATAAATTTATATGTCGATTTGGTTCGATTTTTTCTTACTCAATACCAAATCAAACAAAACCAAGTTTAGTCGGTTTTCTTTGTTGGTTTGGTTTGACTTTTTGATTTGGGGCAATTTTTTGGTTTGATTTATTTTACATTGTTTCATATCTGAATCTACTAGTTTCTTCATTATTTGTAACAGTTCTTTACTTGGGAGGTTAAAGTCTTTCTATTCCGTACATATTTGTTCTTGAGCTATTTGGCATAAATAAAAGGGGTAAAGTCTTCGAAACACTAATTAATATCTTTATCACATTAGACAAAACTTATTTGTGTTGTTCATTTCTATTACAACAAAATGGACTTTATCGAGACTAAAAATGGACCAACTATTAAATCTTGGGTAGAAATTTCTTTTACCTATTTCCCTAAGTAATCTATTATTCACAACCTCGTGTCAACTTCTTTCGCTGTAAAATCCGTAGTCCTTAGAAAGAGTTGAAGAAGACAAAGTTGGTCTTCTTGATCCGGTTTTATTTGACTATATTGGCCATGAAGATCGTTTGAGTTGTTGTTTGGATGTTTTGTTTTAAATTTGAGATTAGTAAAGCATATTTGTGGTGGTTTTGATTCAAAATTGGAATTGCAAATTCAAAGAAGACCTTGTTAAACAACACAGACAAATCATGCCAATCCATACAAGTTTTGTGAATAATTGATACAATAGGTAGTATGCATATAACACAAAGTCATGCCAATTTGACGGGATTTTGTGAACAGTTGAACAAGCACAGAGTCTTATCAATCTGGTAGGACTTCAAGGTAATTTAACAACACAAGTTGGAAACGATTACAAGGAAGTCTAGACAATCCGATAGGATAGGATGAAGGCAACTCCACAACACGTGTTGTAAAATGTTACAAGTAAATCTCAACAATCCAGTCAGTCTTCTGAGTACTTCAACTACATACATTATAAGTAGTTATAAGTAAGCCTTGACAAATCAATAGGACTTGTGAACAATAAACAACTCAGACAAAGATTTGTTGTTTGGACTAATTAGTCCAACTTTTGGCGCCTGCGACACACTAATTATTTACATGCCTTTCCTTTGAGATCTATTTAGCAGATTGATGAAATCCTAACACACTAAAATCCACTTTGCTCCTTCTCCCTAATTATTACCCTTAATGCTCCCATTTTCCCCATCGATCCTCAAACTATGTTTTAATTTTGATGTAAATATAATTGCACGAGTACGGGCCTCTTTGAGAAACAATTAACCCATAGCACGATCCCGCAGTTATCCATAAATAAATATTTATCCAGTACTATCAAACTATCTACTCACAAATAATGCCTTCAATATAATACAATGCACATTCCATCACTAATTTCACACCGTAAACGAGTGGTACTGTACTCCACCCATGTCTTGTTGACAATCCAAATGATCCCTTTAGAGCTGAACTGTCGAAGAAAAACTCTTTCGCTCCTCTAACCAACAACCCTCTTCACTACCCTTCCTAGTTCAGGCATGAGGGAGACACTATTGAGTAGACATTAAACATAATAGTGAGACGGCATCAACACACGAAAAGGTCAATGCACTGTTCATTCACAGCTAAAAAGTAAACATGTCATGTATTTGTATCTGCTCATTTATTTTACACCAGAGACAAAGGTCTCAATTTATTCTTACAGAAATATGTTCAGGTATCACCAAGTCTTATGTGCCTTTTCAAGATAGACTTGCAGAACATCTCTTAACAAAATGAAGTATCATTTTCATCTGACGCTATCCATTTGTCACCAGAAGACCTAAATGTGGTTTCAACTTGAGGATACTTACATACACCCTCTGGCTATGCTTTTTAATCGATGATGGAAGGAATGTGTTTACGTTTATTAAAGAATCAAAATCAATGTATGACGATGATTTTACATAAGTTGGTTTTAACTAAAAGCTACTGAGAATCTTTGCATTTCACTTCAAGATCATCTTCAACTGACGCATTAAGGTCACGCCTTTCCTCAGAACCAGCTGTAATAACTGGCATCCAAAGATTAGCAGTACTGCTTAAGAGAGACCCAACTTGTGGATCTGAAGCGACAGCGGAGGATATCATCCGATCCACATCATCCAGCTTTTCTGATAATTTATCCAACTGCTTCGCAATCTCCATCTAATATATCATTTGCAAATGAATAAATTATTTCTACCAGGGAAACAAAGAGAAAAGAATTAAAACACTATTCTTTCGAACCAAAATTAATACCAACCTACCTCGTCAAGATTTTGCGCTGATTTAGCAGGAACTTTTGTAACTTCCAGTCCTAGTGCTTGGATCTTACTGCGCAACTCCACTTCTTCTTGATTAGTCAATGATTCCACCTGCACATGTTTATACACAATCTTTCTAGCGAGGACATCTCGAAGTACTTTATTAAACCAGAGCAGGACTTGATGTCAAACACACACACTGAGCACCATAAGGTAGATAAAGAAAAGAAAAGTCGGTGTTGGCACCCTGATGCTCAAGCCAAAGCTAAACAAGATTAATACTACCTATAAACAACAATAAAAGCTTTGAGGGTCGAAGGACCTACTGCTTGAGCCAAAAACAAGAAAGCGAATGAAAGAAACGAAGGTAAGAGTCAAAATACGCCGTGGAGAAGAGAATTTCCAACTGTAATGCAACACATTTTTGTATGAAAAAAAATGACCAAGGAGAGGGAACCTAAAAATCAAAATGTATAATATTTAAACATTCAACTGAAGGGGGGAAATAATGATATCATTTGAGTTCCTTTTTGATGAGCCACAATTTTATGTGTATTTATGCCTCTTCTCTTGTTTTGAATTATTAGGTTTAAATTGTTATATGGTGTAATTCCTCACATACTTGTGTTGTTTTGATGATAAATATGCAATGAAGGAGTTAAAAGAGGAAAAACACAAGATTCAAACATAAGAGATGCAAGAAATGAAGAAAAAACTTGTTGAAGAATTGTTGTGTACTAAACAGCCCTGGCCATCGCAGCACTGGAACTTTGGGCGCTGCAACACTCCTTCAGCACTTGTAGGACGCATTAAGCATCCCCGACAGTCTTAGAGCTTGAGTTTTGACCACTGCGACGATGTGACCTGAATGCAATAGTTCTCAGAATTTTGATTATTAGGGCTAAGCGAGGGATATATAGAGAATTTTTTTGGAGACTCGAGAGGGCAGACTCCAGGACAGACCAACTAGCGGAGGAACAAAGAGAGAAAGGAAGCACAATATGAGAGAATGAAGATTTGTTGGGAGTTTCTTCTTGACTTCAATTTTATCTTCTCTTTTGTTCTCTTGGATCATGAACTTGCTGATGCTTAATATAGTCACGGCTAACTTTTCTCCACATATGGACTTATGGAGTAACTCTGTTATAGTTGAGTTTTGATGAAAATGAAACCTAAGGTTTAATTAGTGATTAATTCGCCTTTCATTTCATGTGTTTATTTGATTCCTTGAGGAGTTTATTAATTAATTAATCACAAGAGATTTTTCAATTTCTTCACTACTTTGATTGGTTGTAGGACGTTTTTCTGTTGAATATTAATTTTATTCGCGAGAAGGGATTAGCATTTTGACTCGAGCATTGTCACATAAATACTCAAAAGAAGTCTATTTTTTATATCCAAAGGGAATCATTGGAAACCCTAGCTCCGGTGATTGGAAAAATTCAATCCGAAAAGGAATAATAAAAAATCCACAAGTCATGCTAATTAGGTTATAAAAAAAAGTCATGCTAATTTTTATGATTAGGTTTTCTTTTCTGATCAATGCATAAAAAAGTCCCACCAAAATTTGACGAGTCAGCAAAAAGGACAAAATAAAAGAGAAATACTCTTCGAATTAGAGACAAATAACATACTAGATAGCTCCTATAAGAAAGTTTTATAATTCATAAGATCACTAGTATTCTAATTCATAAGAAGGTTTTCTAATTCATAAGATCACTAGTATTCTAATTCATAAGAAAGTTTTCTAATTCTAATTCAGCACATACTCTTAGGATCTGTTTGGAAAGCCACCTGGTAATTGAAATTGGTGTAATTACTAGGGTAGTAATTACCAGCCAAGTAATTACACAGCCTAGTAATTACGATGACCTGTTTGTTTGCCACAATGTAATTACAATGTAGTTACAAGTGTACTGTTTGGTTGCACAAGTGTAATCACATGGTTATATTAAATTTTTAAAATAAAAGCTAATTATCAAAAATTAAAAGTTTATATTAAACAAATAAAGGCCTTTATAAATGATATTACATTAAATATTTAAGATTTTATATATATATATATATATTGTCTTTTAAAATATATTAATTAATAGACATATATTCTTAACTAATATTATAAGAAAATAATTGATTTATATTTTTCAAATTAGTATTTTTTTTAATTAAATTAATCATAAAAACTTAAAGTACATGATTTTTAAGAACATCATGAAATGCATGTTTGACAAAAAGATTAATATATAAATATAATGTCATAAAATTATTAAAACATTTGACAAAAAGATAATCTATCAATTCTAATTAAAAATGAATGGCTTGCAATGTGAAATATCAAGTCAATACTAGTAAAACAAATAAATTGGAACTGAAAATATAACATAAGTTCAAAATTCAAAACAAAAGAGTTAACATAATACTCTTATGTAAAATTTCAACATAAAGTACCAATATGATTCAAAAGAAGAGGAAAACCTAAGTCTATAACCTTGTTCAACAATGAATTCTACTTTAATTTAAAAATTAGAATACTAACTACATTATGCTAAATGAAAAAAATAAATATAAAATAGATAATACGAACAATTGCATGGAATCACAAGAAGTAAAGGTTGGGAAATGAGAAGAAAATAGCGTACACTCTACCCTCCCCAGACCCCACGTTGTGGGAATACACTGGGTATGTTGTTGTTGTAATAAAAATAAAAAAGAATTTAAAATAATAGAACTAAAATAAATTAAAACAA
This sequence comes from Jaltomata sinuosa, assembly GCA_003996215.1. Taxonomy (NCBI): domain Eukaryota; kingdom Viridiplantae; phylum Streptophyta; class Magnoliopsida; order Solanales; family Solanaceae; genus Jaltomata; species Jaltomata sinuosa. The sequence continues at coordinate 93,496 of QJPP01003453.1, forward strand.
AAAAATAAAAATAGAAAAAAAAGGATGAAATTAAAAAAATAACCACCTTGTAATTACACCATGTAATTACCAGCAATTCACAACTCCCCCTATGAATTGGAGAGTGTAATTACCCCCTGCCAATTACACCCAATTACCTGTTGACCAAGTAATTACCTGGCCAATTAAACATGCCAAACTCAATTACACCAAATCCAATTCCCAGGGTGGCTTTCCAAACAGCCCTTAATGATTCTCTTGACTTTCAATAATGTTATTATCATCACGAATAGTCTAAAATATACTTAATGATTCCCTTCACTTTCAACAAACCCCTCAAACTCAAGATGGTGAAGCAACTCGAGTTTGCAAATAAAATTTGGAAAGTGTAGCAGAAAATAAGATTTGACTTGAGCTTTAGGATATGCATATTGTCAACTTAATTAGAAAGACAAACATGATTCTAGCTTTACCAGTTAGCTGAATGACTGTGGATAACATGGTGTTGACTAGGAAAAATTGTCCTAAAGGTTAACTGATCTAGACAGCTAATTTTGACAAGTTAGCTAACATAAATTAATGACTAGACAAATATGAAGAGCTGATTTGACATCTTAGGTTACATGGATTGATGACATCAGCACTACACAACTTATAAGACGCATAGGATGCCCTACTGGTCATGAGTGACAAGACTTTGAGAGAACAACAAAGACAAACACAGAAAGGGATGTGAGATGCAGTGCTGTCGAAACAACCACCAGAAATTGATAAGAATAGTAAAATCATTTAAGAAAAGGAAGACAAAGTTGGCAGGTCGAAGGTGTAAGGCTGCCTTCCAATGGGCAAAATTTATTTAGGTTTCTTAAGTTAATGAAGGTGCTAGAAAAGAAAAGAAAAAACTTTTGTTGAATCGGTGATTGATAACAAACAAGAGGGATCTTCAGGTAGGAATTTGAGCTGATGAACTCGAGAAAGTTTTATATTCTCTGGATTCTTAATTATGAAGGCATAATCATTACGAATACAATATTCTAAATTATTTGATGAGTTTCAATAATAACATACTGTAATAATTAGAATATTATACAAAATACTCTTAATGACTCTTTTAAGTTTCAAATAATGACATAATCATTAAGAACTTTACAAACAATGTTTCCAATGTTACATTTAACTTCTTAGAGAGAGAGATGTCAAAAAGTGCACCAGAATACTGTCGAGTGCCCTCTAATGATATCTACAAGCATTAGCTAGCATTTCTAAGATACTTTTTAGTCTTAAATGGGAAATATTTCACCACAATGGATCAGTGTCTCCTTGGTTTGAGCTCTAAAATTAGTTTGGCATATTCTAGAACACACTAATGTGATTAGATAACATGAAAAAAGGAATAAAGATTGGTTCCATCCAACATTTGGCACACTTCTCTTTCTCTTGTAAATCACAGATACTTAAAGATGTTCACGAGACTCTCGTTATTCATTAATAATTATGTCAAAGAATTTCTCATTCAGAAAAGTTTCTCTACATTTTACCACTACGCGTAAGGCTATTTGTGTCCAAAAGATAGAATTATAACCTTTCTTCCCCTAAAACCTAGGGGTAGATGGAGGAACAACCAGTTACATTTTTTTTTTACTTCAATTTTCTGAAATGACTTTGATAATAGAAACCAGCACATGAAGAAATCTGAAAGAGCCTTCACTGCTCCCTAGCATGAATGGAGCTGGCCTTAACTAAAGAAAAGCACAGAGATACTACCTACCTCAAGGAACTATCTTCTTTTAATCCCTTACAACTAATTTCCAAGCCCTTCCACTGCTTGAACCATTAAATTGCCCCACTAGTCTGTTCGACTCAATTTTATGGCAGATCAAGCTCCAAAGCTGCTTTGTTCAAGCAGGTATTTGTGTACTTCATGGCACTAACTAACCCTGTTGACCAGACTGCACTACACCTCGTCTCTCGTCTCACCACCAGGAAGCATATAGATCCACCTGATCATTGACACTCAAACCAAACTTACCATTTCTCTTGGCAACCAATAAACAACTTTTTAATAAGATAATGATTAATGAACAAATCAAAGCAAAGCTGATTGTTCTTTGTTTAATTTTTAATGGGTCACATCAAGATTGACTATTCGGCAAACTGAACATGCCCACTTCATAAATTCTTAGACCAAAAATCCGATAAGCCGAAGAACTATATCCAGATAGGCAGATCAGGGATTTGAATAAGGAATTAGGCCTAAATTTGAAATCAATATATATAAGTTGCATACCTGCTGGAGAAGACTGGAGAGAACTCCGAATAGCTGGGCGTTTGCAGCCACTGCAGCCTGAGGCGATGTTGGACATTCTTTCCTTCCATCGGCCATTGCTGTTTCTGTTTGTACGATTTTTCTTACTCCCGGGCCCGGAGAGCAGATTTCAGCTTAATATAGTTGTACGAAAATCGACTTTGGCGGCCATTGGTCACGAATCACGATTGGGACGGAAAAGTTTTTTAAGTACACTTCAGTCCCTTATTTTTTGTACATTACTTACCCTCAAAGTTTCAGCACTTTACCCTTTCCTGCTTTATCCTCTCTAATATTTCTCTCAACGGTAACCCAACGAATACTTGCGTACGGATTGCGACCAACCATCATGTTTCCGCAGCCTGTCTGACCTCCCAATATGTTATCCTCAGCATCCCCTCTTTGCATGTAGCCCTAACGCCAAATCCCGTGGTTAATCAAAGAGGCGGGGGACCAAAATCAAGGGAGGAATTTTGCAGCAGCTATGACGAATCTGATGTTGAATGAAGGAATAAAGAAGGCATATCTTCCCCACAAACATTATGAACTCGTGAAGGGAACTCCTATGGTTACTTACACTAAAGAAGAAAATGAGTTATTGGCGGAGAATTATCAACTACACAAATAGCCTTTTTTAATTCTTGATTTATTTTCGGACAAAATTACCTTTTTATAACCTATAAACATCGTCCATCTTTTGGGAGATCTTTTCACGCTCTCTTCTTCAAAAGCAATGATTTCTTCTCTTTCCAAAGCAACGATTTCAGCTATTCAGCTACGATTTAAGCGATTTCAGCTACGATTTCAGCGTCTACCTTGGTTGATATCAACGATGACAAGATATTGAGTGCAGTCAGCTTTTTCAACTTCCAAACCTCTATAATCTATCAAAGAATATAGAGGTTTTACAAACTTCCAAATTGAAGACAAGAACACACTACTCATCTCTTGTCATCTTGATGTTTTCTACTTTAGAATACAGAGATTTGGAAGTTGAAAAAGCTGACCGCACTCAATAAGCGATTTCAACTACATCCTTGTGTGACTTACATTGGTGAAGGTGGTGCTGAGAACTTTGTGAAAATGGTGCATAATGGAATTGGGTATGGGGATATGCAGTTGATTTCTGAAGCTTATGATGTGTTGAAGAATGCTAGGGGTTTGAATAATTTTGAATTGGGGGAGATTTTTGATGAGTGGAATCGCAGAGAGCTTGAAAGTTTCTTGATTGAAATTACCGCGGATATATTCCATGTTAAGGATGAAATAACAGGAAGTGGTGAATTAGTTGATAAGATTTTGGATAAGACTGGAATGAAAGGGACTGGTAAATGGACTGTTCAGCAGGATGAAATAACAGGAAATGGTGAATTATAATTTTTGCCTTAGAGGCAAAACGTAGGTCAGGGATTTAAAAAAATAACGTATGCCTGAGAAGATACCTTTTTTGAGGTCAATCTTGTAAGTACCTGCATGTTGAATTCAGGCTCTGTTGCCTTCAAAGTAAGCTTTTGAACAATTTTTTTTTTTAAAATATTAACACATGCCTAATGGGCAATTGTTTACACTATTTAACTAAGTTTAAATTGTGGGATACCCTGTTACTTTTGTCTTAGAGGCAAAACGTAGGTCAGGAGATTTTAAGAAAAATAATGTATGCCTCACGGGCAATAGTTTACACTCTTTCATTAAGTCAAACTTATAGGATACCCTAGAACACTTGTCTTAGAGGCTTAAACAAAAATAACATATATGCTTCATGGTGTCAAATTACTTGATAACCTTTGATAAATTACTTGCTCATGTATACCTACATACCAAGTATATTCCCACACAGTGAGAGTCTGAAAATGAAAATGCTCGTATATAGCTCAATCTCATAAATAAATCGTTTAAGTTTGGTCTAACATTTATAATAACTTACACAAATTTAGACTGTAGTTTAATATTGTGTCTTGATTTATCAGATGCTCTACACACTTGCCTTAGAGGGAAACACTTGGCCCAAGGACTTTTTTAAAGAACAACTTACACCCCATGGACAAGAGTTGAAGGTACCAGACTCTGTCTTTATTTAATAGATACTTTACATCTCTTGCCTTAAAGGCAAGACTTAGCCTAAAAGAATAAGTTACGCCCCATGGGCAAGACTTGATGCTACAAAATTGTTAATAGATATGTTTCGATTAATCATGAGTTTTTTTAGACAACTCATAGGCAATAATTTACACCATTTTCAGTGAATCTTAAGTTGTGAGGTACATTATAACTGCTGCCTTAGTGGCAAAATTTAGTTCACGGGCTTTAAAAAATCAAACAAAAAAACCAACTATAAGAAGACATACCCTCATATTAGTAACGTCATTGTACTTCATATTATCGCATCAAAAACGGTCAATTCAATTTTCAAAAACTGTCTGTACTTTACATTATCGCATCAATACAACAAAGTCAATAAAAAAGCCTTGATAGGTGCAGTGATTCTACATTAAAACTAAAAAAATTAAACTACTTTTCCTCACATCCCCTCTTCCTTTTTCCGAAGAATTTGTCAACCTTTTCTGTAGCCTCGCTCGTTGCACCAGCTTCTTACTTTTTTCTTTCATAATCCTACAACAGAGCTCCATATCTCATGCAAATTGCCCCAATGTCAAGTTCTTTTGGAATTCTCTTACCATGAACAAAGTATTCAGCAAAGGCGGTAACAAATGCTCCACAATTACTGTAAAAAAGAAAGACGAAGAAACATATTATACATGAGTTGAAAATAAAAATCAGTAAAAAAAAAGTGAAGCAAAATGAAGATTTAAAAAATATATAGAAAAAGATACCAATTGATTTGTTCTGGTAGGTCATCAACTAATTCAATCAGCAAATCGCCACAATCAGATTTGTCAATGCCCTTCTCAACATAGAAATTGGCCCTTTCCAAAAAGTATGGTATCAATGTTTTGTAATGCAACACCATCTTCTTAATACTTTTGTTACGATGACGATTTACATAATTGGAGTCACAGACATAAATGCATCAGTCATTGATGGTAAATATTCACAAAATCCAGTGTCCCATTCCAGCACCTCCTCTCGGGACATAGATTGGAAATAACACATGGTCAATCTTGTGCCACGCTACATTTGCATCGCAAATAAAGCCTCTAATATACTCCTCGAGTTCATTATTTTAGGGGATGACAGAAAAATCTTTTTGATTTGTCTCAAAGTCCTTATAAAGAGCGACAAGTTTGTTATCAAAAATAAATTTCGTTGTAGTAAATTTAACGAGACCAGGTTCATATTTGGACTTCTTTCTCAAATAGTAGAAGATAACATCCAAGTGCTGAAACAAAAAAAATTAACTATTAAAATAAATATCATTTTCATCAAAGGAAGCAGCCTAATATTTCGTGCATGTGCAACTCACATATAATCGAGTAAATTAGCCGAGGTACGTACTAGTACAAACTAAAATGTCCTCTTCAATCTTCAAGTTTCCTCACTTTAGAGAAGAAGTTAGGTCCCATGGGCAAGAGTTGATGCTTCTAGATTGTGTTTTTATTTATTAGAGGCTCTACAAATCTTGCATTAAAGGCAAGGTTAGCCAAAGGACTTAAGAGAACAAGTTAGGCCCCATGGGTAAGAGTTGATGCTACCAGATTAAGTCTTATTTAATATATGCTCTACAACTCTTGTCTTAAAGGCAAGTTTATCCAAAGGACGAAAGAGAATAAGTTAGGACCCATGGGCAAGAGTCGAAGCTACCAGATTAAGTCTAATTTAATATATGCTCTACAACTCTTGCCTTAAAGGAAAATTTGGCCAAAGGACTTAAGAGAACAAGCTAGGTCCCATGGGCAAGAATTGGTGCTACCAGATTGTGTTTTTACCTATTAGATGCTCTACAATTCTTGCCTTCAAGGCAAGCTTAGCCAAGGGTTAAGAGAACAAGTTAGGCAAAATGGGCAAGTGTTGGTTCTACCAGATTATGTTTTTGCCTATTCGATGCTCTACAAATCTTGCCTTCAAGACAAGTTTAGCCAAAAGATTTAAGAGAACAATCTAGGCCCCATGGGCAAGAGTTGATGCTTTCAGATTGTGTTTTTACCTATAAGATATTGTACAACTCTTGCCTTCAAGGCAACCTAGCCAAAGGACTTAAGAGAACAAGTTAGGCTCCATGTGCAAGAGCTGATGCTTCCAGTTTGTGTTTTTACCTATAAGATGCTCTACAAATCTTGCCTTCAAGGCAAGCTTAGCCAAAAGACTTAAGAGAACAAGCTAGGCCCCATGTGCAAGAGTTGATGCTTCCAGTTTGTGTTTTTACCTATAAGATGCTCTACAACTCTTGCCTCAAAGGCAAGCTTAGCCAAAAGACTTAAAGAGAACAATCTAGGCCCCATGGGCAAGAGTTGATGCTTCCAGTTTGTGTTTTTACTTATAAGATGCTCTACAACTCTTGCCTCCAAGGGAAGCTTAGCCAAAAGAATTAAGAGAACAACCTAGGCCCAATGGGCAAGAGTTGATGCTTCCAGATTGTGTTTTTACCTATAAAATGCTCTACAAATCTTGCCTTCAAACAAGCTTAGCCAAAATACTTAAGAGAAAAAGCTAGGCCCCATGGGCAAGAGTTGATGCTTCTAGATTGTGTTTTTACCTATAAGATACTCTACAAATCTTGCCTCCAAAGCAAGCTTAGCCAAAGGACTTAAGAGAATAAGTTAGGTCCCACAGACAAGAGTTGGTGCTACCAGATTGTATTTTTACCTATTAGATGCTCTACAAATCTTTCCTTCAAGGCAAGCTTAGCCAAAACACTTAAGAGAACAAGCTAGGCCTCATGGGCAAGAGTTGATGCTACCAGAATGTGTTTTTACCTATTAGATGCTCTACAACTCTTGCCTTCAAGGCAAGCTTAGCCAAAACACTTAAGAGAACAAGCTAGGCCTCATGGGCAAGAGTTGGTGCTACCAAATTGTGTTTTTACCTATAAGATGCTCTACAATTCTTGCCTTCAAGGCAATCTTAGCCAAAGAAATTAAGAGAACAAGTTAGGCACAATAGGCAAGAATTGGTGCTACCAAATTGTGTTTTTACCTATAAAATGCTCTACAACTCTTGCCTTCAAAGAAAGCTTATCCAAAGGACTTAAGAGAACAAGCTAGGCACAATGGGCAAGAGTTGATGTTACCAGAATGTGTTTTTACCTACTAGATGCTCTACAATTCTTGCCTTCAAGGAAAGCTTAGCCAAAGGAATAGTTAACACTACCAAATTGTATTTTTATTTAGGAGATGCTCTACAACACTTGCCTCTAAGGCAAGACTCGCAAAAGGACTTCCAAACACCAAATTATGTCCCATGGGCAAAAATATATGCTATCATAAGGGTTCTTTATATAATGAATGCTTTATAACTCATGCCTTCTGAGTTCGTGAATTTCAAACAAATTATGCCTTTGTGCAAGAATTGACACTAGTATATTTGAGTTTTATTTAATAGATGAGCTATAACACTTGCCTCAAAGGCAAGAATTAGCCCTTGAAAAACAAGATAATACAACAAATATAATAACATAAAAAAATGAATGACAGGAACAATGGAAAACGAAGACTTACAGTAAAATTCACGATCTTTTTTCTTCGTTCCATTGATAGGATGAGGAGATGAAGTGAAGAGATTGAGCTACAGAGAAATCTGGTAGGCAGAGAGAAGAGAGCCAAGATACACCATGAGAAACAGAGAGAAATCACAGAGATACACCGTGAGAAACAGAGAGAAATCACAGACAACTGAAAAAGGAAAGAGAACTACAGAGAAATCAAAAAGAAGAAGAAGAGCGACAGAAAGAAGCGACTGAAACAGACGCATTGAAGAAGAGGCGACTGAAGGGCAAAATTATATTTTCAAATTTACCTAAAGCTAAAGGAGGGTATTCTTTGAATATTTTTCTTATGGGGGCAAAAATTGAAGACCAGTCCCTTTGGGGGACACCCAATGTAATTTTCTGTGAAATTACCTCTCTTTTGAATGGCATGTGTATCAAGCTCACTTCCATATCAGCCTGATGCATCACATCACTGAACTTGCTCTCCAAATATTTCGTCTTGATCCTGCTTAACCTGAACCATTTAGGCTCTTGGGTCTATCTATATTTACCAAACTATTTCCTATTAATTTTATCTCACAATTAAATATAGCTTTTTGCATATATTTTCTCTCTTTTTCCTTTTCCTCTTCGGAATGATTGTCTTTATTTTATTAATAATAATTATGAGTTACTTCTTTCTTTTTTCCTACCGTCCTTTTCCTCTTTCCTCTATTTCTCCTCTTCCTCTCTGAATAACAAAGTATGGCTAAAAATAATACAAGTTAATATTTCTTCACATGACTTCAAGAACTTCCATAATAATATCTAAAATAATTTCTCTGTTTAAAGAATTCTAATAGTAAAATATATGATGATATTTGTGGTTTCTTACAATTTGATACAAAAATATTATTTTAAAAGATTAGCATAACACAATCTACTTATCACTTACTGGAAAAAAAAATTCTACTTAAATGAACTAGTCCCAAATAAATTTTCTCCAAAAATGCTTTTCCAAAAAATGGTTTTGACAAAAAATACCTTTTAAAATAAGTAGTTTCTGCGGATTGACTAAACCGGCTACAAAAGAAGAAATGGTAGAGCCAAATGAGGCTGTACTTAAAAGGTATATTTAATTGGTCAGCCATGCCTAAAAATTTTGGTGCTCTCCGTTAACAATGTGTATTGAAAAAAACAAAAGGAAAATAACCCCGTGCGACACATACAATATTAAACCCTCGGTAGAAGCTCCATAAAATGTGAAAGGTTATAGTTTATGCCTCAGATTTATCTTTCTCACTACACCACCCACATTCCCAGGAATCAGGATATTATGGGGAACTGGGGATGGCCAAACATCTTTATTTTTTTGTCAATGTTAGCATCCATAACTTTTCTGGGGCTTAATCAAACAAAGAAACCAGCACTAGTATATATTTGTCATTGTTAGCAAAAAAATGTAAAATCACTGATATATCACCCACCTCAAAAGGTTATAACGTTCCTGAGAAGAACAAGGCTTTCCTTCTTTAGACCAATAGTAATGTACATCAACTTCAATTTTACAAAACACTTATTCGTTGATGCCAGGTGCAAACTCAATTTCTACTTGTAAATGTAAGGTGGTTCAATATTAGAGCTTCGGAAATTCAGACCTTTTAAACATCCCAATGCAACTCAGTATCGTATCCATAAACCACGGACTAAAAACTTGTCAAAGATTGCAATAAGCCTATAACTAAAAGCTTAAAGAATGGAATGACAGCTATGGCAACCCCATCTGCACCATTTGACAAATGATCCGGGTATTTATAGATGAGAGTTGAATCGACCAAAAGAGGACATCATTGTTCAACTGCCTGAGAAATATGCCAAGAAACATGTTGTATTCGTGGACCTGGAAATGTGTGTTGTGTCCCCACAGATCGATCACCAATGTACAAGTGTACATACATGATAGACTATGATCAGATTCAGCTAATTACCAAGCCCAAAAACTTGCAGCCAAATTCCAGCAGGCCAAAGATCTGTTAGGAATTCATAAAACCAACTAGCTTGAAACTTCCAGATCTTCTTCCTTGCTCTTCTGATTTTTGATCCTTTCTGATTGAGAAACAAGCAGCTCATAAACTCTTTTCTTCAACTACAAAAACCAACGAAAATGTCAGAACATACTAATGACAAAATTAGCTTCAGGGAAATAACTTAGCATTACATGCTGACTATTGAGTTCTATTAGCCTATCGGATGAATTCCGAGAAACTATGGATAGTGAAAGCAACTCTGACGAGATTATTACAACAGTATGAAGAAACTTAAGTAAAGAAGCTCAACAGCCATGTTTATGTCTCTGCCTCTGCTTCTCACACACAATTAAATCTTTATAAAAACAAACTAATGATTTACAGCTAACTTCGGATTGGTGCTCATAAGCTATGTATATTGTGTCCAAGCTGAAAAAGACTAGCAACTTGTTGGAATTATCAGATCCTGTTGTCAAGTGCTAAAAGATATCAACTTTCAGAAAAGAAACAAAACAGTGCCAAATAAACTATTACAAGTGTGAGCATAAGATACTTGTTAACCCAAGAACAGTTAGATGATAGATGATTCATAAAATTAATGAGATGTTTTTTTTTTTGATAATGGTAAGAGTATATCATACCCTATTTACAATTCAAAAGTCTTTTTTCATCTTGCAAGAACTAATTACATCTCTTCACAAGGAACCTATGAAATCTACTAAAAGTTTCAGCATTTACATAATTTTTCTTACACCAAAAATACAAAAACAAAATACATTTTGACTTATTCTATTTATAGAACTACTGTTTTCTTCAAAACATCTAGCATTTCTCTCTGACCACACAGTCCACCGTAAACAAGCTGGGATAGATTTCATCTTCTTTTGCCTTACAGAATACCCCACATTACACCAGCATTTTAATAACTCCGCAGTTGATTCTGGAATAACCCATTTCAGTCCTGTCATGCTCAAAAGAATCTGCCACAGTTAGCCAGGCACTCCACAATGCAGGAAAAAAAAAGATGGCTATTGTTATTTGTACTCTCCTTACATAAGAAACGTCTTGAACTTAACTGAATACCCCTTCTCTTCAAATTCTCATGAGTTAAGCCAGCTTTCCTAACTACCAGCTAGGAGAAACTAATTACTTTAAGAGGATCTCTTATTCCAAATGCTCTTCCAAAACCTGCTTATGTCTTTTTGGCCATTTGAAACTAGAAATTGGTATATGCTGATTTAACAGTGAAGAACTTCCTTCCATTTCCTTTCCATATCACGAGTTTTCATTAACTGTTATACCCTTGAAGCTTTCCAAAACTTTCAGAACATCTCCCAATCATAGAGAAATTCCAGCAATGTGGACTCCACGTATCTTCAATAGAGGCCTCTAATGTCATACTTAGGCAGTGAAGATCAGGAAAAACCTCTTTCAAAGGGCCATGATCCATCCAATTATCATTCCATAATGAGAGTTTCCTTCCATTTCCCACTATAGAGCCCACTTTATCAGAAAAAACAGCCCTAGGTCTCTAATGGATCTCCAAACACTGGCTCCATATGCAGCTGTTACAAGCTTTGTGCACCAATATCCCCGATGGCCATATTTATTAAGCACAACTTCCTTCCATAGAGCCTGGTCTTCTTTATTATACCTTCATAAGCCATTTCATTAAGAGACTTTTGTTATGGCTTCTGAAGTTCTTTATGCCAAGTCCTCCTACTTTGTTAGTGCAAAGTGATTTCCAGTTGACTAGGTGAAAAGCTATATTAACCTTGCTTTCTTGCCATAAAAAATTCCTTCTCAGTATGTCCAAGCTCTTTTCCACCTTCACAGGTAATGGAAGAACAGAAATTACATATGTAGGTAATGAGTCTAGTAGTTGATCAAAATCACCCTGCCTCCCAAGGATAAATACTGAGTTCTCCATCTAGCCAATCTCTTTTCACCTCTCTCTATCACACCACCCCATAACTCCATGGCTTTATTCTTTGACCCCAGAGATAGACTCAAATAAGATGTTGGAAGGGAATCTATCTCACAACCAAGGACCCCTGGCTAGCAGCTGCAGGTCTGTCACTTCTTTGACTGGGATCATTCTGCTTTTCCTCCAATTCACACGTAGACCAGACATAGCTTCAAATATAACAAGAATAGATCTCAAAAAAATCCGTACTGGCATCACACAGAACCAAAGTTATCAGCATATACCAGGTCTGAGACCTTCATCTCATTGAATTCACTATTTGATACCTTGAAACCTTCGACACAATTATTTTGATTAGCAACTTTCATCTTGTTGGTAAGTCCTTCCATTGCTATAATGAACAATAGATGGGGATAATGGGTCCCCTTACCTCAATCCCCTTTGTGAAGAGAAAAAACCTTCAGGTAGGCCATTAATAAGAGTAGAGATTATGACTGTGCCCGTACAAACAGCCGTCCAGTTTAACCACTTTCTGCCAAATCCCATCACCTCAAGCAGCTTGTCAGATATTTCCAGTTAACATGATATATGCTTTCTCTATGTCCCAAAGTATTCCTGGGACATTCCCTTTGAGTCGTGGCTCTATACATTCATTTGCAATAAGTGCAGCATCTATGATTTGCCACCCCTTGATGAAAGTAGGTTGATGTTTGTGTACTAACTTCGCAACCAGCTTCAATCTTTCAGCAAACACCTTGGCAATGATCTTATATACTCCCCCAATCAACTAATGGGTCTAAAGTCCCTTAATTCTGATGCTCCAGTTTTCTAGGAATGAGTGCTACATAAGTAGTAGCATTAAAACTCTGTCCAAAGAATTCCCGGGAATGGAAATTGTCCATAGTTTTCATTATATCGTCTTTGACAATCTCCCAGAAGGTCTTAAAGAATCCTGTTGAGTACCCATTAGGCCTTGGTTCTTTGTTATTGGCACATAATTTAATACAGCTCAACACCTCTTGCTCTTCAAACCTTCTCTGCATCCATTCTCTTTCCTCTGCATCAATAATAGGGCCTTCAGTAGGATGTAAGTCAGGTCTCCTTTCTTCATCTCAGTATACAACTTCCGATAGAAGTCCAAGAAAGCCTTTTATGAGCATTTGTCATCTTGCGGAAAAATTGTGTTTTTATTCCCTTGCTTTAGCCACAAAATTCAAGATATTTGCCTCCGTGATTTCTCTTCATAATTTGCAATCTCTTCAAACCCATTCGCAGACTTGTCTTCTGCAATAATTCATCATCAGAAAGTTCCCTCTGCTGTTGAGTTTGTCAAACTCCACTAATCGATTAAGAATCATTGTCCTCCTTTCCCTAAGATTTTCACAGGTAACTTTGCTCCATTTATTCAGCTTAACCTTTAATATTTTCAACTTAGCAGCCAGGATGTAATCAGGTCTTCCTGTGACTGCAAAGGAAGACCACCAACCTTTCACTAATTTTGAGAAACCTTCAACCTCAAGCCACCAGCTCTCCAATTTAAAATAGGATTTTGACCACTCCCAATCTCCACATATGAGATGAATAGGGCTATGATCAGATTCCACCCTGGGTAACAATGACTGTTGAATGCTCCTGAACTCTTCCTACCATTCAGCAGACAAATGAAACCTGTCAATCCTCGATGCACTTTAGTGGTTGTACCCTCTCCTCCAAGAGAAAGATCCCCTAAATAAAGGAGGATCTACTAGCTCTGGATAATTTATTATTTCTGAGAATTCTGACAAAGAACCAGTAAAATGGCTTCCACTTGTCCTTTCTGGAGTGAATCTAATTGTGTTGAAATCATCACATAGACACATATTACCCATGGTCTGCTACATATGCTTCTGATTGCAACTAATTTCCACCAAAGTTTTTTCCTTTCCCTCCTGTCATTAGCTCCATAAACTCCTGTAAGGTGCGGTGCCATTTACATTTTTGTGCCCGTGCTGATAATTAGATAGTAATGCTTTGAGAACCCATCTCCATCAGGTCTCATTGGAAACTCTCTTATCCCACATGATGATAATCCCTCCACTACTCCGTATCAATTTTAGATAGGCCTTGTCCATCCAGCTTTTCCCCCACAAAATCTATCTACATTTCTCTCTAATTTTGTCTCTACCGAGACATAAGATCAGCTCTCCATTCGTGAATCAGTGCTTTCATGGGTTACCTCTTTTCTTTATTGTTTAGTCCCCTCACATTCCATGTAGTAATTTGATCTTCATTGATCATCCTACGTTGATTTTCCCCTACTTCTTGTCTCTCCATCTCTGTATTTGACACTGAAAATCAGATTTTGGACCACCTTGCAACCTTTAATTTGTGGTGTGGAACAAATGCTCCTCCTCTCCTCTATCTTCTTTGCATGCCTTCTTTGATCAATTTTCATAAAAAGAGAGAGAGCCTCTTCTTCACATCCCTGAAAGTCCACTCCAAATTGTTTACTTAGTTTAATAATATTCTTGAACACCCAAATTGTGCCTTCGAGTCCTGCCTCCTGAATCTGTTCTTCTAGCAATTTCCTCTCCTCTGTTGTTGACAAATTCTTTCCCCTCGAATAAGACCATTTGATTCACTACTTCGACTGGTTGGGCAACTTCATTAACAAACATTAGCTCTTGATTTACAGCCAGAACTCTTGATTTACAGCCAGCCTTTCTCCCCTATCTTCCTCTATCTCTTGAAGCTCGCATGATTGAGCCTTGAATTCACCGTGGGATGTCGTAGTTAAGTCTCCATGAATTGTGTTGGACAGCCACTGAAGCTTCAACTTCTATTAGCATTGGGTTTCTCCCCTGTTCATCTGTTTTAGCTAAAGAAAGCCCCCTACTATGCTTAATCATATAAAAAAAAAATCTCGCTCCTTCTGCTTCTTTCTGGGCCGAGACCCACTTCTGCTGGCCCACTCTTTGTGATAAAGTTATCCTTATTTCCTCCACTCAAAACCTCTGCTCTCTTAGAAGACAGGGTGCCCAAGCGCAGAATAAGATAAATTTTGTTAACCATTTTGATGCCTTCAGCCAAAGCTTTCCAGCAATCACTAAGGAGTGATTGACGACAAACACAGCAGTGAAAGCTTTGCCAGAAAACCACTAAGTGAAGGCGAGAAACTTCAGTCAGAAACTTACCTCGAAACTAGTGGGAGCATTTCTTGAAGAGGGAGAGAAACTTCAAGACCTTGCAAGGTGTATAATTAATGAGATGTGCTTGAATACATGTTGTAAGTTTTAGAAAAGAGCACTCAACAGGTACATAGAACAACTGTGAACATGTCAAATCTCTTAAATGTGTCATTCATATAAAATGACATAGAGAATGATCTAGAGGGGCGATTTGAATCTCCCGGAGGACATAGATGGCCAAATTACCACCAGTAAGAAGAAATAATTATCTCAACTGTGAAATGAATTCCAAATTTCTGTATTAAGTCCTACCACTAGCATTTCGTGACACTTCGGAAACTCATACAGGTTTAAGTCAAGCAATCTGCTCATTCATCTATAATAATAGCATATAAGGGGAACAGAATGGTACCTCATGAAGACCAACCTCATTCTTTACCGACACATTTAAGGCTCCATCAGGTCCCATTTTCCTATATCTCACCAGCTCAAAGTTATCAACATTACAATCATCTGTTGCAAAGATGACAGGAGATGCTTGCAGTAAGTCACATTTGGACACAACATCAAGCCAAATATGGCTGCTGAATCTCTCTCTCATTTCCTTATAGATCACAAACTGCATAAACCATACTTAGCATCAACCATTTTCTACAATATAAAAAAAGATAGAGAGAGGACTGAAAATTGGTTGTAGCAAAAACCAGTATCACAAAGCATATTGACATTCTCCTAAGTCTTCCAGATTATTGATGAAATTTACAACTTTTTCATGTTAGGAGAGGGACAACCAATCCCCCAATCAAACAGAAGAAACAAGAAAAAAAAATTATAACCAATAAAACAGTTTGAAAGGGACAGTTGGTAAGTATTCACTGGAAGCTCTTATACAGCACAACTACTAACTAAGTTGCACGGACTCTTCACTTTCAGTGCCGCTCCCGTTTCGACACGACATGGATGTGGGATCCGTGCCGGATATGGTCAATTCATTTTGGATACTTTGACAAAATCGAAGGAGAAATTCGAGAAAGATACAATGATTTCTGAAATCAAAACAAAAGCTAGTGTGACACCATAATTTAGGCATATGTTTTTTTATCGTTAAAAAATATTTGTATTAAAAAAAAATTGCAACGAGAAGGTGCTTTATTGATATTTACAGGTCAACATTACTGTTGAATGCGCAATGAACTCAAGAAGTCTATCATGACCTCTATATTATTTGCAATAGGAACTGTATGGAGATGCATTTGTACTTAATAATAATTACAGATTCAAACTTGCTCTCAAAGATTCGTGCATTCCTTTCCTTCCAAATAGTCCACCATAATTTAGGCATATTTTTATAACTATATTTTAGATATTTGAATTATTTTTAGCTGAATCCCTGCACCCGTATCCATACTTGGATCCGTACCCCCAAATCTTAAAATTTAAATTATGAAGGATCCGACGTCTAGATACGCACTCGTATGGGATACCCGCACAAAAGTCCGAGCAACTTAGGCTACTAATATACTTTACTAGCTCCTGATAGAGAATATATGTACACTTTACTAGCTCGTGACCATTCGCATTTGATCCATCTTCTGATTATTCGAAGAAATAGTTTTTCTAAATCACTAATATGCAAGTTCTAGTACGTCAACTTTTTGTCCATATACACTACTAGTTCATAACCGTTCTCATTTTATCAATCTTCTCATTATTTGGAGAATCAAACAAAATAGCTTATCAAATTCATGAATATGCAAGTTTTAACACATGCACAATTACTTCAGATATATAATAGATCCCACCTCCAGGTTAAACCATTCCGGTATTAAACAATAATGAATCCATCTCTCCACTAGTGTACTTGAAGATCAAAGTTCCAGTAAAAACCAAAACATAGAAATCATTGAGGTACCTGATCAGAAGGTGACATCCCACATTCTCCAGATAAATCATGAACATAAAGTACTGCAGTTGGCAAATGAGTGAGAACGGCAAGCGTTAACTTTTCCAAGTTATTCCTGTCCTCTGCAGGTTCAATCAGAATATAGAAAAATTGTTTAAAACAAATATAAAATGATAAGAGACGTAATCCATGAGAACATAACACAAAAGTCCAGATTACAAGAAAGAAATTTAGAGAATTATGAGTAATGTTCTCACTGTTTGCTGAGCAGCTTGCAAAAAGAAGACTATAGTTGCATTATTTTTTAATTTCTTTTTTTGATGACCATGGTGTCCGGGCCAGCTTTCGCGCACCTCGACTAAATCCACGGGATACCTGCCACCTCCCACCAGCAACAGGTACCAGGTAACTCGGTCCACCAAGGCTAGAACAGATGGGAAGAATCACCTAGTGTTTTTTGTCTCCGCTGGGATTTGAACCTGAGACCTCAGGCCTCAAGGCTCTTTAACCCACTTCATTGACCACTAGGCCACACCCTTGGGTGCATAGTTGCGTTATATTTCTTTAAGTAAAAATGTGGGAATTTATATTTACACCCATTCCAGACAACTTTCCATCACTAGATTCATTGTAATGAAGAAATTGAGCAATACCTTCCCATCTCAAACTAGCCTACTTTATTTTATTTTATTTTGGAGAACAAGCCTGTTCCTTGGACAAGCATAATTGCGGCTATAACTATAATAATTTTTCATCCAAGTAGTACACTTACCCAAAAGATTTTTGCACGCAAAGAAGGTACAATTTCTTTCAATAGTATATCAAGTTCTAATCTAACTAACTCACTTCCCCATAAACACATATTATTATGCACAAATAAACCAAAAGAATCTATACATCTGGTATCCTACAAACAATATTTTCCACTAACAAACGTGATGATGTGTCATCAGCCGCTTTTTATTATGTAGGAGAAATTAAAGGCATTCAGAGAAAAACTATCCACGTTATTCAAATGGTAAACCAAGATGAAATTTTTACCATCACATCTCCTTAAGATACCAGGGGTATCAGTAACCTGAAGATAAAAATGCTTAATCAGTAAAATAGCAGAAGCAGCAAAAAGGTAAGAAGCATATAAGAAAACATTTTCATTTTGAAATAAAGACTGACCTGAAAATTCTGGTAGCTCAAATTAATATGACCCATCAGAATTCCTCTGGTTGTGAAGGGATAGTTGCAGATCTGATAATATTCAGTGACATTATTGGGAACTCAACCAAGAGAAAAAGGTATGTGATGAAAAGATGCACTCAACTGGAGAAAGTACATCGAAAACTTTCTATAGAGTTGGTAGGGGCATGCAAGAAAGTATGTATAGTTAGGATCTAATTCTAGTCAAAACATCAAACCAAATTCCTTTAGTCTCAAAATTCAACTGAATGCCCATGGCTATGATATTGCCAAACTAGTATAACTAACATCCTCATCATAAGCCAGATAAAATAACTTATGAAATAGTGATTAGGTAAAGAGAAAACAAAATTGATTGGTAATAATTGTTTGTTTATGATCATATCTGGTCATTTCATAAGCTTCCATCTCATTGCTTATCTTCCACCTCACTTTTTCCTTATTATTACTTTTACAGGACTAACATTTGAGACCTGGTTTAGCAAAACTAAATACGGGTCAGATTTTAGAAAAGCATTTGAAGGCAATCCAAGTTTCAGAATAAGAAGTTTCTTCGGACCCAAGTTAAAACCGCGGTTTTACAAACTAGCACTAACTTTTTTTCAATGGATAGTAATTCTGGCTAATTTGACTTCCTCAGGCACAATAATATTACGTGGTTATAACTCTCTAAAGAAAGATGGATGAAATCCCTTATCCGAGACAAAAAGCAAGTAAAAATGGAATGAAAGCTAACCAACTTAGTACATACCTCAGGCTTCCCTGTCGAAAGTACGCGAACCAAAGATGATTTTCCGACATTGGGAGCACCAACAAGACAGAGAGTTGGTGTTTCCAGATCGACAACTGGCATTGCCCGTAATGTCTGCCACCATTAAAATTTGTCACAGACTAGCAGAAACCAAAGACTCTTCTCTTTGACTACGAAAACAAAGATCATTGTTTAATAATCATCTATTAAGAAGTCCAACTAGAAAGCTTCCACACAATCAGGAAGATAGCTATTGTGACATGTAATGTTACTATATTTTGTTGTAAAATCATAGACACAGATGTTTGATGTAATTGCATCATGTCCCTTATTTTCTGGACATCCTTCTAATGTGTAGAATGAAGGTTCGTGATAGTAATTGTTTGAAACTTCCTTCCAGTTCTCAGTATACTAATGTCAGCATAGATCTAACCACTTCTTTTTCTACTTTTAAATCATCTACAAGACTCATACTGTCTAGCTTCGTTATCTCTAACTAGCATTACCTTGGCAATGTTCAAAAGTTCATCAACAGCTTTTCCATCACGATCAAATATTTCCTCGATTCTTTTCAATCCCTACAAAGATACTCTCTCACAGATCAACTTATAGATTATATCGGATAAATATCGAATTCAGAAATAATGAAATTATCAGACTACCTCGTTCAGTCGTTCCTCTGCTTCTCGTTTAGATAATGACTGCCACAAATTGCATCAATTACTTGATTTGTATCTTAAATAGAAATATAAATTATAAAGGTAGAAAGTAACCACTTCTTAAATAAATAAAAATATTTCATCAAATCAATAATGAGAAAATAGAACATAATAACATCTGGTTGTAAACAAAACCCAAGCGATCCTGATGTATTGCTGAGACCTCTGTAGCCATTAAATCATGTATTCGAAAGAAAAGATTGTGACCGTGTCCATTAGCTACATAAAAGTGGTAATGGTCTATGGAGATGTGGTGTTAATTGTTAGGAAGGTAGTGAAGTTGAATCAAAAAAATGGAATGGAGAATGCGCTTGCAGCAAGGAAAGGCTAACTTGACAGGGGCACCTTTTCCCCATGAAAAGACTCATTCAACTTTATGTTCCATTGGTAGTTATGGTTTCTGCTAATGACTGAAACAAGAGAGAGTGTGAAACCCTAACCACCAATCAACGATGACGTCAATTCAGCAAGGATGGGAAAGAAATAGTGTTGTTATCCTCCATTGCAACTTCACCACAACTGACAGTTTTAGATGCAGAAAAGCCTTATTTTATTCATAGAATTTGTAGAGTATTTATAAGAGAACAAGTACGATCAAAATAGACTAACCAATCTCTAATTCTTAGGAGATCCATGACTCAAGGGATTTCATCTAAGCTAATTTTCCTAGAATAACCTAAGTTGCTCGGACTCGGGTGCGGGTGTCCGATACAGGTGTGGATCTAGAGGTCAGATCCTTGCCCTTCATGATCTAAATTTTAAGATTCGGGGTACGGATACGGGTGCGGTGATTCGGCAAAAATAATTCAAATATTTAAAAATAGAGTTATATGCCTAAATTATGAGATATTATGTGGAAAACTTACAGGGTATCAGGAAAATATATTGATCAAGATGAGAATCTCATAAGGTGATATAAAGGAAAAGGATTGACATAGAAATTTCTATACAAGGTACTCGATTTTCTTCAATTTCATCTCAACTTTTGTTTGATTAAAAAAATCATTGTATTTGTCCCGAATTTCTCGGTTGATTTTGGTCAAAGTATCCAGAATTGGTTGAACGAATCCGGTATGGATGCCACACCCATGTTGTATCGATACGGGTGCGACAACGAAAGTGAAGAGTCCGAGCAACTTAGAGAATAACTCCTAACAACTTTTCCTAAAAATATCTGCTATCTCATATTTACAGAAGCAGATTATAATCAAATCTGCCAGCTCATTTGCGAAGTAAATTATGATCAAATCTACCCACTCATTTGACACTCCCCTTCAAGTTAGCATATAAATATTGAACATGCTTAACTTGTTGATAAAGGACTCAATAATAGTGACCTTTGTGAAAATATCTACAACTTGTTTAGTTGTTGGAACAAAAGGAATACACACATTTTCATCTTTGATCTTCGCTTTAATGAAATGTGTGTCCAATTCAACATGTTTTGTCCGGTCATGTTGAATTGATTATGGGAAATGCTTACGGCAGCCTTCTTGTTACAATACAACTTCATTGGCAAACTCATAAGTCTCCTTAGTTCTTCCAAAAATCTCTTGATCCACAACATTTCACAAATGTTGTGTGCCATGGATCGATACTAAGACTCAACACTAATTCAAGCCACCAGGTTTTGCTTCTTATTTCTCCATGTCACTAAATTTCCCCAAACCAATATACAATATCAAGATATAGACATTCTATCAGTAGATGAACCAACCCAGTTCGCTTTCGCATAAGCCTCAACACTTCTTTGCTCATTCTTTCTGAAGAACAACCCTCTCCCAGGAGAACTCTTTAGATACCTTAGGATTTGGTACACGCCTGCTACGTGTACTTCTCGTTGGAGAATGCATGAATTGACTTACTACGCACATAGCAAAGGCTAGAGCAGGTCTAGTATACAAGAACAATAATATACCTGATGTAATCCCACAAAGAGGGGTCTGGGGAGGGTAGGGTGTATGCAGACCTAACCTCTACCACAGAGGTAGAGGGGTTGTTTCCGATAGACCCTCGATTTCAAGATTAAAACAGTGCAGATAAGAAGTACTAAAAATAAAAGAAACAACAATAATAGCAAAACAATACTACAACAAAATACTACTATAATCAAACTACACGAAACAACAGATAGTAACAGAAATCGAAGAATAAGAAAGAGTAATACTACGACTACTAGAATGGACAGCAAGACAATACACTCCTACCTACTAGTATGGACACAATCCTACCTACTACCCTTCTACCATAATCCGTGTCCTCCACACCTTCCTATCTAAGGTCATGCCCTCAGTAAGTTGCAACTGCGCCATGTCCTGCCTAATCACCTCGCCCCAATACTTCTTCTGTCTACTTCTACCTCTCCTGAATCCATCCATAGCCAACCTCTCACACCTCCGCACTCGGGCATCCGCGCATCTCCACATCACATGCCCGAACCATCTCAACCTCGCTTCCCACATCTTGTCCAGTTCTCTATTGAAGCCACTCACACCTTATCTCGGATGTCCTCATTTCTAATCATATATCTCCTAGCATACCCACACATCCATTGTAGCATCTTCATCTCTGCCATTTTCATTTTCCAAATGTGAGAGTGCTAGACCGGCCAACATTCCACCCATACAGTAAAGCTGGTCTAACCACCACTTTGTAGAACTTACCTCTAAGTTTTGGTGGCACCTTCTTATCACACTAAACTCCGAATGCGAGTCTCCATTTCATCCACCCTACACTAATACGGCGAGTGACATCCTCGTCAATCTCCCAATTTCCCTGGATAATAGACCCAAGATACTTGAAACTACCTTTCTTCTAGATGGGCAATGTATAAAGCCTCACTTTTGCATCGGCCGCATGCACCACATCACTAGACTTACACTCCAAGTATTCTATCTTGGTCCTGCTCAACCCGAAACCTTTAGACTCTAAGGTCTGTCTCCAAACCTCTAGCTTAGTGCTAACTCCATCGTGAGTCCCATCAATCAAACTACATCATCAGCACATAACATACACCATGGCACCTTACTTTGAATTTGGCGAGTCAAAACATCCATCACCAAGGCAAATAAAAACAGACTAAGGGTTAATCCACGGTGCAACTCATCAAAACGGGAAAATGCTCCGGGTCTCCTTTCACTTCCTTACTCGGGACTTGGCTCCATCGTGCATGTCCTAAATTGACCTAGTGTACGCCACAGGTACACCTCTAGCCTCCAAGCACCTCCATACAACCTTCTTGGGGACTTTGGTGTTAGCCTTTTATAAATCGATGAACACCATGTGTAAGTCCTTCTTCCTCTCCCTATACTGTTCCACTAGTCTCCTCACTAGGCGAATGGCTTCTGTAGTCGAGTGTCCTGGCATAAATCCAAACTGGTTTTAGTTATGTCCCCCTCATACTCATCTCCACCATCCTCCCAAACCTTCGTAATGTGACTTAGTAGCTTGATACCCCTATAGTCTCATGAGCAGGTCTAATATGAGACAAGTAAATCAACTTGTACCAATCTCTGATATTGGCCCCTATCAATCAACTTTCCTTCTTTTCCAAACTTTAGATTTGGGCCAATTGAAGTTTCATCTGGTCTACAAGCGCTCATCTTGATCGTGCAATCCCCATGCCAAGAAAATACTTCAGCGTGAGCCTAAGTCTTTTATCTAAAATTCCGAGGCAAGACACGCTTTTAGATTTTTATTTCAACCATGTTATTTCCTGTAAGGATGATATCGTCGACATATACTATAAGTACTATTGTTTTCCCTTCTAGTGAATGTCGAGTAAACATTGTGTGATCTGTTGTCCTTGCACATACCCCTGCTTCATGAATTGAGTAAGCCTTTTGAACCAAGCTCGGGGAGACTATTTTAGACTGTAAGAAATCTTCTGAGTCTACATATCTTTGACTTGTACTTCTCTCCAAAACCTAGTGGAGGATCTATATAAACTTTTTCGTCTAGTTTCCCATTCAAGAAAACATTTTTCACATCCGATTGTTGAAGAGACCAATTAAGATTTACTGCGATTGTCAAGAGAAATCAAATTGAATTTATCTTAGTTACTCGAGCAAACGTCTCGAGATAGTCAATGTCAACATAAATCCCTTGGCTACTAGGCGGGCCTTATACCTCTCCAAGGATCCGTCTTATATGAATATGGTGGTGAACACCTGTTTGCAGCCCAGTGGTTCTTTCCCTTTTGTAGATCCACCAACTCCCCTTCCTATTTTTTTCAAGAGCTTGCATTTCCTCCAAATAGCCTCTTTTCACTCGAAACTCGTAGAGCATCATGCATATTTTTTGGAATCTCCACACTAGAAAGTTGTGAAGCAAAGGCTAAATAACTTTTTATAGGATATAAACATAAAAATAAGATATTTAGAAGCATTTCTAACATCTTTGCGTTTTGTAATAGGAAGACCAGATCTGAGAAGGAATTAGAATTAGACTTTGTTGGAAGACTACATTCTAATAAGGTCTTGCGGACGGACTATTGACAGTATTCAGAATCTTCAGTCTTTTTGCCTTCAATTCAGTTTCTCGAATACACTTGTATTTCTTTTGTTTGTTTTTCATTCCCATTATAATTTTCATTCTACAGGTTTGATATCAAAGTTTCATGGCAATGCTAGAGAATCCGGAGGAATTTATTTTCTTGACCCGCTTTTGGGACTATACTAGGCTGCTGTTGTTGTTGTTGTTGGGGACAACTGAATTTATTTGTTTGAACTCTAATACAATTATGAATAAAGTATGTTTTGGCACTACAGATTTGGACATCCTATTTTATCATTTAAGTCACTTAGGTCCATAACATCTCTCGAATCATAATCCTTTTCATCTCTTGGATCACACTTATTTATATATCCATATCATCTCTCGAATCATAATCCTTTTCATCTCTTGGATCACACTTATTTATATCTTCTCCTAGACCCCTCACATCAGTATCTATTGTAAAATCTAGCTCCTTATTCACGAGATGTCTAGTTTCCTCAATATTCCCAAAAGATGAATCTTCACCGACATGACCCCAGATGAGTAGTAAACTTTTCTCAAAAGAGATTAGTGAAATAGAATTGGGACTTGTTGGAGTCCCACACCGTGTGTGGAATGGGAACATAAATTTTTTATATGGTCTTAGTTAATCCTCCCCTTGGGCTAGCTTTCGGGATTGAGTTAGGCTCAAAGTCCATTTCTTTAACATGGTATCAGAGCCAAGACCCATCCCAATTCATTATTTCCGATGTTGGGCCCCCATATTAAATTGCTCGAGCACTAGCACTAGATGTCCAGCCCTGGGCGGGGGAGGGGGGTAAAGAGTCCCACATCGCCTCTTTACGGGATCAGTGGTCTCTTTAATATGGATTGGGCAATCCTCACCAATTGAGCTAGCTTTAGGTGCAGAGACAGTAGAGATCTATTTTACTTGCAGCATCTGTCCGATTTAAAAATGTTGGCTACAGATGTTCAATAAGGCCATTACAGAGTAGGAATATTAATGGATCAGACTCAAAGAAAAGAAGAAAGAAGCCAGCCACAAGCATGAATTAAGGAGATTAGACAGAAATCTGACCTACCTAGGAGATGGATAGTTTTGTTTAATTTAGAAAGGGTGACAGGATGGGAGCCTAATCTTATATGCAGGTCAAAATATACCGATAGCTCCTATCGATGCTTTTCTAATAACATAGAATACTTATCAGGGCAAGAAGAAGAATGTCACCCAGAAGGCTATTTTACCTAAGAATGTTCCAAAATTAGAAAACGGAGAGGCGGGGAGAGGTGAGAAGAATAGAAGTATACAGTTACAAAGTAGGTCACTATTTCATGCAACTAATTTTCCAACCTTAGCACATAATGATGCATGTTCCTTTCCAACAGATACCACCTTTTTCCTTAAAGCTTCTAGCTTTCCCAATACCTGCAAAAGTGTAGTTACTTAGATGTAAGACGTGACAGAGACAAACCAAAAGTATTGAAATAAATATCTAGGGTAGAGAAGAAAAGGGGAAAACGGATATAGATCTTCTGTTTTTTTTAGAAGGAAAAAGAAGATAGATTTCTTGATAAGAAAATCAAAAAAATCATACAAGAACGGAGAAAAAATTGATGTACAGCTAAATGTTGACAACTCAATTTGCCAGAAAAATCACTAAGTTACATACATTAGTTTGTCTTCTTCAATCAATTAACTCAAATTAGCACGGTGCCAGCATTACGTCCCAAATGCTGAACAAAAGATAAAGGACTTCAGATAAATATAGAGTTACAGCAATTGAACCTTTCATTAACACATGCAAGAAATGGAAACCATAAACCTCCTGAGAGGGGTTGAGGATATCCAAAATGCTAGTTTCGATGAATATTGAAAAATAAATCCAGACCCTGCAAATCAGTCCATCCAACTAAAGGGCCGAAAAGAATCATTTCATGTCTGTCAAAGAGACGTGTGAAATAATTTCACAAACTCAGAGCTTTACTTAGATTAGCTAAAACTACATAAAACACTACAACCCCCAACATATATGCTCCTAGTTTGATCCATTTTTCTTCTTTACTATCTTTTAATTTTTCAGGACAAAGAGACATTTAAATCTTCCAGTTTAACTACATGTACTTTTCTGAAGAGCCGAAAAAAACATTTTTCAAAGTTCAAAGCTATTTCCCTGCAAGAAAAAGTTACTAATGACCTCAATTTCCCTAAACAACCATTATTTGGAACAAGATACTAGAGTGATTTTGAAATTTACATCTTCATAGTTTCCATCTCCAAGCGTTAACTCAATCAAAGATCGTTCATAAGGGTGCAAATATTTTTTGTTTGGGAAGTTCTCCTTGTATGTCCTCAAGGGCACAGCCAACTCCTGCACATAAAAAATGAATGATAAATGTAAATTTTGTTTCATAAGAGAATATCAAAATTATAGATGTATCCTCCAATGAGAAGCATTAGTCTGTTCGAGAATCTCACCTTCATTAATGCGTCAAGTTGTTTTGCGCCTTTATTTCTCTCGCGCTTTGCAGCATTAGCAATGCCTGTTAAACATTTTAACTAAATGCTATAATTCCTTTCATCCGTGCGTAATTGCGTCAAGTACAAGAATTAATACTACAATGATGAGGTGGAAGTAAAAAGTAATAGATGCAGAGAGAGAGATTACCCTTTGTAGGCGAGACCCTCTTTGCTTTCCTTAGTGCTGAATGTAGAATATCCACAGACGGCATTACCATGGGTAATTTTTGAAATGCACCTACATTTTCTACCTTAGGTGTCAATTTTTCCTACAAGAAAATAAGTAGTCGCATTCAATTTTCATGTGAACATAAAAGAACAATGCATTCATTGAACAGGACAAAGGTAATTCACGGTAAGTATCCAACTACAAAAATTAATTCCCCTGATAATACAAATCCAAAAGCAAGACTAAAGAAGAAGATATACTTTGTTTTCTTGTTTGTTCTGTGGATTTGATACATAGCTTCCTTTAACAATTTCATAAGTAGTAGTCTGCATTTGCTTACAGAAGCATGACATTGGATACATAACACGCACAGGAACCAAGTAAAGACCTGCACCCAGAAACAACACATTTGTTATTGGAGAAACAGACAGAAAAGAATTTCAATTATCCATCCCATACCAAAATTCATGTCCTTTCAAAATATCAATGTTAGACCAATATAAGTACATGGGGAGATTATATAGGGAAAGCAAATTGTCTCCAATGTGCACGGAGTAACAACAGTCCGGAAAAAAAAATTGTGCTTATGTTCAATTCATTGCATTGAGACACACAAAACAGTACCTTTAGAAAGCTTGGAACGTCCGAAAAACAGTGATGAGGAAGGAACTTGCCATAGCTGAAAGAGACCTGAAGTCCCGCTCATCTCTCCAAGGACGGAGCCAGGATTTGAGGCTTATGGGTTCTGAATTTAGGACAATGATCTCAAGCTAATAAGTAATAACCATCAAATTAACGATCAAATACAATTAGTTATGTTTTTTCTAGATTCACAAAATTAAAAGAAAGAGAGAGTTTCACAAAATCATCACTTGTCAATAATTAATCACAACGATGAAATCACAACTCACAAAACATAAAGGACAAATAAAGAAAAGTAAGAGACATCACAGAAACTTTAATCCACACAATAGATATGGGAGTTCACAAAATCAGGAGGGTTCCAGAACTGAATCACTTTAGCAAGTTAGGAGTGTGGTACAATTTTATTAATACCTTCCCATTTCCTGCTTCCACCGTACCAAAACAATTTTATTCATAACTTTCTTAAGTTGGTGCAACTTTCTTGTTGGGCATCCACCCACAAAAGCCAAATCACACTTATCAATGGAAGTTCAACAGCACAATGGATGGTCACACTGTCCAAAAAACTTCTATTCAATTGTTGTTTTATCTTCACTAACTCAAATACTGAACTTGGAGCTTGAAGTAATTTTCTCAAACACCTCATATGCATTATGCACACTTTGCAAGAAAATAAAAATTCAACAACTAGATAAAATCCACAACTCCCAAACTTCAAAATTCATATGCTTTCAAATAGGGAAAATAAAGATTGCAAATTATAAAAAGGAAAAAGTCACACTAAGTAAAAACATAAGAAAGAACGACATGCCAGTCACGGAATCACCAGCCGGAGGTTCGGAGTCCGGCGAACAGAGGAAAGCGGCCGGCCAGAGGTGGCAGTGGTGATTAACAGCAAAAACTCTCTTAACTTTTTTTGAAAATCTGATTTTGTGAAAGAAACGGATAGACTAACTGCTTTGTGTTTTCTTCATTTGTTAATTTTATGTTTTTTTTTTAAGAAAGAATAAAAAATCTACACAGAGAAAAAAGTACAAAAACTTTTGAGATGTTGAAAGTGCTTATTTTTTTTAAAAAGGGAAAAGGGTCAAAAATTACCTTTGAACTATTTAAAATAGAGCAAATATACCCTTTATTTTATTTTTGGCTCAAAAACATCCCCATTTAACTTGATGACATGGAGTACACGTGACCGTCCAATTAGGACAAGGCCTGCCACATGGTTACCACGTAGATTACAAACCTAATTCCATTATAATCCTATCCATATTCAATTCAATACACACGCCGAATCCCCTGACCTTTATAAACCTCTTTGGAGGCCCTTAACCAGTCTAGACAATTAACTATGTAGCTTAACATAAGGAATTACTCCAAGTGTTTTTGGTACTTTGATGTTTTTTTATAAAGACAACTTCCATGTGTATGTGTCTCTTTCTAATTCTTGTTCTCTCAACTAGTTAAATTTTGCTGGCACTTGTTTTTTAAAATATCTTTGTATCTATTATTATCACAATTGAAAAATAAAAAGCGGAAATAAGTAAAAGTATCGATGTATTTCTCCTACATATTTGAGTCAAGGTTGCAAGTAAATAATTTTGTATGACAGTCTGTAAGCTTCTCTACCCTCGTGAGGTTTCTTATTTCTATAGATTTCTATCTTTCTCCTCTTTTATCAAGGGATAGGATTATAATGGGACTAGGTTTGTGATCTACGTGGCAGTCATATGGCAGGCCTTTTCTTAGTTGGACAGTCACGTGTACGCTATGTCATCAAGTTAAACGGAGTATTAAGTTGGAGGGTATTTGTGATCCAAAATGTTAACATCAGGGGTATTTTTGAGCCAAAAATAAAATGAGGATATATTTGCTCTATTTCGAATAGTTCAAGCGTATTTTTGGCCCTTTTTTTGTTAAAATGCTTATTTAAAAAAGGAAAAAAAAGTCAAAAATACTTCTTAATTTTTAAAATTAGCTAATTTTATCCTTTAGTTAAAAGTTTTGATCGAATAATTAAACGAAATAAGCATATCCCCGTGCCAAATGAAGTAATCAGAAAAATCAAAAATTTATCTCGCCGGAAAAATCAAAGATTTATTTCTTTCATTTTCAATTATTGTTTAGAAGAATTGTTCAGCATAGGGATACCCCTAATTTATTTTGAAAATACTGTTCAATGCAGAAATTAGGTTCCTCATCACATGATTTTACTAGATTAGAGTCTGTCAAATAAGAATGTGAATTTAATCTAGGTTTCAATATTTGTAAAATCTCAGCTATCGCTCTCATTAGCCATAACCGTCTATTTTAATTTCTTCAGTTCTGCAAGTTTTATATATACCTAATACAGTAATTGCAGAATAACTCTGTTGTGTGACATCTCATGCTAATTTTAGCGATTCCTATATATGTTGGAATCTTGCAGAACATCTTAGATGTAAATATGAGCTTGCAGTTAGATTAGGTTTAATGCTTCTAATAATATAATGTTATTCTAACAGGGTTTAAGACTACTTCATATTAGAGCAATTTGTCAATTTTTTACTCTAAATTTCTTAATTCGTAAATTTTTCTAGATATTAAAAAATTAAACTTCTTTTAGTCTCCTGCAATTAAAAAGGGGCTAGAGATATCATTTGCAGTTTGGGTATCAATGGGTAGTTTGAACTAGGAAGTGATGACGAGATTAGAATCGTATTTCTGCTAAACTGTATGACAACATTATGAAGTGATGACGAGATTAGAATAGTATTTCTGCTTAGTTGAACTTTGTAGAAACACCAAGTATTAAGGATTTTTATAAAATAAAATTTTTCATCCTAAATAATAAGCTATCTAAGTTAGTCTAGAATTCTTTCACAGATTTTAACATCAATTGCTATATTTTAATAACTTTCTGTTTTTGTATATAATTTTATTGATTGATGTGAGACACACGTGCAAAGTACGTACACTGAACTAGTATAGAAAAAAGTACAAAACTTTTGAGATGTTGAAAGTGTTTATTTTTTTTAAAAAAATGCTTATTTTAAAAAGGAAAAAGGGTCCAAAAATACTCCTTAACTTTTAAAATTAGCTAATTTTATCCTTTGTCATATTATCTGCCATATTTAACCTCTCTGTCATCAAAGTTGTCATCTATACCCGTAAAATAGATGAAAAACCCAAATTAATTAAAATACCCAATTTTAAATTAAAAATTCATCACCCCAATGTAATCCGCCTCGACCCATATAACTAAATAACCCAAATAATTTTTAATTCAAAATTGAGTATTTCATAGTAAACAAGTGAGTGAAAATGCGAGGTTAAATTGAATACAGAAGAGCAATAAATTTTTGGATTTACTCTACCAAATTCACTCTTGAACATTTCTTACAAGTCAATTTTTTTTTTTGACAATGTTCAATTCTAAAAATTCCTTACATCATACTTTCAAAAAGTCTATCTATATTCAATATTTACGTAAAAGTCCTGTGAATTTTCTTGTCTTCTAATTATTACAAGTTAGAAGTGGTGATTGAATTACTTCTTAAACTGAGACACCACGTAAAGAACCTCTTGGTTACCCAGAAAATGATGCACTGCCTCTTTGATATGCTTTCTGCATCAGCCTCTTTGTTGCTTCCTCAGGATCTTGGATCGGCTTAACCATCGAGACAACCTCCTACAAATTTATGTGTAAAATAAAATTGATAGTTGACTATAAACTGCTTTAAAGTAAAACTTATGGTTATTTAATGATTATTAGCTTAGAAATAATAACGGTTTCTTGATTCTTGTAAGAAAAAGAGAAGAATTGTTAACCTTGTTCATCACAACATTCCAGATTTCAGTGCTTTCAAGGATAAGAAATTCAAGAGAGCCATCAATCTTTCCCTCCTGTATTTTGAACAGAACAAATTAATCCCAAGAATACACTTAAGATTCAATTTGTCACACTCCGAGCCTACCCCCTGATGTAACACGGGATCCGAGATCACAAGTGATCTCAAGCTAACCCTTTGGCATTAGCATGACTTAAAAACTGAACATAAACATAAGGGCAGAAGTTTAATTGAAGTAATGAGCAACTTAATCTGTTATATAAATATAAGTCTAAGAATGACAATCTGAATTAAATTAAACTGAATATCTGACTCTATGTCTGAAAGCCTCTACTACTGACGAGCTACTGGGACAACCCCCAGCTAACTCTAAATACTGAAAACTCAATGAAAGAACTAAAAGTCTAGAATAAAGCTAAAGTCCAAGTCTTCGAATGAGGAGGACTCACCAAACTGGCTGGATGTGCTGCTGAGTTACTAGCCACGAATCTGGGGGCGAGCTACTGTATCTACATCATGACAGAAAGCAGCACAAAGATGTAACACCCCAAAATTCGATCCAGCTTTCAAACTCAGAAACTTGCATAATTTTGAGCTTTTCAGGAATTATGGGTCCAAACCACGGACCGTGGTTTGAACCACGGGTCGTGGAATGAACCTGTGGTTTGCATCTGCTGGTTCAGTCTCTGGTATGAGAACCACGAGTTGGTTCTACGGGCAATGGTTCAAACCACGGTCCGTCTTGTCAACTCGTAGAACTTGATCAGAGAGCTGGCTTTTTCCCTAGAACTACAGATTGGGTCTACGGACCGTAGTTCATTCTACAGTCCGTCCTGTTGACTCGTAGAAAGTAATCTTTAGCCTGACTTTATGGCCAGGAACCACGAGTGGAAACCACGAGCCGTGGTTTAGTCCACCACTCATGAAATTCATCCGTGACTCCTGAAGCCGACTTTTTCCAGCAGTTTTAATTTAATTTCTTAGGGATATTTTAGACATTTTCTTCTTATTTTAGCTCCAACTATAAATAGTCTTAATCTTATTTTATTTAGGAAAACCCCCAAAACAAATCAGTTTTTCCTCTCAAGTCAGTTCTCTAGCAAAATGAGCGTTCTTCTCCAAATTTCCAGACCCAGGGTTCTCTCCTCCAAACTTCAACTTCAGTTTCTTGCAGGGATTTTCATCCACCAGGTATGTGGGTATTCAGTAAGGGTTTAGTTCGCCCTTATGCCCAAAAATCTCAGGATTTTACGATAAATTTTCATGGTTTTGAAACTAGGGTTCTTACCCATGTTAGTAGATTGCTACAGAAATCCATCTTCTTGATTTATACATGATTTTCATCCTGTTTTAATGATATATATTACTTATATTAAACTTTCATGGATTTGTACAAGGTTTTGAGGAATCATGAGAATTGCCCTAAATTGTAGGATTTCTAAAGTGTTAGCTTTCTTCAAAAGTTAACCTAGATTATCAGTATGAGCTTTAAAAGAAATTAGAATTTAACTAGTTTTCAGTTTACTCCAGTATTTCAGAAGTTAGCGATTTTGGACCATTTTAGTTCTATCTCAGAAAATCCAGGACTTATGTTTTAATGAGCTATTAGTCTTCAGTTTGGGAGTAGTGTTTAGCACCGAGTTGTACTAAGGTTCAACACGCCCTTAAGGTCCCAGAACTACGTGTCAACGTAGGTTTATAAGTCCCCTTTGTTGGGCATCAGATTTAGTGATCACGCCACAGTCATTCCTTTATACCCTGGCAAGGTATACTGGGTCCTCTCAATGGGGCGTATACATCGGACTCCACATTTAGCTCACGTGGTTTATGTCGGTTAATAGACTCTCCCACAATGTTAGTTTCAGTAAAGTGCATTAGGCCCTCTGTTATGTTTACTTTTAGCTTTCAGCATGCTTTTCAGATTACTCTTGCATTTCAGTTGTTTATGCATGATTATATTTTGGGCCTATGTACTGCAACTTAGTTCAATTTACAGCTTTCCTGCATTTTAGCATATTTACATTTCAGCCAGCCTTGCATATCCTTCATACTCAGTACATTCAAAGTACTGACGCATACTCTATATGATGCATCCTATCATGATGCAGACTTAGGTTCTCAGCTTCAGCCTCGTGATTAGCTCTCCCAGTGCCATATTAGTGACAGTCAGTGGTGAGTCCTCATTATCCGAGGGCATATCTTTTACATGCTTTTTGAGTTAGTCAGTTTGTCTTTACCTTTAGTATTTGGAGTTAGCTGGGGGCTTGTCCCAGCAGCTCATCAGTATTTGAGGCTTCCAGACATAGAGTCGGACTTCAGCTTTTGTAGTTCCGTTGATTTTTAGACAGACTATTATTTCAGATACCTTTAGAATTATTATTTCAGACATAGACATATTCAATATGCTTCCGTTTGTTTAGAATTATATTCAGTATGCTTGTGATATGCCAGTTTCAGGGTTAGCTTGAGGTTACTTGTGACCCTAGATCCCGTGTTACGTCTTGGGGCTAGCCTCGGGGCATGACAAACTTGGTATCAGAGCATCAGGTTCAAGAGTACTAGGGTGTCTAAAAGCCGTACTAAGTAGAGTCTTTTTCATGGGTGTGAAGCACACCACACTTATGAGGGAGAGGCTACGAGGCGTTCTAAGAAAAACTTCACTTCTTTTGCAATCTTTATCATGCGATGGAGTGTAATTCAACTTCTCCCTTCTAATCCGTTGTTATTCCTTTCTAATCATGCCTCATCGCAGAGCTAACACACGTAATGCTAACGCAAATCCTCCAGCCCCAAACCATGAGGTTACAAATGCAGAGTTTCATAACGCAATCCAGTTGTTAGCCCAGACTATAGACAATCAGGCTAATCAGCAGGCCCCAGTTCCTGCATACCTAAATGGTGGATCAGCTGCAGCCCGAGTTCGAGATTTTGTTCGCATGAATCCGCCAGAGTTTCTAGGGTCAAGGGTTGGTGAAGACCCCTAAAATTTCATTGATGAGATCAAGAAGATTCTTGAGGTGATGCAGGTGACTGGTACTGATAGTGTGGAGTTAGAATCCTACCAACTTAAGGATGTGGCTCACATCTGGTTCATGCAGTGGAAAGACAACAGGGGTGTGAATGCAGCTCCTGTGAAGTGGGACTGTTTTACTAGAGCTTTTCTTGACTGGTTCTTCCCGAGATAGTTGAGGGAGGCTAAGGCCCAGGAGTTTATGAACTTGAGGCAGGGATCGATGTCAGTCCAGGAATATGGGCTGAAGTTCACTCAGCTCTCCAGGTAGGCTCCATATATGGTGGCCGATCCGAGGGCACAAATGGGCAAGTTCTTGTATGGGCTATCCGATTTGGTGAAGACAGAGTGCAGAAATGCCATGCTATTAGGAGATATGGATATCTCTAGGTTGATGACCCATGCGCAGCAGGTTGAGAAGGATAAACTTAAAGAGATGGCTAGAGATAGTAAAAAGTCTAGGACATGCAATTATGAATATTCTCAGCAGAGGTCAGGCGGTGGGAATCGCTCATAGTTTCAGCAAAGGCCGGCAACCCCAGCACCCTCATCAGCTAGTGCTCCATCACTCAGGCCCCGTTAGGATCAAAAGAAGCGAGCACCAGGCTCTAAATCTCAAGGCAGTGTTTCAGGTAATCATACTTTTCCAGCCTTCCCCAAGTGAGGTAAGAATCATCCAGGTGAGTGTTTGGCTTGCAGAGAAGGGTGTTTTGGGTGTGGTCAGCTTGGCCATAGGTTGAAGGAGTGCCCTTCTGCCAGGCAAGGGCAGGGAGGTAACAGAGCTCAGTCCACCACTTCAGCAGCCCCAACAGGTCATGCAGCTCAGCAAAGTACTACTTCTGGCACATGTGGCAGTAAGCGTCAGAACCGTCTCTATGCCATGTCTTCATACCAGGATCAGGAAAGTTCACCAAATGTAGTCACTGGTATGTTATCAATCTTCTCTCTTGATGTTTATGCCTTGTTAGACCTAGGGGTTTCTCTATCATTTGTAACCCGTATGTTGCATGCAAATTTGGAGTCAGACCTGAAAAACTCTTGGAACCCATGCCAGTCACTACTCCAGTTGGTGAGCCAGTCCTAGATAAGAAGGTATATCGTGATTGCCCAGTTTCAGTCCTTCATAAAGTCACCTCAACAGATTTAGTAGAGCTAGATATGACCGACTTCGATGTCATTCTCGGCATGGATTGGCTATATGCCTATTATGCCTCAGTCGACTGCAGAACCAGAGTCGTGAAATTCCAGTCTCTAAATGAGCCCGTCTTAGAGTGGCAGGGTAGTCCTCTTTCATCAAAAGGTCACTTCGTATATTATCTCAAAGCTAGGAAGATGATCTCAAAGGGTTACATCTACCATATAGTTCGGGTTAAGGATTCTGAGTCCGAGACCCCACCTTTCTAGTCAGTTCCTGTAGTTAATGAGTTTCCAGAGGTATTTTCTAATGATCTGCCCGGAGTCCCTCCTGAGCGAGAGATTGACTTAGGGATAGACCTTCTTCCAGATACGCAACCCATATTTATTCCTCCCTATAGAATGTCTCCAGCTGAGCTTAAGGAGTTAAAGAACAGCTCAAGGACCTCATAGATAAAGGTTTCATTAGACCTAGCATCTCTCCATGGGGTGCTCCAGTTCTCTTCGTGTGTATGAAAAGACGGCTCCCTCAGGATGTGCATAGACTACCGTCAACTGAACAAGGTCACAATCAAGAATTAGTATTCCATCCCCAGGATTGATGACTTGTTCAACCAGCTTCAAGGCACCAGTTACTTCGCCAAGATTGACCTCAGATCCAGTTATCATCAGCTCCGAGTTAGAGAGTGTGACATTCCAAAGACAGCCTTCAGAACTCGATATGGTCACTATGAATTTGTGGTTGTGTCTTTTGGATTAACAAATGCTCCTGCAGCTTTTATGGACTT
Source organism: Jaltomata sinuosa (assembly GCA_003996215.1). NCBI lineage: Eukaryota > Viridiplantae > Streptophyta > Magnoliopsida > Solanales > Solanaceae > Jaltomata > Jaltomata sinuosa. Next base: position 129,637 of record QJPP01003453.1, read on the forward strand.
GATGAACATGGTGTTCAAGCAGTATTTGGACATGTTTGTTATTGTATTTATAGATGATATTCTAGTCTACTTGCGGAGTGAGGAGGAGGATGCTAATCATTTGAGAGTGGTGCTGCAAACTCTCAAGGATCGCCAGTTATTTTCCAAATTCAGCAAGTGTGAGTTTTGGCTGCAGTCAGTCGCCTTTTTGGGTCAATTGGTGTCTAAGGATGGTATTCGAGTGGATTCTCAGAAGATAGAGACAGTAAAGAATTGGCCTAAACCCACCTCTCCGACAGACATTAGGAGCTTCTTAGGTCTGGCTTGTTACTACAGGAGATTTATTGAGGGATTCTTGTCCGTAGCTTCTCCGTTGACTAGGCTAACTAAGAATAAGGTCAAGTTTCCATGGTCAGATGAGTGTGAGAAGAACTTCTAAGAGTTGAAAACTAGGTTGACCACCACCCCAGTTTTGACTCTACCAGAGGCTTCAGATGGCTTCGTAGTATACTGTGATGCATCCAGAGTTGGCCTTGGTTGTGTTCTGATGCAGCATGGTAAAGTTATTGCATACGCCTCCAGACAGCTTAAGACTCATGAGAAGAATTATCTGACTCATGATCTTGAGTTAGCAGCAGTGGTCTTTGCCTTGAAAATTTGGAGACACTACTTGTATGGTGTCCATGTAGATGTGTTTACCAACCACAAGAGCCTTCAATATGTGTTTACTTAGAAAGAACTGAATCTTTGACAGAGAAGGTGGCTAGAGCTTCTCAAGGACTACGACATGAGCGTGCTTTACCATCCGGGTAAGGCCAATGTAGTAGCTGATACACTTAGTAGGTTGTCCATGGGTAGTGTGTCACAAGTTGAGGAAGGAAAGAAGGAATTAGCCAAGGATGTTCACCGACTTGCTCGGTTAGGGGTTCACCTCACTGACTCATCAGAAGGGGGTGTCATTGTTCAGAATGGGTCAGAGTCTTCATTGGTAGCTGAGGTGAAGGAAAATCAAGATAGTGATCCCATCTTACTTCGGCTCAAGGGTGCTGTCCAGCAACAGAGAGTAGAGGTTTTCTCCCAAGGGGGAGATGGTGTACTTTATTATAAGGGTCGGTTATGTGTTCCTAATGTAGGTGACTTGAGGCAACAGATTTTGACAGAAGCTCATAGATCCAGATATTCCATCCATCCTGGTGCCACCAAGATGTACTGTGACCTACGGGAAGTCTATTGATGGAATGGTATGAAGAGGGACATTGCTGATTTTGTGGCTAAGTGTCCCAACTGTCAGCAAGTGAAGGTAGAACATCAGCGACCAGGTGGTATGACTCAGGAGATGGACATTTCTACTTGAAAGTGGGAGGTCATCAATATGGACTTTATTACAGGTTTACCTCGCACTTGTAGGCAGCATGATTCTATTTGGGCAATCGTAGATAGGGTGACCAAGTCAGCCCACTTCTTGGCTGTCAAGACTACCGATTTAGTGGAGGACTATGCTAGACTCTACATCCGTGAGATAGTCAGGTTGCATGGAGTTCTCTTGTCTATCATCTCAGATAGGGGTACTCAGTTCACATCTCATTTTGGAGATCATTCCATAAGGGTCTTGTTACACAGGTTAATTTTAGCACAACTTTTCACCCACAGACAGATGGTTAGACAGAGCGTACCATTCAGACTTTAGAGGACATGTTGAGAGCTTGTGTAATAGACTTCAAAGAAAATTGGGATGATCACTTACCTCTTATAGAGTTTTCCTATAATAACAATTTTCACTCTAGCATTCAGAAGGCTCTGTATGAGGTACTTTATGGGCGAAGGTGTAGATCACCTATAGGCTGGTTTGAGGTAGGTGAAGCAGATTTAATAGGGCCATATTCAGTACATGTGACCATGGAGAAGGTCCAACTTATTAGAGACAGGTTGAATGCAGCTCAAAGTCATCAGAAATCTTACGCAGATGTGAGAAGAAGGGAGCTAGAGTTTGGGGTTGATGACTGGGTTTTTATGAAAGTGTCCCCCATGAAAGGTGTGATGAGATTCGGTAAGAAGGGGAAGCTTAGTCCCCGATATGTAGGCCCTTACAGGATTCTGAAGAAAGTTGGCAAGGTAGCTTATGAGTTGGAGTTGCCTGCAGACTTAGCATCGGTGCACCCAGTCTTCCATGTGTCCTTGTTGAAGAAATGCATCAGTGATCCAGATTTAGTTGTGCCTTTAGAAAGTGTGGCTGTTAAGGATAGCCTCACCTATAAGAAGGTTCTAGTTGAGATTCTTGACCTTCAGGTTCGTAGGTTGAGAAATAAGGAAGTCGCTTCAGTAAAGGTTTTATGGAGGAATCAGTCCATAGAGGAAGCTACTTGGGAAGCAGATGTAGCCATGATGGCCAAGTACCCTCACCTCTTCCCTTCCGATCCAGTTTCAGCCTTAGGTAATAGTTCCTCCTTAGTTTCTCAATTTACTCTTATATATTTCCATCTCAGTATCATGTTCCATCAGCTATTCATAAAATTCAGCACTCTTTCATGTACTTAGAACCTATTTCAGCTAGAAATTCAGCTTTTAACGCTCAATGGTAGAGATGGCAGCTCCTTTCCTCCAAACTCAGCTTGTATAATCTTCATTCAAGGATGAATGATCCCAAGGGAGAGATATTGTAACACCCCAGAATTCAATCCAGCTTTCAAACTCAGAAACTTGTAGAATTTTGAGCTTTCCAGGAATTATGGGTCCAAACCATGGACCATCATTTGAACCACGGTTCATGAAATAAACTCGTGGTTTGCATCTACTGGTTCAGTCTCTAGTCTGAGAACCATGAGTTGGTTCTACGAGCCGTGGTTCAAACCACAATCCATCCTGTCAACTCGTGAAACTTGATAAGAGAGCTGACTTTTTCCGTAGAACTACGAATTGGGTCTACGGACCATAGTTTATTCTATGGTCCATCCTGTTGACTCGTAGAAAGTAATATGCAGCCTGACTCTATGGCCAGGAACCACGAGTGGACATGAGCCGTGGTTCAGTCCACGACCCATGGAATCCATCCTTGATTCCCGAAGCCGACTTTTTCCAGCAGTTTTTAATTTAATTTCTCAAAGGTATTTTAGACCTTTCCTTCTTATTTTAGCTCTGGCTATAAATAGTCTTAAGTTTATTTTATTTAGGAAAAACCCTAAAACAAATCAGTTTTTCCTCTCAAGTCAGTGCTCTAGCAAAAGAAGCGTTCTTCTCCAAATTTCCATACCCAGGGTTCTCTCCTCCAAGCTTCAACTTCAGTTTCTTGCAGGGATTTTCATCCACCAGGTATGTAGGTATTTAGTAAGGGTTTAGTTCGCCCTTATACCCAAAACTCTCAGGCTTTTACGGTAATTTTTCATGGTTTTGAAACTAGGGTTCTTACCCATGTTAGTAGATTGCTATAGAAACCCATCTTCTTGATTTATACATGATTTTCATCCTGTTTGAATGATATATATTGCTTATATTAAACTTTCATAGATTTGTACAAGGGTTTGAGGAATCATGAGAATTGCCCTAAATTGTAGGATTTCTAAAGTGTTAGCTTTCTTAAAAATTCAACCTAGATTATCAGTATGAGCTTTAAAAGAAATCATAATTTAACTATTTTTCAGTTTACTACAGTATTTCAGAAGTTAGCGATTTCGGACCATTTTAGTTCTATCTCAGAAAATCCAGGACTTCAGTTTTAATGAGCTATTAGTCTTTAGTTTGGGAGTAGTGATTAGCACCGAGTTGGACTAGGGTTCAGCGCGCCCTTAAGGTCCCAGAACTACGTGCCAACGTAGGTTTATAAGTCCACTCTGTTGAGCATCACATTTATTGATCACGCCACAATCATGCCTTTATACCCTGGCAAAGTATACTGGGTCCTCTCGATGGGGTGTATACATCGGACTCCACGTTTAGCTCACGTGGTTTATGTCGGTTAATAGACTCTCCCACATTGTTAGTTTCAGTAAAGTGCATTAGGCCCTCTGTTATGTTTACTTTCAGCTTTCAATATGCTTTTCAGATTACTCTTGCATTTCAGCTATTTATGCATGATTATATTTTGGGCCTATGTACTGCAGCTTAGTTCAGTTTATAGCTTTCCTGCATTTTAGCATATTTACATTTCAGTCAGCCTTGCATATCCCTCATACTCAGTACATTCAAAGTAGTGACGCATACTCTATATGCTGCATCCTATCATAATGCAGGCTTAGGTTCTCAGCTTCAGCCTCGTGATTAGCTCGCCCAGTGCCATATCAATGACAGTCTGTGGTGTGTCTTCATTATTCGAGGGCATATCTTTTACATGCTTTTTGAGTTAGTCAGTTTGTCTTTACCTTTAGTATTTGGAGTTAGCTGGGGGCTTGTCCCAGCAGCTCATCAGTATTTGAGGCTTTCAGACATAGAGTCGGACTTCAGCTTTTGTAGTTCCGTTGAATTTTAGACAGACTATTATTTCAGATACCTTTAGAATTATTATTTCAGACATAGACGTATTCAATATGCTTCCGTTTGTTTAGAATTATATTCAATATGCTTGTGATATGCCAGTTTCAGGGTTAGCTTGGGGTTACTTGTGACCCTAGGTCCCGTGTTACGTTTAGGAGCTAGCCTCGAGGCGTGACAAAAGAGGTATGCGATCAGTACTATGAAATGTACTGAGTATGCGAACTTATGCAAAATCATGACAAAACATGCTTGAAAACATACTTAAAACCTAAATCATGCATTAGTATAAGAAATTTTAGTATAAGGACTTCAACTGAAATCATAAGTAAAAGTCATAGTTTAAGCATAAGTCATAAAGCTATGAGTAAAGCTTGAAAACTGAATATCATGTAACCTAGTAACTTAATATCATTCTTGCGGGAGTTTCTCTTAACCGAAAGTAAACCATTTTGAGCACCATGGAGTCTAGTATTATACACCCACACCAAAAAAAAATTGTCCTAACTGTCCAAAGTTAGAACCATATTCATAAGGATCCTGCATAAGCCACAGAGGGCAACCTAAGGTGGCAACATAGTTTTAGGCTTGGGTTATCTAGAACCCTCATCATTCGATGCTAAATACTACTCCCAAAATAAATCATAGTGCTCACATACATGCGACATATCTAGATATCAAAAGTTGTTCAAAGTCATATTGTCAAACCGAGATCGTCATACTACTCACAAATTTTGGTTTTAAAATATAGTTTATGAGCATTGATGGTACATCGAGATGTCATGACTTTCATAATAGATCATATCTTAAAAGCTTCCATGATACTAGTTCAAATATATAATCTTATATAATTTCATAAAATAGGAACTAGGCATGCAAATGCTTGAAATTCATGAGGTCATGCTATCAAAATATGCCAACTTACTTGAATCAAACCATGCATGCAAAATTGGACTAGGGTTAGCCTTTGAATCATAAGATAGAAATTCATTTGAAAAAATTCATGCAAAATCATGCAATTTAAAATAAGAATACATAGAAGAATCATACAAAAATAATTTATAGAAGAACCCATGAAAATTGGGTAAGAACTCTAACTTGAGAATTCATAAAAATCAATTTGAGGGATTGGGTTTTGGGCATAAGGGTGTCTCTTATTGAATACTCACATACCTGAACTTGAAGCTTTTCTAACTTGGGACTTGAGGATGGAGGATTGGAGAATGAACCCTAGGCCTTGGAACTTGAGAAAATAATATCTTTTCTTTCTTCTTGAGGTTAGATTCAAGGAATGAGGAGAAATCTAACTAAGTATGAATAGATACCCTTTGAATAGGCCTAAAACCACTTAGTATAGGAGTTAAAAGAGAGGAAAATTATAAAAATACCCCAGGAAAAAGATTCTAAAAGACTACTGAAAATTTCATTCATAGGCTTCCACGGACATAAATTATGGTCCATGGAATGAACCACGGTCCATGGTTAGAGGTCGTGCTTCTCAAACCACTTTTCAGGCCTCTAGACTGATTTTCATGAGGGAAAACTACGGTTTGTGGTTTGATCCACGGGTCGTGGATCAACCTCGAGAATCTAAGGCCAAAAACTAATCTGTAGGTTTGATTTCACGAACTCAAACCACGGGTCGTGGTTTGATCCACGAGCCATAATTGGCTCTCGTGTTTACTGTCTGTCATTTTGACAGACAAATATATTTTAGTAAAATGCTGATAACGTTTTACTCCAAACTCGTATTAACACGCAGTCAGTGGCATTGGAAAGAAGACTTGAAGATCTTTAATTTGGTGGCTACTAGGCTACCTAACTCTTTATATTTTCAGAGTTATGGTCATTTAAAGTTGACCATTGAAAAATCTTACACTAAAACTCAATTGGTAAGGATGCTTTCAACTCAACTTTGAGCTAGAGGTTCTTTAAGACCCTAATTCATATCTAATACACCTACAAAACTTAAGAATAGATCTTAATACTTAGATATATGGAAAATTTATCTAGCTCGGGTCTAACAACATATGAAGAATGGTTCATATCTTAGCTTAGAATTTTTGGAGTGTTATAATATCTCCCCCTTGGGATCATTCATCCTCGAATGGAGATTAATAAGTTGAGATTGGAGGTGGAAAGGGTTGCAATCCCATCAATTGAGTTCTAAGAGTTGAAGTATTTTATGGTAACTAGTTTCTAACTGAAATATATACTGAGATGGATTCATGGGGCATGTATGCATACGGAGAGCATAAGCACAACTGATGGGACATGAAAATGAATATCTAACATGACATATGATTTGGATTAAGAGTAGGGAGTTAGTTAAAACTCATAGAGAACAAACGCATCTTTAGAAATCATAGTTAACTGAAAGGGGTATCAAATTGAGAGGAGTAACTATACGAGGAAACTATTCTCTTCTAACTGAACTTATTGCCACGGACTAAACTGAACATAGGGCCTACTGGCCATAGGAATGATTACCAGCAGGTCTGGACTGATCTAATATGAGGAGTCTCGTATATTGAAAGTTAAAGCTACTGGACATAAGATATGGGCACCCTGGGCAGGGAGTAAGAATAAGACTATTCCCGCCTTAACAATACGGTTGACAACTTTTCAGCTGAGGAAAACCTTTCTAACTACACTAACTCCTTTGAATACCACACTTACCATAAACAGCTATAATTCTCACTAGCGCACATATAGACACTAAGGTCTGAGCCTAACTACCTGCTCTCACCATGTACAAGCCTATCTCGACTAAATCTCTTGCGTCTAGAGTACCTCCTAAGAATAGCATTTCTTCTTATCACAACCACCAACTAACCTTGAGCTCTTAATCAAAGGGTCACTAGTCACACAAAGCAAAGGCCCACATGTATTTCATCACGATATTCAAGTTTATAACTATGGTCACCTTATGGTTTTGTAGCTTACCATATCCAAGACTTCTTCCTTCCCCTTTAGCATATTTAGAAGCTGTAACTTCAAGAACTTCTATAGAGAGACATACCAAAATTCTCCATCTAACTATTTCGCATGAATAATCCTTACCTTGCAATTCATCCACACCTAGAAGTCAAGGTCGAACAAGTACACCAAAAAGGAAAAGAAATCTACTAATTTCCATCTAGGCTACTACTAGGCTTCCTCCCCTGGCACCTATAACAATAAAAGCCAAAATCACTGAAGGGAAAGAGTCGTAGCATGAGCGTCGCGAATGAAGGATTACTGATCGGTCTTAATTTTCACTTAGCATGGTCTAGCCACTCAAGGTGGGGTTTGAGAAGTCAAGTGAAATGGCATGAGTGTCTCAAATCCTGGACATACCAAGCATGGTTAGAGTAAGGAAATCACAAGCACAAATTATTCGAGAATTCTGGTATGAGCGTATACATAATCTAGCATGATTTCATTAGCCATTAAGGCATATCTAAGGACTGAGTATATAGAATTGAGCATAGTGTGAGACATGAGTTTACATATATAACAAGTATTATGGCGTAAAGTTGGAATTCGTAGAATCATAGAGTAAGACTAGAATCATTGTCTGAAGCAATCACTTGTCATGCTAGGAGCTGAATATGGGCGTGAATCTGAATGGAGTGCATAAATTTGAATTAGGAATATGGCGCTGACACATAAGACATGCATAAAGTATTGTAATGATAGAAGTATACTTAGGATGCTAGGATGGAAATAGGCCTCTTCATCCCCTCTCTAACTTTGTTCTAACACTCATTAGCATCACTTCCCGAGCCTCTAAAATCTCACTGATTCTACAACCCACTATCTCCCCCTTAGATTCATGCTACCTTTCTAAGTCTGTGGAGCTCTCGCCAATCTCAAAATGGATTTATGATCATTTTGCCCTAACAAAACCGACACTACTCCAGAATCTAGTATGAATATCCATTTCCTTCTATAGTCTAAGGATCTCCCTCACCTCAAAGACTAGGCCTCAACCTTTCTATCTCTTATAGGGGCTGTACATATCACATTCATTAACTTCCAACCTATCCCTTGCAATAACATATCAAGCTTACATGGTTCTAGCCCCCACAACTCTCTTTCTACTACCCACCAAGATACTATTCCCCTGTATCATTACTCTGTTCTAAGCTAAGGTAACTCATAACCATACAAGAATAGGGGTCTGGAGACTATGGATACATAAAGAAAGAGATCTAGTGACATACCCATTTCAGCTTCTAGAGAAATACTCTGACCCGGCTGGCTAGACAATGAAAGGAATTGGTTTAGGAGTTGACCACCATTGTTTCCCTGCTTAGCTGAGGGGCATTTACTTATTTTGTGGCCTATTTTACCACAACTAAAACAACCCTCCATTTCTGACGGCACTCACCTAGATGTAACTTATTGCAATTACTACAAGATAGGTACCTCAAGGTCGTCTAAGCCCTACTATGACAAGATTGAGAATTAAGTGCAGGTGTGCTAATTGAAGACGGGGTTGGCCCGGATGACCTTTGCTGAAAAGATTACTGGTTCCTACTACCAGTTTTCTGCTGACTAGAGTCATGTTCTAGGTTATGGTTCTCTTATTCTTCCTTTTTCTCTTATTCAGTTTCTCTTTCTCATTCAATTGAGTTTTCATGGCTTGAGCCAACATACGGATGGCTTCACGAAACTCCGCATTCGTAACCTCAAGTTCTGGAACATGAGAATTAGCATTCCTCGTGGGGTTTCTTTATGGAGGCATTATCTGAAATACGTAAGGAATATATTAGAAGGGTAAGTAGAGTTAAACGCTATCACATGATATTGAACATGAAAGAAGTAAAGTTTTTCTTAAAATGTCTCGTAGCCTCTCCCTCATAAGTATGGCACGCTTTACAATCATGAAAAAGACTCTACTTAACGCGGCTTTCAGAAACCCTAGGACTCTTGAACCTGATGCTCTGATACCAAGTTTGTCATGCCTCGAGCCTACCCCTTGGACGTAACACAGGACCCGAGATCATAAGTGATCTCAAGCTAACCCTTTGGCATTAGCATGACTTAAAAACTTAACATAAACATAAAGGTAGAAGCTTAACTGAAGTAATGAGCAACTTAATCTGTTATATAAATATAAGTCTAAGAATGACAATCTGAATTAAGCTGAATATCTGAATCTATATCCAAAAGCCTCTACTACTGACGAGCTACTGGGACAAGCCCCCAACTAACTCTAAATACTGATAACTAAATGAAAGAACCAAAAGTTTAGAATAAAGCTAAACTCCAAGTCCTCGAATGAGAAGGACTCACCAAACTGGCTAGATGTGCTCCTTATATACTAGCCACGAATCTAGGGGTGAGCTACTGAATCTACATTATGATAGAATGCAATACAAAGAGGTATGCGATTAGTACTATGGAATGTACTGAGTATGCGAACTTATGCAAAATCATGACAAAACATGCTTGAAAACATACTTAAAGCTTAAATCATGCATTAGCAGAAGAAATCATAGTATAAGGAATTCAAGTGAAATCATAAGTAAAAGTCATAGTTTAAGCATAAGTCATAAAGCAATGAGTAAAACTTGAAAACTGAATATCATGTAACTTAGTAACTTAAATTCATTCTTGCGGGAGTTTCTCTTAACAGACAGTAAAGCATGTTGAGCACCATGGAGTCCAGTGTTATACACCCACACCAAAAAAAGTTGTCCTAACCAGCCAAGTTTAGAAACATGTTCATAAGGATCCTGCATAAGCCACAGAGGGCAACCTACGGTGGTAGTATAGTTTTGGACTTGGGTTATCTAGAACCCTCATCGCTCGGTGCTAAATACTACTCTAAAAATAAATCATAGTGCTCACATACATGCGATACATCTATATGTCAAAACTTGTTCAAAGTCATATTGGCAAACCCGGATCGTCATACTACTCACAAACCTTGGTTTTGAAAAATAGTTCATGAGCATTGATGGTATATCGGGATGTCATGACTTCTATAGTAGATCATATCTTAAAAGCTTGCATGATACTAGTTCAGATACATAATCTTATATAATTTCATAAAATAGGAACTAGGCATGCAAATGCTTAAAATTCATGAGGTCATGCTATCAAAATATGCCAACTTGCTTAAATCAAACCATGCATGCAAAATTAGACTAGGGTTAGCCTTCGAATCATAAATACCTTTTGAATAGGCTTAAATCAAACCATGCATGAATATATACCTTTTGAATAGGACTAAGATGACTTAGTATAGGAGTTAAAAGAGTGGAAAATTAAAAAAATACCCTCAGAAAAAGATTCTGAAAGACTGCTAAAAATTTCATCATAGGCTTCCATGGACATGAATCACAGCCCGTGAAATAAACCACGGTCTGTGGATAGAGGTCGTTGTTCTCAGACCACTTTTCAGGCCTTTGGACTGATTTTCATGAGGGAAAACCATGGTTCATGGTTTGATCCATGACCCATGGATCAATCTTGTGAATCTCAGGCCAAAAATTGATCTGCAGGTTCGATTTCACGGACTCAAACCATAGGTCATGGTTTGATCCACGAGCCATAGATGGCTCTCGTGGTTATTATTTTTCATTTTGACAGACATACATATTTTAGTAAAATACTAATAACGTTTTACTCTAGACTCATATTAATATGCGGTTAGTGGAATTGGAAAGAAGACTCGAAGATCTTTAATTTGGTGGGTACTAAGATACCTAACTCTTTATATTTTAGGAGTTATGATCATTTGAAGTTGACCTTTGAGAAATCTTACACTAAAACTCAATTGGTAAGGAAGCTTTGAACTCAACTTTGAGCTAGAGGTTCTTTAAGACCCTAATTCATATCCAATACACCTCCAAAACTTAAGAATAGATCTTAATACTTAAATACATAAAAAATTTATCTAGCTCGGGTCTAACAACATATGAAGAACGGTTCAGATCTTGGCTTAGAATTTCTAGAGTATAACACAATTAGTGTCTACTAAGAGACTTGCTATCAGCTGCTATCCAAAATTATGAAATACCCAATTTTGAATTTGTTATAAAATACAGAGCAAGAACAATGAGTTATGCACCTTAAAGTAGCAAAATAATTATTGAACTTGCTAGCACATGAATCTTCCCCAAGTTTACTTTAAATTTCTAGAAAATAAAGTGTTGATCTTCACCAACTAAATGCTCTAATTGTGTATCAAACTTCGTTTTGTGTTCTTGAGAATGAGAGATGTACTATAGAAAAAAAATATTCTCTATTCTTTATAGATCAGGGAAAGAATTTATGAAAGAAAACTATTCCCTTTTTTTCACGTAAGGAAATTTTTTTCTTTAGTGAGAGTTATTTGATTATTAAATAAAACTTTCCACATAATAATCCTTCTAATTTATTTATATCTATTAATCGCATCGGTTAGCCCACATGAAGCGATCCATGATCCAATTTTCAATATCTCCCACTTCGCTCATGATGGGCTAGACCCAAGCTAGCACCATGCAAGCAACACATACAATTCATACTGATAAATAGTTCGTGTGGCCTACGAGCATCAAGAGCTACAATATTTTGTAACCTATCAAGGTTGTATAGAAGCTCAACATAGAAATTCAATCACATGTGCAAAGAATCCACTAAAATATAAGGATCATATTACTCGCAATACCCCAGACATCATTCACTACTTTAATAGTTACTTATCTGATTTCTTGTCCTCTAAAGAGGTGAACTCGATTTCATGTTTAACTTTATATTCACAATTACATTTGACACCTATATAGTAAGTGTAATGACGGTTCTGTGTATACAAGTTAAAATATTCATTTTAATTATTTTTCCTTTCTACTTGAACCTATCTGTTTCAAATCAACTATTTTTTTAGACATGCACTGCATTGCCGAATCACTTATGGCTATTAGTGACATATTAAAGTAACAACATCGATTCAAACTTCACGAAATAGTCAAAGGCAAAAGAGTATTCCAATGAAAAGTAAATGTAACTTTTTGGGTTCTCACACAATGAAGAAGCAGAGATTTATTCTTTTATTAACCCGTTGATCGCTAAGCACACTTGGTATTATATACGTGCTATGATATTTTCACCTTATATTGGCGCGTGTATCTCATTCTTTTACTTATTCAACACCGTACAAATCTTGGTCTAGACACCTCTGGCTGTCTAACCCGAGTTTCTATGTTCAATGACCCTCAAACTCATCTTCTTAGAGAGACTCATATCTGGCTTATAAAATAAGTCATTACATGATGGTGGAACTCATCTCTTCATGTTTCACGATGTAAGAGGCGATTGCTCATGTGAGAGAGTCAATCTCGTGACTTGTTCGACACAATTTATCAATAAAATATATTATCACATGCATACGAGATATGAACATAAATTCAAGAGTCAAATATTTATGAGAATATTATAATAACCAAGCTATTTTACAACATAGAAATATTATCATATCCTATGTAAATCTAGAGCCATAACATGTTTCTCAAACTCTAGTTATCGCTTTTGTAAAAAGATCAACTATCATTTCTCGCGTAGAAATATATTATAAATTTATTTCTCCACCTGCTATTATGTCTCTTACGAAGTTATACTTGATGTCAATATGCTTGGTCTTGCTGTGATAGTTAGGATTTCCTGTATATGCGATAGCTGCTTGACTGCCACAATATAAAATTAAAATACCATTCTTTAACTTTACTGAAAAAATCCTAAATTTTCAAGTTGAAAAACCAAAATTTAAAGATAAAATCATGAAATAATCATTGGACAATGTTAAAATATTGGTTTAGAAACATACCCAATAAAAAAATCTCAAAATCCACTTTTTGATCTTCCCCAAAATAAGTTTCAAAGCTCCAAAAATCAAGATATGAGGTTTATGAGCGAAAAATGATTAAATCTGTCCAGGTGATATTTCCTCTTTGAGAATGTGAAAAGTCCATCGCAAATGCGACCTAAGCCACCCCAGATCCATCGCGAATGCGATGGTCCGATCATAAACACGGAGAACAACTCCCCGATCCAGAATCGACTAACCCCTTGCGAACGCGGTCTACCCCTCGCATTCGTGATGCCCAAGCAAAATCTTTATTTGCGAATGTGAGAGACTCGCCACGAATATAAAGAAGGAATGGAATTGCACTAGCAGCTATGCACCAACAGTTACGCACAACCAATAATCTAGACTCAAAAATTCTCTGAATGGACACTCAGAATTCGTTCACGACCCCATGAATTGTCACGACCCAACCTACCGAGCCGTGCGGGCGCCTACTTTATGCACCTAGATAGACGAACCCTTACAACCCATCTAATAGGTAAATGCGGAAAACCTCAAATATAATCATAAACCTTCATTTCTAATACATGTAAACCTTTACAATCTTTTATTCCGAAAAACTTCTTTATGAAGAATACAATAAGACCGTTTTGCAACTTTAAAATACCCTCCCTAGGACCTAGTCTAGAACAGGCACAACAGCTACTACAAGATTTATATAGAAAAATGTAAATGCGACATAACTTCCATCATGGAATCGAAGGACAGAAGCTGCTAGAGATCACCCTCGTCATGTACCAATAAAACATAACCAACCCTGCAACCAGACTATACCAAAAAGGTATAGCAAGAGAAGAATCAGTACAAACACACGTACTGGTAGGCATCATAGGTTGACCCGAATCCACTTATACCATCATATGAGAAAATCAGGAAAAGCATGAAAATAACCAATATAGCTCCATCCTCCAACATCTCATCACCCTTCTAACTACAATCCAAACCTCAACCCTTCATGTTCCTTCCGCTGCCAACTCCCTCACTCTCAAGACTTCCAAGTCACACTAAACTTAGACTTCCCAAGTCACACAATCCTTAAACTTTCCAAGTCCCACTAACCTTAGACTTCCCAAGTCACCTTAGCCTTAACCCAACCACTAAATCTAACCCTGACTGCCTCTCTATTATCCTAGTCAAACCCCATGACTATGCATCCAGAAATGACCCAGTCCCTGTCAATCCAGGCCCACCACCCTCATGGTGTTACTCAAGAGTATCTAGGCCCCACTAGGGTCCCTAGACAATTCCCCAACGTGACAATACCATCTAGTAGTACGACACCCGACTCTCAGTCATTCCCCTAGCTTACTATTCACCTGTGATCCACTTTTATAACCATGGTCAACAATCCCCAATAAACAATAATTATACCGCATTTCATATCCCAGACCAACCCTAGATCCCCTCTATACAACACCTAAGGGTCAAACATACAACCCGGTCTACGCCAAGACCGAACTCACATTATAATAAAATACCCCGATCTACACCAAGACCAAACTCACAGATCAATATAACAACTCAGCCGATCAGGAACCAAAATGTAATATCATAATTTATAAATACATCCCGGTCCACTCATGGAACCAATTATCAAATGCAATAATGCAATAAAGTAAACCCGTACTAGGCGTGGTACCCGAGTCAACTGTTAGTATATTCCGTACGAGGCGTGGTACCCAAGCAAACCATTAGTATACCCGTACCAGGCATGGTACCCGAGCCAATCGAATGTCACATAAATCCACAGTCACAAACAAAGAACAATCAACACTTGTAAACCAACAAGCAATAACACCTAGTTTATTTCACAAGACTGAAAACAGGACTTTTGGACATTCCAAAATCATTCCCTAAGTAATGCAAACCATACAAATACTTAGACAAAGGTACACAAACATACAATGCATACAAGAATCAACAACCATCACCTACCTTTTTCCCCGGGCACCTAACTCAGCCCTAACTCTCATCCGAAGACTATATCCCGTTCACCCTTTATTAACACATCTTAGTAACTACATTGATTCCAAACCCTTCCATAGATAGTTACAATATGGAAAAAAACCCTTAACTTGGTAATTCAGACACTACTTATTATTCTACTCATATGCCCGAACCTTACCTAAGAATTTCCCTATTTTTATTACACATTTAGTTACCCAAGCATTTTCTGGTTTCCCGAACCTTCCCAACATTCCAGTCCCTGAAATCCTATCATTTTACCATACCGAGACAACATGAACAGCCCAAAAATATATTTCATCCTCCCACCATTCAATCCAATCGATTCCTAGTTCACACATAACCAACACCGAATCCACCAGACTCCGTGCCCGGAGGCCTAATCATGGATTTTCCTTTTCAACTATATAATAAGTACAAATGTAAATTGGTCTATCTACTTAAAAGTGAAAACCTAGCCTACCTGGATTCCAAGCAGCTGCAAGGATGTATTTTTGGCTCCGTGAAGGCGTTCCCGACTGAATAATGATCCTGGAATCCATTGTTCCGTGTCCCTTCAGCCATAATCCCTCCTCCTCATGGCTCCCAAGCGTTGGAGCAGCTTAGGAGGGTTTTTGGAGAAACCCTCATATGTTTCCCAACTGAGGAGGAGAAATATTTTATTAATATCTCATTCTGAGGCTACTGCCTCCCGTCATTCCGCTATAGCGAATAGCCTTCTGCCATAGCGGTTCTGCGATAACGGATAAAACACCGTTATAGTAGAGTGATGTCAGCCCAGATGATTTCCAAAAATCTAAAATTTTCCGTCACGTCACCCCACTTAATACCAAAAATATTTTAAATTGTTCCCAAAATTTCGCGATGTCGTAGTTCCTAAAATAACGACGGATTTGATCATTACAACAGATACCAATTTACCCATCATTCATCCCTAAATGATCCCAAAATCAAGAAAATGAAAGTAACTAGCCCGGGACCCTCACTGTCCCAAATGACCGCGTAACTTACGAACCTACATGAATTACCAAACTTTTCCTCAATTAGTCGCACTGATTTGAAAGAAATTAAATGATCCCGCTCCCTCGTAGAATTTTTAAATTACCCATGGAAAATTTTACACGTGACTTTTTCGAGTACCCAAGAAATCTAGGGCCTTGTGTCATGTCAGAACGGACAAATTTGAAAGGACCCGGGAGAACTTTTCCTTTCCAAAAACTGATTTTCTTCTGCTATAGCGGAGTATCGACTGCTATAGCGATTGCTAACAGATTGAACTAGGGTATAAATGGGTGTTCTACCCATTTTCTCCTATTTTCAACCCAAAGTCTCCCTTTTTTCTCCCAATCACTACGCTTTCGACGTCGAAAACTTTAGGTAACAATCGATTTTTCTCACTCATTTACTTCCTTGCACGATTTTTTGACATGATTATGGTAGAAACAAGGAAATTCGGTGTATATTGTAGTGGGTTTGGACTTGGACTCTTTGGTTGGAGTTTGTTGGATTCCCGAAGCATGGATGCTTCCCTTACATTTACAATGCCTCCAAGGCGTTATGGGCGTAAGGATTACACTAAATTTGGCCAAAATGGGGTAGGAGGTGAAGGGTTATTCTTGAATAAACTTGCGACTTGGATGGAATTTAGGGGTTTTAATGCCCAATTTTTTTTAGAAAACTCTAATAGAATACTTTAGAAGCACTGATCTGAACTTGGATTGTTAAAAATAGAGTTTTGGGTCAAGGGGAGCCATTGTTGCATCCCTTGAAGCTTCTGGGATGATGAATACTGTTGTAGCGGTTAGGCTCCGCTATTGTGGTTCCGCTATAGTGGATATTTTTTCACTATGGTAGAAGACCGTCCGCTATAGCGGAAGGCCGCGAACAGTAGCTAAGTTGACACTTAGAGAGATTTCCCCCTTTTTCTTAATCCCTTATGTCGTATAGAGTTCTAATCCAGTTTTCTTGCTACATTACATGTTATACTGCCAATGGCTGAAGGACAATTGCCCGTGTATCCCTATGAGTGTTTTCCTAATGAAGCTACCCGGGAAAGGTTCATGGATTATTAGAGACTGGGCTTTTGCTATGAGAGAGGGTGCAGGATGGTAGGGATGGATGGAAAAGTAGCTGCCTTTCATTGCAGACTCCAAGAGTTCAACTGAGGCTTGTTGGCAGTGGCTCCCCCTCCCGCTCAGACAGGTTGGGTACGGGGGAGTTCTATGCCATACTTCCTACCATCCTTTGGGATGATCCCAACGCTACTATCTGAATCCGAGGGGTAGATGTCCCTGTGGACGCTCAGACTATCAATGAGGTGCTAGGAGTGCCTCACATCTCTAATGTTGCATACGAGGCCAAGTCTAGACTTTGGTACATGACATGGTTAAGAGATTCCTTGGTAGATGCAGAGGTCAGGTCTACCGGCCCAATCCCGAGGGCATCACTAGTGCTTACTTCTCTGCTGATGCTAGGTGGTGGTTAAACTTGGCATCCCAGAGAATCTGCCCGTCGGTTAACAAGACTGATATAACTTATGCCCGCGCCCTGGTGATTGCTTGTGCCATGCAGGGCATTATTATGAATGTTGGGGAACAAATCATCACCGAGTGGAAGGAATTCTACTAGGGTCATAGGAAGGGCCCCTATCTTTCGGGCTTGGTGTCTGAATTGTGCAGGCGGGTTGGAGTGACTGAGGACCATACTGACTTGGAGGTGGCTATGGACGACCCCTTCGACCCTCTTTGGGTGAAGGTAGTCTCTTCTAAGACAAAGAGAAAGATGGATGAAGCAGGAAGCAGTCAGTCGGTCGAGGATGCCGATGATGATGATGATGATGACACTCCTGCCCCTTCCCAACCTCAGCCCCCATTCACTAGCACCCAGCTAGAAGAGACCTTGGCCGCGGTCCGGAGGTTCACGGAGGGCACCGCCACTGGAGGTACAGCCCCGCCCCCTTCTTCTCAGGTGTTTACAGCACTCCGCAGGGAGTTAGAGGAGGAGAAGAAGAAAAGGCACTCCTGGAACTGCATGTTTTCCTGGATGTGAAAGACCGTCAAGGTCATGTTATATTGCATTTCCCTAGGCCAAGAGCTTCCCACTCTGTAGCCCGAGGACAGGCAGGAGTTTCCCTTCCTGAGCAATGATGAGGCTTAGGACCTCCCCTCCCTCTTTACTTTCAGACATTATAACTTTTTGGGTTTTGCCCCCGTTTGGGGCTAATTAAGACAATGTTCCCTTTCCCCTTTTTCCCTTTGCTTTGAAGCATGTGGATGCTAGTTTCAGACACAATTTCCCTTTTTATGCAATACTAGATTAGTTCTTTAGCTAATTTCCTTGTTTTTCCTTGCAATTCATAGCTTACTATTGCATTTTGAAGCCTCGGGATTGAACAAAAAATAGGGAAAACAGGGTAGTTGTTCTGCTCGCGTCCCTCCGCTATGGAGGTTGCCACTCTGCTACAGCGGAACCGCTATAGTGGAGAAAATACCGCTATAGTAGGATAGCCGTAGCGGTGCCATCCGCTATGGCGGTCTCGACGGTAACAGTCTAAAAATTAGACTTTTCAGCAAAGTGTGCTCGTTCCCCTTCCCTGTTATCATTGTCTAATCCCGTCAATCCCGACATAGTTTTAGACTACCCCCAAGACCATTCCTGGCAATGCACATATCAAAACTCAGCATCAGAAAATCACCAATCACAAAAGATTTACAAAGGACAATCGTTCCCAACAATACCTTCCCGCTATTACACACGAATAACTCCCTTGTTCCCATGGTTCCCAACCAAGTCCCGACCGTCCTGAAATCAAAGTTTCCCTACAGTCATAATTTCCATCCCCTTATCTTCTTAACCAATGATAAGCCCTTTTCAAGATGTGATACAAATTTTTCAATCAATACATTTAGCAGTTATGCACAGACCCAAGATACACCACTTTCAACTTATGACCCTCTGCAGACTCAACATTCATATCAAGGTAACCAAGTACACGCAATTCAAAGGTCCTATAAACACAGTAATACACAAAATTTCCACTTCAGGCCACAGGAAAAAATCAAGTCACATAAATTTACCTTCTATCTGTATTCATGGATGACCAATAGCCGGTTATCCATGTTTCACTACAGCCTCTCAGGCCAGATACCAATTGGAACCTTCCCGATTCTAACCTCTCTTGCTTTTCTTATCGCAACCGGAGTACAATGACCTCCTTCACTTTGTTGAGATACAAATTGGGATTGAGAGATACTAATTAGACTCAACCCATACAAGCAAGTAAACAAACCGTACGAAATAATGAAAGAAGGGAGATGTTTCCTAGAATGCTTCATAGTTTCCCAAAGATTAGATTTGGACGTTAACACACCAATCCGTAGGTCTCTATTCGACATTTTGCCCTTGTACTGGGAGACCACTAACCTAGGCTCTGATACCATCTGTCACGACCCAACCTACCGAGCCGTGCGGGCGCCTACTCTATACACCTAGATAGATGAACCTTACCACCCGTCCAATAGGTAAATGCGGAAAACTCAAATATAACCATAAACCTTCATTTCTAATACATGTAAACCTTTACAATCTTTTATTCAGGAAAACTTCTTTATGAAAATACAATAAGACTGTTTTGTAACTTTAAAATACCCTCCCTACGACCTAGTCTAAAACAGGTACAACAGCTACTACAGAATTTATATAGAAAAATGTAAATGCGATACAACTTCCGTCATAAAATCGAAGGACAGAAGCTGCTGGAGATCACCCTCGTTATGTACCTATGAAACATCACCAACCCTGCAACCAGACTATACCAAAAAGGTATAGCAAGAGTAGAATCAGTATAAACACACATACTGGTAGGTATCATCGGTCGACCCAAATCCACTCATACAATCATATAAGAAAATCAGGAAAAGCATGAAAATAACCAATATAGCTCCATCCTCCAACATCGCATCACCCTTCTAACTACAATCCAAACCTCGACCCTTCATGTTCCCTCCGCTGCCAACTCCCTCACTCTTAAGACTTCCAAGTCACACTAAACTTAGACTTCCCAAGTCACAATCCTTAGACTTCCAAAGTTACACTAACCTTAGACTTCCTAAGTTACCTTAGCCTTAACACAACCACTAAATCCAACCCTGACTGCCTCTCCATTATCCTAGTCAACCCCCCATGACTATGCATCTAGAAATGACCCAGTCCCTGTCAATCCAGGCCCACCACCCTCATGGTGTTACTTAAGAGTATCTGGGCCCCACTAAGGTCCCTAGATAATTCCCTGACATGACAATACCATCTAGTAGTACGACACCCAACTCTCAGTCATTCCCCTAGCTTACTAGTCACTTGTGATCCACTTTTATAACCATGGTCAACAATCCCCAATAAACAATAATTATACCGCATTTCATATCCTGGACCCACCCTGGATCCGCTCTAGACAATACCTAAGGGTCAAACATACAACCCAGTCTACCCTAAGACCGAACTCACAATATAATAAAACACCCCGGTCTACATCAAGACCAAATTCACAGATCAATATAACAACCCGACCACTCAAGGACCAAAATGCAATATCACAATTTATAAATGTAGCCCGGTCCACTCATGGAACCAATTATCAAATGCAGCAATGCAATAAAGTAAACCCGTACCAAGCGTGGTACCCGAGCCAACCAAATGTCACATAAATCCACAGTCACAAATAATGAACAGTCAATACTTGTAAACCAACAAGTCATAACACCTAGTTCATTTCACAAAACTGAAAATAGGACTTTCGGACATTCCTAAATCATTCCCTAAGCAATGCAAACTATACAAATAGTTAGATAAAGGTACACAAATATACAATGCATACAAGATTCAATAACCATCACCTACCCTTTTTCCCCGGGCACCTAACTCAACCCTAACTCCCGTCCGAAGACTATATCTCGTTCACCCTTTATTAACACATCTTAGTAACTATATTGATTCTGAACCCTTCCATAGATAGTTATAATTTGGAAACCACCCCTTAACCTTGGTGATTCAGACACTCCTTATTATTCTACTCATATGCCCGAACCTTACCTAAAAATTTCCCCATTTTTATTACCCATTTAGTTACCCAAGCATTTTCCGATTCCCCGAACATTCCCGATATCCCAGTCCCTGAAATCCTATCATTTCACCATACCGAGACAACATGAGCAACCCAAAAATATGTTTCATCCTCCCCATCATTCTATCCAATCGATTCCTAGTTCATACATAACCAATACCGAATCCACCAGACTCCTTGCCCGGATGTCTAATCATGGATTCTCCTTTTCAACTATACAATAAGTATAAATGTAAATAGGTCTATCTATTCAAAAGTGAAAACCTAGCCTACTTGGATGCCAAGCAACTGCAAGGATGCGTTTCTGTCTCCGTAAAGGCATTCCTGGCTGAATGACGATCCTAGAATTCGTTGTTCCCTGTCCCTTCAGTCATAATCCCTCCTCCTCATGGCTCCCAATCCTTGGAGCAGCTTAGGAGGGTTTTTGGAGAAACCCTCGTATGTTTCCCAACTGAAGAGGAGAAATCTTTTATTAATATCTCATTCTAAGGCTACTGCCTCCCGTCATTCCTCTATAGCGGATGGCCTTCTGCCGTAACGGTTCTGCTATAGCGGATAAAACACCGCTATAGCAGTGTGACATCAGCCTGAATGATTCCCAAAAATCTGAAATTTTCCATCACGTCACCCCACTTAATACCAAAAATATTTTAAATCTTTTCCGAAATTTCACGACGTCGTGGTTCCTGAAATAAGGACGGATTCGGTTGTTACATGAATACAAATCAACTATGCTACTAGACTAAAATTGATATTTTAGACTCAATAGAATCATCAAATTCACCAACGGAGAATTATCATTAAATATTGACCGAAGTCAATTCTAGACAAAAACTTTCAACTTTTCAACCAACATTTCAAAACACATCCGAATGCTTTGAGACCCGAACTAATAGTGCTACTAGCCGAAAATTTGCATTTTAGAGTTAATGGAACTGACAATATTCTCATATGATGCTTAACACTCTGAATATTGACCAAAAATTATCATATCAACTTTAAAATCTTCCAAAATAAAAATCTCGCATTAAACCCAACTAAACACCTCTAAAACTTTTCTACCCACTTTTGCAGATCACAAATACCATAATACAACTATGGAAATGGATAAAACAGTCAAAATGTATTCAAATCTAAAAATCACAATGATGGTTGTTACACTTGAAGACTGCTTCAAGCCATAAATTGATCTTTTCAATTTACAAACTTTTTCTTCTTGGTCTTTAACAATGAAACCTATAGGTTATTTCATGTAGATTTCCTCGTTTAGTACCCCATTGAGAAATGTGGATTTCACATCTATTTAGTGTAATGCTAGATATAAACGTGCAATAATAGCCAAAAGTAATCAAATGGAGGTAAACTTCATAATTGGTGAAAAGGTTTCCTCATAATCTATTCCTGCTTCTTGAGTAAAATCTTTTATCACTAATTGTGCCTTGTGTCTTTCTATTGATCCATTCTATTTGCATTTAACTTTGAGAATCCATTTATTCCTAATAGTTCTATGCCCATGAAGAAGTTCAACTAGATTCCAAACTTTGTTGGTTTTTATGAACTCTTGTAACAACCTGTTACGTCGTTATAGTAAAGTAAGGGCATAAGAACCCGGCTAAAAAAGTCCCTAAGATGATAGTTGGTAAAATTTCAGGCTAGGGTGACTTTGACAAAAATCTAGTGTTCTATGCCTTAGAAACAATTGGGGTTTTATGGTTCGTGGAATGATGGTGTGCTATCCATTGATGGATAGACGACTGCCATAAAGTTCCATAGTGTCACGACCCAACCCGCTGCGAGTGGCACCCACCCAACCCTCGGATGAGCGAACCAACAATCCAACTCAACACTTAATGAATCTAATAGCTCAAAATCAGATGCATTAAAATAAACTATTATCCATAAAAAAAACACTAACACAATTATCTGCGGAAAAATACCCCTAGAATCAAAAAGTCACCATACCAAAATATCTACTACTGTCTAAGAAATGCGGATACAACCCAAAAAACAAGAAAATTTTGAAACAATGGACTAGAAATATACTGGATGAAACCACGGCAATCAAATGAGTAGCTCACCCTTGGAATCTGAAATCACTGGAACTACAACTGAGGTCGCGTGTCAGCCGTCAGAATATGACCTATACTCACAAAGAGAAAAGCAAGTGCAGAATCAGTACACAATCACTGTTTATTAGTAGGATCATCGGCCAACCCCAATAAACAATATATGAACAATAAATCAAAGCTGAGTAAAGTAAAACAACCATGAATACAAGCCATCAATATAACTAAACTCTAAGTCTTTCCTCTAGCTTACCAACCACATGTAACAAGTTTAATAACCACTGAATAATACACAGTGACAATAAACATATATCCTATCCACACAACCCGGACCAACCAAGGATCCCTAGGATAACACCTACGTGTTCAACATGCAATTTCGGTCTACACTAAGAACAACCCCCCATTTAAATACAACCACCCGGCCTCTTATGAATCATTATGCAATAATTACAATTCAAGAATACGACCTGGTCCACTCATGGAACCATTGACAGAATGTAATCAATACAAGTAAAATTAACCTCATACCAGGCGTGGTACCCGAGCCAACCATTATAGAACTTGTACCAGGCGTGGTACCCGAGCCAACCGATAAATATCCCATACTAGGCGTGGTAGCCGAGCCAATCAATATGTAACATGTACCAGGCATGGTACTCTAGTCAACCGAATGTCACACACAACCCAACAAGTTAATAATTAATGAACAACATCACACTTGTAAACCAACAAGCAACCATACCAAATTCATTTCACATAATTGACACAGGATAGCTAGACATTCATACTTTTATTCCCTAAGCATGCAACCACATACAATACTAAGCAATATTACATGAATACATATTGCATTTGGGAAAAAATAATAACCATCAACTACCTCGAATAACTCAAAAGCTCTACTGGACAGGAGCCTTCCCATTTTTCGAAACCTTTTCTTGTTTTTGGTCTAAAAATAATTACAAGATATACTAAAATCAGTCCACGTGGCCTAATAATTACCCAGATTATACTCAAATCCTAATCCCCAGGCCAACCGATGATCATTCAACCCATTTCGGGGCTTTCCCACCATTAATTCACCTAAATCTATCATTTTTACAGATACATTAAGCGAATTATGGCGAATAGATCATAACCCAATAATAATATTCAGGACTCAAAAACTTTCACGCCCTAGAATCCTCTTTTTCTCTGGATTCTACCATCCATAGGTTATTCTGAATCCTCCCCCAAGCCCAATATTATAGTTTTTAAGGTATGGAAATCGAAACAAGGATATGGGGAACAAAAACCTTACCTTTTCGATGGAGTTTGATGGAATTTCACTGAAAATTACCTCCCTTCGTCTATGCTCTTCCCCAAAACGTTCTTCAGAATTTTTGAACATTTTTGGGGAAGTTTCTGCATAAGTTTTGACTCAGTCTGCTGTAGCAGTTTGTACACCGCGGGACTGACTATTATGATAGTGCTGACCAATGTTGACTTCCGTTATAGCGGAAATTTCTCCGCTATAGCGGTGGTTGTTGTGGCATAGTGTCAACTTCTATTGTGGTTTACACGGGATAAAAACTCAGAGAATCCCCAAAAAGTTCCCATTTTACAACACACCTTAAATCTTGATATTCTGGAATAACCCCTTCACGTCAACTTCGATACCGAGAGTTCTACTTACCCAAATCTACTTCCTAAAAGTCCCCTGGACTCCTCAATGTCTTAGCTAACAGAAAAACTAGCTCAACACAAGATACATTACCCAATCCTCACCCAAATTTCCCTAGATCATACCTTGCTCAGAAACCATCCGAGACTAGCCTAGTCTAAAATTTTCAACTCCCAAACCCGAAAGTTTTCTAACTCAAAACTTAGAATGAAAGGTTTACCCATAACGATGTACCCGGTCATTACAACAAATACCAATTTACCCATTGTTTCTCCCTGAACAATTAAACCCAAAAAAGATGATTTAAAAGAGAGAAAGTGTAGTACCTGAATCATCAAACAAGTGAGGGTACTTGTCCCGCATGTCCTTCTCAGTTTCCCAAGTGGATTCCTTAATCAGATAACGCTTTACTCACCAAGTCCATGCCCAAAGATTTCACATTGCCTGCCTCAAACCACTCTATGGGTGATCTACATCCACTCCCGTACAGTGCTTCAAATGGTGCCATGTCGATACTAGAGTGGTAGCTGTTGTTGTATGAGAACTCACACAATGGTAGAAATTGGTCCCAATGACCCCTAAAGTCGATCACACATGCTCTCAGCATGTCTTCTAATACCTGAATTGTCCTCTCTGACTGACCATCTATCTAAGGATAAATGTTGTGCTGAAAGTGAGTTAACTGCCCAACTCTTCGTGCAACTTACCTTAGAACTTGGAAGTAAACTGCGTAATCCTGTCTGAAATGATGGAGAGTGGCACCCATGCAGTCTCACAATCTCCTTAACATAGATTTTAGCCAGTTGTTGTGAGTTATAATCCACCCTGACCAGAATAAAATGAGCTGACATGGTTAGCCTGTCCACAATGACTCAAATAGAGTCATACTTTCTCAAAGTATTAGGAAAACCCACCACAAAATCTATTGTTATCCTTTCCCACTTCCACTCGGGAATGGGCATCCTCTGAAGCAATCTTGCAGGCCTTTGGTGCTCATACTTGACCTGCTGACAGTTCTGACACTTGGACACATAATTAGCTATGTCCCTTTTCATCCCAGGCCACCAATAAAGTTGCCTCAAGTCCCGGTATATTTTAGTTACGCCCGTATGAATTGAATACCGCAAACCATGATCCTCTGCCAACACCTTCTAAATCACGTCATCAACTCAAGGAACACAAATCCTCCCCCTGAAACTCATTACCCTGCCAGCATCCAACGTGGCATCCCCAAACTCTCCGGATAGCACCTTGTTCCAAAGCTTGTCCAACTATGTATCTTGAAATTGTTTGGCCTTTATTTCTTCTATAAATATGGATTTGACCTCAATACTGGCCAATAACCCACCCTATCCTGAGATTCCCAATTGCATGAATTTATATTCTAAAGCCCGAATCTCCTTAGCCAATGATTATTTGGACACCCCCAAACAAGCCAAACTACCCATGTTAATTGCCTTCCAGCTTAATGCGTCTGCCACTATATTAGCTTTGCCCGGATGATATTAGATGGTCACATCATAATCCTTCAACAACTCCATCCATCTACTCTTTCTCAGATTCAAGTCCTTGTGAGTAAACACATGCTGCAGGCTGCGATGGTCTGTGAATACTTCACACTTGACACCATAGAGGTAGTGCCTCCAAATCTTAAGTGCAAAGACCGCCACTGCTAACTCCAATTTGTGGGTTGGGTAATTATTCTCGTGAGGCTTCAACTGCTTTGAAACATAAGCTATAACATTACTGTCCTACGTTAACACAGCATCTAAACACGAATGTAAGACATCACAATACACAATGAAATCTTTACCTTTAATCGACAATGATAGAATAGGACCTGTGGTAAGAAGTGTCTTAAGCTTTTTGAAGCTCTCCTCACACTTGTCAGACCACACAAACGATACATCTTTCTAAGTCAATCTTGTCAAGTGAGTAGCGATAGATGAAAAGTCCTTGAAAACTCTACGATAGTAGCCTGCAAGACACACAAAACTCCTCACCTCAGTCACAAAGCTAGGTGGGACCCAACTCTTAACTGCCTCAATCTTTTGGAGATCCACCATCACCCCCTTTTATGATACCACATGCCCTAAGATGGCGACTGAAGTCAACCGAAATTCATACTTGGAAAACTTGGCATATAGTTTCTGGTGCCTCAAAATATCCAAAACAATATGAAGATGTTCCGCATGCTCCTCCCTACTCTTGGAGTAAATCAGAATGTCATCTATAAACACGATGATGAATGAATCCAAATATGATTTGAATACCCTATTTATCAAACTCATGAATACCGTCGGTACATAGGTCAACCCAAACGACATCACTATAAACTCATAATGCCTATATCAATTCCGTAATGTCGTCTTAGGGATGTCCTCAGGCCTAACCTTTAACTGATGATACCCTGACCTTAAGTCATTTTTTGAAAATATAGACGCACCCTGCAACTGGTCAAAGAGGTCATCTATGCGAGGTAAATAATACTTGTTTTTTATGGTGACGTTGTTCAATTGCATGTAGTCTATACACATCCTCATACTACCATCTTTCTTTTTCATGAATAACACCGGAGCACCCCAAGGTAAAGTACTAGGATGAATAAAGCCTTTATCTAAGAGTTCCTAAAGTTGTCTTAAGTTCCCTCAACTCTACCAGAGCCATGCGATAAGGAGGAATAGAAATTGGGTGAGTGCCCGGCTCCAAGTCTATACAAAAGTCAATGTATCTGTCCGGAGGCATGCCAGGCAAATCCACCGAAAATACCTCTTGAAACTCTGAAACTACCAAAACTAACTCAATCAATGGGGACTCCACACTATCATCCTGTAGATGAGCCAAGAAGGCCAAACACCCTCTTCCCACTAACTTCCTAGCGCGAACAAATGATATGATCTTATCCAGCTTAGGCCCGTATATACCTTCCCACTCTAGCCTATCCTTACCTGGAATTTCTAGATTCACGGTCTTAGTATTACAATTTAACACAGCATGATATGGAGATAGCCAGGTCATACCCAAAATAACATCAAAATCTAACATGTCCAGAATAACCAAATCTACTCACGTCTGCAACCCCACAAATACCATGGGACAATTATGATAAACATGGGTTACTATTATAGACTCTCCAACTGGGGTAGAAATATGGATAGGGGAATCAAGGACATCACAAACCAAATCCAAATCTAAAGCAAATTTCACAAAAATATATGAATAAGTAGAACCTGGGTCAAATAGCACAAAGGCCATCCTATCACAGACTAGAATAGTACTTGTGATCACCGCATCTGATGTCTCAGCCTCAGAATTCCTTGGGAATGCATAACAATGGGCTCAGTCATCAATCTGAGCAACTTCCCTGGCTGGCTGCACCACCCCCTGCATCTTCTACCATTTCCTCTGTCTCTCTGGCCTCCCTAAAAGTTACCTCATCCACCCTGTAGACGACCTCTAGCATAGCCACCTCTACATGCTGGAACCACAACCCTTGACTACTGTTGTGTCTGGTTACCTGCCTGCCTGTGAGGGCACTCCCTCTTGAAGTGACCCGGATTACCACAATGAAAGCATCCGCAATTAAGAGTAGGCCTGCTAGTAGAAGTATAAGAAGCCCCATGGCCTCTAGGAGCTGAAAACTGACTGGCTCCAGGACGACCACCTGTAGAAGCTGGTAAGGCTGACTGAATAGGATCAGCAGAATACATCTGTTGGTTGTGACCCCTGGAGTATGAACCACTGTAATTACTTTCATTCCGGAACTTTTTAGCTAACACCTTAGCCTGCCCAACCTGCCTGACCCCCTCTAATTTCTTTACATAATCTATCATATAACACCCCAGAATTTTGATTCAGCTATTAAACCTGATTTTTGTGAAATTGTAAAGTTCCCAGAGATCACGAACTAGATCACAGACCGTAGTCCTGGACTATGATCCATAGTCTGATCTGTGGTCTACTTTTTAGTTGTGTTCTTCCCTCAGTCTACGAGTCACTCGATGGCTCATGGTTTGGAACCATGGCCCATCCTGTGGACTCGTGGTTTGAGTTCCAGAGGACCTTCCCCATGAAGGGTCTTGGAAATGATGAGTTGGTTGACAACCCATCCGTTTGAACCACGGGTCGTCCTTCCATCCATAATCTATGAGGATCAGAGGATCCTCATGCCCTTAAGTCAGAAGCACGAGTCAACAGGATGGTCCATCGTTCTGAATCACGGACTGTAGAGTGACTCATGGAGTTGAGTTCCAGCAGGGTCCCAGAAGTGGCACCTGAAACCATGGATCAGTTGATGATTTGTCATTTCAGTTGACGGTCCGTAGACTGACTCGTGGTCTGTAAAGTCGAGTCTTTTTATCAGTTTTTCTTAATTAAATCCCAGGGGTATTTCTATAATTACCCACCCTTTTAACTTTTAAGTGAGGTCGTTTTATCCATTTTTAGTAGGGTTTCTACTCTTATTAGCCTAAGTCTTTCATTATTCCTCATCCATCTACCAAAAGAGGAAAAGAACTTCTTTAAGCTCCAAGTCTCAAGCTCCAAGTTTAAGCCTCCATTTCTTTTAATCTTAAGATCAAGCAAGCTCTAATAAGGTATGTGGGTATTCAATAAGGGATTTTCTTCACCTTTATGCCCAAAACCCATGATATTTACTTTGATTTATGAATTTGTTAAATTAGGGTTCTTACCCAAATTAGGAAAAACTTATGGGTTCAGTTTTAATGCATCAATTCATGGTTTCTCATTACTTATCTATGATTTATTTGAAGTTCCTTAATTGATTTCAAAAACCCATGCATTAAATATGATTTCTAGCATAATTCTATTGAATTGTATGATTTCAAGTGAAAATTGGCATGTTTAGATAATATGGCCTTATTAATTTATGAAAGTTCATGCCTAATTCTTCAAGTTATGAATTTAGAAAGAAAAGAATATTTTGAATTATGGCTATGCTAAGTTTTAAGGATTTTGAAGTATGAATTGCATGACATTAGATATGTCCCTATGTTTTATGAAAAGATTATGCATCTAGATATGTCTACCTAAGCTATGTGAATTGCATGGTATTAGATATACTCTTATGCTTTTCAAACAAATTTGGCATTAGATATGTCACAAGTATATGTGAACTATATGTATATATTTTAGGAGTAGTATTTAGCACCGAGTTAGACTAGGATTTAGTGTACTCTTAAGTCCCAGAACGACGTTGCCACCATAGGTTGCCCTCTATAGCTTATGACAGGATCCTGATAGAAAAGGTTCTAACCTTGGCCGGTTAGGACAACCTTTTTTAATGTGAGTGTATGACACTGGACTTCATGTAGCTCATCATGGTTTATGTCGATTAAGAGAAACTCCCGTATGAATGTTTTTAAGTCTTATGTTATATTATCTCTCATATTATGCTTAAATTATGTTATATCTTATGATTTCTCTTATAATGTATGGATTCAGTTTTAGCTATGTTTCAAGTACATTTTACTACATTCATGCATATCTCACATACTCAGTACATCCTATAGTACTAACACATATTCTCGCGCTGCATCCTTTGATGATGCAAATACATGTTCCTTCCCTCAAACTCGTGGCTAGACATCACTGGAGACCCAACTTCTGTTGGTGAGTCCTCATTATTCGAGGGATAGTGTTAGACCTGTCTCTTTCATATTCTTTCTTTGGATTTCTGAGTTAGTTGGGGGATTATCCCATTGTAACACTTCAGAAATTTAACCAGCTATCTAAGTCTGAAACTCAGAAAATTTCCATGTTTCCAGGATTGACGGGTCCAAACCACAGACCATGGTTTGAACCACGGGTCGTGGAATGGATCCATGGTTTAAGTCTGTAGGGTTAGCCTCTAGTCTGAGAACCACGAGTGGGTTCTACGGATTGTAGTTCATTCCACAGGTCGTAATATCTACTCGTGGACCTGACTTGTGGGACTATTGTCCAAGAAACCACGAGTCTAGTCTACGGTCCATGATTGGAATTACGGGTCCGTCCAGTTGACTCGTGAAACCTGATCAGAGTCATGAAAGTCTTCAGGAATGACGACTTGATTCTACGATCCGTCATCCATTCTACAGGTCCGTCCTGTTGACCCATAGATTGCCTTCTACATCCTGTTTACTGGACCAGGAACCACGAGTGGGAACCACGGGTCGTGGTTCAAATGATGACCTGTAGAACCGACCCATGATTCCTGAAGCCGACCCATTTTCGAGCTTTTTCTTAATTAAATCCCTGGGGTATTTTAGTCATTACCCATCCTTTTAACTCCTAAATGATGTCATTTTGGCTATTTCTAGAAGGGTTTTCACCTTCATTAGCCTAAGTCCCTTCTCATTACCTCATTCATCTCCCAAAAAGGAAAAGAACTCTTTCAAGCTCAAAGTCTCAAGCTCCAAGTCAAAGCCTCCTAATCTTTTCAATTTCAACTGGGTTAACTCCAATCAAGGTATGTGGGTATCAACAATGGGTCCCTTTCACCCTTGTTCCCAAAACCCCAAATTTCAATTTGTGATTTCATGAACTTTCAAATTAGGATTCTTACCCAATTCTTATGGGTTTTGCTATAAATTACCTTCTCATGGTTTTATTATGAAATTTTATTAAATTGCATGATTTTGCATGGGTTTTTACATATGAGTTTCTATTTCATGAGTTGAAGGTCAATTATGCTAAATCCTACATGCATGAATTGATTTAAGCAAATTGGGGAAAATGATATCATGATTTCATGAATTTCAAGCAAGTGCATGCCTAGTTCCTATGTTTTATGAAAATATATATTATTATGAAATTGAACTAAGGCCATGCAAGTTTTCAAGTTATGAATTATTATGCAATGCAAGACACCCGATGTGCCATCAATGCTCATGAATTATTTTATAATCCAAGATTCGTGAGTAGTATGAAGATCCGGGGTATGAACATGTTTATAAACAAGCTTGACATCTAAATATGTCACATGAATGTGAGCCTTATGTTATATGTTTTGGGAATAGTATTTAGCACCGAGCGATGAGAGTTCTAGCTAACCCAAATCCAAAACTACGTTGTCACCGTAGGTTGCCTTCCGTGGCTTATGACAGGATCCTTATGAACATGGTTCTAACTTTGGCCGGTTAGGACAACCTTTTTCAGTGTGGGTGCATGACACTGGACTCCATGTATCTCAGCATGGTTTATGTCGGTTAAGAGAAACTCCCACATGATTATTTTCAAACTATGAAGTTATATGGTATCATACTTTGAATTTTAACCGTACTTCATGTTTTATGTCTTATATCTTGATAATCCTCTTATGTTATTTCTTTATGAAAAGGTTCCCCTTAAGCATTCTTTTAAGTATGTTTTTGTCATAATCATGCATCTCTCACATACTCGGTACATCCTATAGTACTGACACATATTTTGCGCTGCATCCTCTTGATGATGTAGATTCAGGTGTTTCCCATCAGGCTCGTGGCTAGACGAAGCCGGATATTCAATCAGTGTTGGTGATTCCTCATTGTTCGAGGGCTAGTCATGACTCTAGTTTGTTTAGACTACTTATGTTCGTACTTTGAGTTAGATAAGGTCTTGTCCTAGCAACTCCTTATGTCATGTATAGAGGCTTTTTAGACAAAGACGATATTTGGGTCTTCTTATTTGGGTCTTCTTCGAATCATGTTCTTTGATTTTATCTTATGGATTGAGGTATCTAATTCGTATTATGCTTTCGCTATGTTTAATTGTTAGACCTGAGTTGTGTTATGACCAAGGGTTAATCTTGGGCACTTGTGTCCCGAATCTCGTGTTACACCTAAGGGGTAGCCTCGGGGCGTGACACCCATCAACTCTTTATGACGGTTTAGAGGCTTTCAAACATATATAGTATTCGGTCTTTCTTTAGGATTATGTTTCATCTTGATTTTATCATTTATGGATTGGGTTGCCTAGCTTTCTATTTATGCTTCCGCTATATTTTCTTATAAATATCTTAGTATGCTATGACCAAGGATTCACTTGGGGCACTTGTGGTCCCGGGTCCCGTGTTATGCCTAGGGGGTAGTCTTGGGGCATGACACTTGGTATCAGAGCCTCAAGTTTAAGAGTCCTAGGGTGTCTGAAAGCCGCATCGAGTTGAGTTTCTTTCATGTGTGTGAAGAGCGCCACACTTATGAGAAGGAAGCTACGAGGTGTCTTAGGAAACGCTTCACTTCTTTCATGATCGATATCGTGCGATAGAGTTTAGCTATATTATTCCTCTAATCCAATCTTTATGCATTTCAGATTATGCCTCCTCGCTGTGCCATGCCTCGTAGAGCCATTCGAAATGTTGACTCTCTGATTCCAGACCCCGAGGTCATGAATATAGAGTTCAGGAATGCCATTCATATGTTACCTCAGACCATGGCTGCTCAGGCCAATCAACAGGCTCCTATCCTCGTCCACCCTCAAGGTAGAGTAGTGGCCCGAGTCCGAGATTTTATTCGCATGAACCTACCTGAGTTTTGGAGTTCGAAAGTTGGTGAGGATCTATAAATTTTTTTGGATGAGGTAAAGAAGGTCTTTGGTGTAATGCAAGTGGGTGGTATTGATGGTATTAAGCTAGCTTCCTATCAACTCAAGGACGTGGCTCATGTTTGGTTCACTCAATGGAGGGATGCAAGGGCCAGGTATATGGTCCCTATGACTTGGAAATGCTTTAAGAGGGCTTTTCTTGACCAGTTCTTTTCGAGGGAGTTGAGGCAAGCTAAGGTCGAAGAGTTCGTTAATTTGAGGCAAGGTTCTATGTTGGTTCAGGAGTATGGATTGAAGTTCACCTAACTTTCTAGGTATGCTCCTTCCATGATGGCTGACCCGTGGGATGAGATGAGTAAGTACGTTTATGGAGTATCAGATTTGGTAAAGAAAGAATGTAGGTCCACGATGCTTTTGGGTGACATGGATATTTCTCGACTTATGACTTATGCCCATCAGATTGAGGGAGACAAGTTGAGGGAAAAGGAAAGGGAGAACAAGAGGGACCGTTCATTTTTTGGCTAGTGCTCCTACCCCGGCCCCTAGGCCTCATCATGATCAAGTGAGTAGAGGATATGGTTCTTATTCACAGGGAAGTGTTACAAAGTGGCCCCTTACCCTTCTTGAAACAAGTGTGGTAAGAGTCATCTTGGTTAGTGTTTAGCCGATTTAGGTGGATGCTTTGGATGTGGTCAAGTTGGACACAAGATTAAGGATCGCCCTTCAGCTAATAAGGGATAGAGAAGTAGTAGGACTCAGTTTGCTCCAGCAGCCCCAGGAGGTCGGACGGCCCAGTAGGGCACTGCTTCCAGTTCATGTGGTCAGCGCCAAAACTGCCTTTATGCCATGTCCTCTCGCCAGGACCAGGAGAGTTCACCGGACATTGTTACTAGTATGTTGAAAGTCTTCTCTCTCGATGTGTATGCTTTATTTAATCTGGGTGCCTCCTTATCTTTTGTGACCCCTTATGTGGCTTGCAAGTTCGAGATTAGTCATGATCAGCTCTTAGAACCCTTTTGTGTTTTTACTCCTATTGGTGAGTCAGTCATAGCCAAAAGAATCTACCAAAATTACTCTATCTCAGTCCTTCATAGAGACACTTTAGCGAATCTAGTAGAGTTAGAGATGACTGATTTTGATGTTATTCTTGGTATGGATTGGTTGTATGCATGTTATGCCTCGGTCGATTGTCATACTCGAGTTGTTAGTTTCAAGTTTCCAAATGAACCTATCTTAGAATGGCAAAGTAGTCCTCCATCCTCGAAGGGTCATTTCATATCTTATCTTAAGGCTAGGAAGAAGATTTTTAAGGGTTATATTTATCATATAGTTTGGGTTATTGACACAGAGTCCAAAACTCCATCTCTCCAGTCAGTTCCTATTGTGAATGAGTTTCCTGAACTGTTCCCCGAAGATTTGCCCAGAGTCCCTCCCGAGCGAGAGATTGACTTTGGAATAAATCTTCTTCCAGATATGCATCCTATCTCTATTCCTCCCTATAGAATGGCTCCAGTGGAACTTAAGGAATTGAAGGATCAATTGAAAGACCTCCTTGATAAGGGTTTTATTCAACCCAGCATCTCTCCATGGGGTGCTCCAGTCTTATTCGTGCGAAAGAAAGATGGTTCCCTTAGAATGTGTATTGACTACCATCTGTTAAACAAGGTCACAATCAAGAATAAGTATCCCATTCCTAGGATTGATGACTTGTTCGATCAACTTTAAGGTGCCAGTTACTTCTCCAAGATCGACCTTAGATCCGGTTATCATCAGCTCCGTGTTCGAAAGTGTGACATTCTGAAGACAGCCTTCAGAACTCTATATAGTCATTATGAATTTGTGGTTATGTCTTTTGGACTAACAAATGCTCCCACAACTTTTATGGATTTGATGAACCGTATGTTCAAACAGTATTTGGATATATTTTTGATTATTTGTATTGATGATATTCTTATCTATTCTCGAAGTAAGGAGGAGCATGCGGACCATTTAAGAGTGGTGTTGCAAACTCTCAAAGATCGATAGTTATTTGCTAAGTTTAGCAAGTGTGAGTTTTGGATGCAGTCTGTTGCTTTTTTGGGTCATATTGTGACTAGAGATGGTATTCGAGTTGATTCTCAAAAGATTGAGGCAGTAAAGAACTGGCCTAGACCCATTTTCCTGTCTGATATTAGGAGCTTTTTGGGTTTGGCTGGTTACTACAGGAAATTTGTGAAAAGATTTTCTTCCATTGTTGCCCCATTGATTCGGTTGACTCAGAAGAAGGTTAAATTTCAGTGGTCGAATCTATGTGAAAAGAACTTTCAAGAATTGAAGACTAGATTGACCACAACTCCAGTTTTGGCTCTACCCGAGGGCCTAGATGACTTTGTGATGTATTGTGATGCTTCTAGGATTGGTTTGAGTTGTGTTTTGATGCAACGTGGCAAGGCGATTGCTTATGCTTCTAGACCGCTTAAGATTCATGAGAAGAACTACCCTACTCATGATTTTGAGTTGGCGGCCGTGGTTTTTGCTTTGAAGATATTGACACACTACTTGTATGGTGTTCATGTGGATGTATTCACAAATCATAAGAGTCTTCAGTGTGTGTCCACTCAAAAGGAATTGAATCTTCGTCAAAGAAGATGGCTTGAGCTTCTTAAGGATTATGATATGAGTGTGCTTTACCAGCCAGGTAAGGCCAATGTCGTGGCAGATGCACTTAGTAGATTGTCTATGGATAGTGTGTCTTTGATTGAGGACGGGAAGAAGGAATTGGCCAAGGATGTTCATCCACTTGCTCGATTAGGAGTTCGCCTATGAAGGCATCAGACTCCAGCTTAAGGGACTCGAGTTTGGATAATTTACCAACAATGCTCAAATCCTTCAATGGCAAAGAGAAATGTCCGGTAAAAGCTAAGTTCTTAAGGTTTTGTGGAAAAGCACACGGAGGAGGTAGGAGAAAATGTGGTACCAGACTTTTCCTATCAAAACTCATAGGATATTCAACACGAAATTCCAATTCCACGAGCTGATCTAAGTAGTGAAAATCATGCAGGTTCAGAATGGTTCCGTAGCTGAAGTGAAAGAGAAGCAAGACAATGATCCTATTTTGCACCAGTTAAAGGGTGCAGTCCATCAACAAAGGGTAAAGGTTTTACACTTGATTTCTGTCGTTGTTCTAGATGATGAAGGATATGTTAGTACCAATAGTGGTGGAAAATGAAAACTCATTAAGGGTTCCTTGATTATGGCTCGTGGTGACAAGCGTCATGGTATATACTGGACTACGACTTCTACTTGTGCTGATATGGTGAATGAAGTTGAGAGCGATAACTCTTCTACCAATTAGTCTCCCTAGTGTCCTGACCATTGGTTTTTGTGTTCCATTGCTCACTTTTGTTTTCAACTTATGTTGTAAAGGTGTTTTCCTTGTGGAACATGTTTTTGTCTGGTTAATGAAATGGGATCGTTTGCTGTTACAATCTCTGTCTTTTAATACTTATTTCTGGTGCTTGTAGTCTTTATATGATTGTCTTGTTGATAGCCCCAGTGGCCATGAATAGAAAATCCACAGATTGGCTAATATATTATTGCCACTGACTTAGTTTTTCGATGATGCCAAAAGGGGAAGATAAGGAAGTGCAATGTTTATAACCCATGTTTACTAACATGTTTCATTCAAGTATCTCCAACTCTAGTGTACACAGGTCAACATGTTATAGGATCACAAAGGCAAGAGTTTGTCATCATCAAAAGGGGGAATTTGTTGGGCTCTATAAAGTTTTGATGATTGACAAAGTGATATGAAATAGGCAAGTTAAGCTGGTCTATCTATGCACAGGTTCAATGAAGCTAAAACTGTCATGTAAGCTCATATGGTGGGATAATCCAAGTCAGCATACTAAAGGATGTTATTGGATAACTCTAAGTCACTAATCAGAGGAAAACGACGTGCACATATTGAAGAAGCTGAAATAGATTAGAACACTGTGGCAACGTGAATAAAGACTCTCACTTGAAGTAGAACTCTATGGAATTAGAAGTCATATGCAAGAAGGAGTTTTGAGGAAAGAAGAACTCTTTAGAGAGCAAGGCTTAAATAGCAGAGCTGCTATCAAAAGTGGCACGCACTCACAAAGCAAAAGAAGGCAATTGTGAAATTGACTTTAGCAAGTGCAATAGAGAACACTGAAGGAACACATTGAAGAACCTGGTCCTAAGTACAGAGTCCAGCTAAGGTGTTTTAGTAGTGATGTATTAGGAGTTGTTCTTTGAGTTGTAATCATAGTTTAGTGTGTTATAAACTGAAGTAGGATTATTGTCTTCAAGTTGGGTTAACTCGAAGATTTGGGAAACACAAACATTGGGAGGTTGGTGTTGTTAGGAATTAGTGTTTATAATTCCTAGATTACATCGAGTTATAATGATTTCTTTGAGGCTCATTTGTGTCAGTGAAGTTGGGTTTAAATTTTGTAGAGGTACATGTTGTGGTTTTTATACCTTTGTGATTCGGGTGGTTTTACATGTAAAAATCACTTTGCTCTTTACTATCTGTTTTCTCACTGTTGAAACACGTTAGGCAACCCGTTTCATCAATAGGAAACTAGTAAGTTCAAATCACTAAACCAGTAGGTCGTGCAGGCTAATAATACTATTTTGGAGAATGCCCAAAAGACTTACGTACTCAGAATTCAACTGAAAGGCTCGACTTAATAGTGTGCCTAGTTTATTAAGCCTTTTGGTGTATATTCTTTATTCAATTTGGTAGATATCATTTAATAAGACTTTATCAGTTTCTATTTTAATGCTAAGTTTAATTCAAATCTTCAATCAGTTAATACAAAGTTCACTTAATTGATAGTAAACGTTGAGTGTCAATCAGACTGCATGTTATAAATCTAATAATGTGTCAGATTGCTTGTTTTGAGGCAATTATTGACCCGATAAGAGAATCTGTATCGGCTAACAAAAATCAATTTTGATGCTTTTCCTTTTGTTTTGGCATTTTCCCCCTACTTTTATAAGTTTAGTAGATCAGTCAGAAAAGGTAAAAGGGAATAAAGGAATCATGCAATGTAAGATATCTCATTTCTTTTATGATCCTCTGGAACATCTAGCCAGAACAGGATCTAACCATGCACCTTTGCTTTTAACTTGTGGAGATCAGCCTACTAATGTCAGAAAACCTTTCAGATTTCTCAAGTTTTGGGTGGACAATGATGAATTTCAGGATATTGTGAAAGCTAATTGGGTGTGCAATGATGATTCATATATCTTCATTAGTATCAAGCATAAAATGAAAAGGACCAAAAGCTTTGTCTATGTGGAGTAAGAAAAAATTTGGTGACTTGTTCAAGAACATAATGATTAGAGAAGAAATTGTGAGACTAAAAGAGTCCTTATTTGAAGAAGACCCTTCATATGAAAATAAAATTGTTTTGCAAAGGGCTCAGCCTGAGCTAAAAAACTATTTTCATTATGAAGAAGAATATTGGAGACAAAAAGCAGGCATTCAATGGTATGTAGAGGGTGAAAAAACACTAAATTTTTTCATAATTTAGTGAAAGGCAGAAGAAAGAGATTATCCATTAGTAGAATTAAAAATGATAAGGACCAGTGGGTAGAAGGAGTGGATCAGGTGGCCTCTGAGGCTATTTCTTTCTTCCTGGACCAGTTTACAGACACTCGTGCAGAAACAAATCTTTCTCTTTTGTAGCATGTCCCTACTTTGATCACTGATGAGAATAACTCTAACCTCCAAGCAAACCCTACAAGGGAAGAAGTGACGAAATCAAGATCGACAGTGCTTGTGGCCCTGATGGTTTTTCAGGACACTTCTTTCAGAGTTGTTGGAACACAGTTGGGCAGGATGTGTTCAGAGTGGTTCTTGATTTTTTTGAAGGTGGCACCTTACCTAAGTCCATCACTCATACTAATTTGGTCTCTCTTTTTTTCAAAAAAGGATGTCATACAATCCTTTTCTGACATAAGGCCAATCAGTTTGAGTAATTTTTTGAATAAAGTAATATCCATAATTTTACATGACAGGCTGGACAGTATCTTACCTACCCTAATATCTAAAAATCAGTCAGGTTTTGTTAAGGGCAAGAGCATTAGTGAAAATATGCTTCTGGCACAGGATATCATTGCTGATATTATAAAAAGGGGAAAACCAGCTAATGTAGTGATAAAGCTTGACATGACAAAGCATATGACAGGGTCAATTGGAGGTTTTGATGAAAGTCCTTGAAAGAATGGGTTTTGATGGTAGAGTGAGAGACCTGATATGGAGATTATTGGCCAGTAATTGGTATTCAGTACTAATTAATGGTCAAGCATATGGCTTCTTTCATTCTACAAGAGGTGTAAAACAGGGTGATCCTTTATCTCCTACCTTATTTATACTCTCAGCTGAGGTATTATCTAGAGCCTTAAATTCTTTATTTCACAATGCAGAATTTAAAGGTTTTGGTATGCCAAAGTGGAGTGAGGAGATTAACCACCTTGCTTATGCTGATGAAACAATCATTTTTGTGTCTGATGGTGTAAAATCCTTACAACTGGTGATGAATGTGCTTAGGGAATATGAGGTTCAGTCAGGCCAATTGATAAACAAAGAAAAAAGTTCTTTCCTAGTTTATCATAAAACAGCTTAGCCCATATCAATCAAGTGGAGGAATGCACAGGATTTAAGAGAGGCAATTCCCTATGATGTATCTGGGATGTCCCATTGATCATGCTAAGAAGAGGAAGGTCCATTTCTCAGAGTTACTGAAGAAAGTCCAAAACAGATTACAGGCTTGGAAAGGTAAGCTCCTGTCCTTTGGTGGCAAAGCAGTATTGATTAATAGTGTCTTAAGCAGCATTCCTATATATTTACTCTCTGCTATTATTCCACCAAAGTATGTTATTCATGAATTGCATAAGACTTTTGCAAGATTTTTCTGGAATTTTAAAGAGGTAGGCAAAAATAAACATTGGGTTGCATGGGATGCTCTTTGTAACCCTAAAGAAGAAGGAGGATTGGGGTTTAGATCTCTTTTTGATGTCTCTAAAGCTATGTTTGTCAAACTATGGTGGATATTTAGAATCCAAAAATCAATTTGGACCAATTTTTTTGTGGAACAAATATTACAAGAGAGTGAGGCCTCAATTTGGTGGGAGCCCAAGAAGGAACATTCTAGCATGTGGTATGATTATTGGACTCAATTAGGGGCTCTTCACTATTACATGCCCATCACACCAGCTAATGATCATCAATGGGAAGATGTTAGCCAACTCTTTACAGAAGGAAAGTGAAACTCTGATCTGATGCAGCAATTATTTATAGAGGAAGTATATCAGCACATACTCAGCAATGTGGATGTGCAGAGAATACTAAGCATGGGACAAGCCTTGGTGGATGTTGATTAGTTCTGGAAAAATTTCTGTAGGTTTTGCCTGGGATTGCATTAGGCAAAAAGGTATTATGTCTCAAAATCTCTCACAGTTCTGGATAAAGGGGGTGCCTTTCAAGGTATCCTTCTTTCTTGTGGAGACTATGGAAAAAGAGATTGCCTATTGGGGAAGTACTGATTAGATGTGGAATGAGTGAGGAGGTGATTTGTTGCTGCTGTGAAAATGGATCTCAGGAAACTATTGAACATATGTTCATGCTTTGCTCAGATTCTAATCAGTTGTGGAATTATTTTGCAGTAGGTACTAATGTGACTAGTCCTTTTCTACAAGTTAAAGAAGTAGTGTACAAGTGGTGGAGGGCAAATGTAACACCAAAACTGAAGTTAATCTTCAAAGTAGTGCCTATGTTCATTTTATGGCAAATTTGGAAGAAGAGGAATGCTCTAAAACATGGAGGGAAGATGTCACTAATCAGCATGAAAATGGAAATCAGTAGAAACTTGTTTTTTATGGCCAAGAATATCTACCCCTGGATGTGTAATATACCATCTACATGGACTGATCTGGTGCACTTCTTGGGGGCTTATTCCCCTAGAATTGATTGTAAAGCTGTATATTAAAAGACACCTAGATTAGGCTATTACAAGTGCAACTCTGATGGGGCTGTCAAAAGAAATCTTGGCCCCAGCTCAGGAGCCTTTTGTGTCAGAAATGAGGATGGGGATTTGATTTATGCAGAAGGGAGAAGGTTTGGTATTAATACTAACCTAATTGCAGAAGTTCTTGCATTTAGAATGGCGATTGAATATTGTGTCCAGCATCAATATATCCCTTTAACTATGGGGACTGATTCATTAACTATTAAAAATATCATGGATGGTGGATGGCAAGCCCCATGGTGTATTGCTGTTGAGATCGAGAAAATGAAGGCCCTCATGAAGGATACAAATGTAAAAGTGGAACATACATATCGAGAAGGCAACAAACGACAGATTTTATAGCTAACCAAAGTTTTCTTTTTGGCAGGGATGGATAGTTTAACCTACTATACAATTCAGGAAATGCCAAGAGAAGCTAAAACAATCTTAACCATGGACAAACAGCAGACGCCTAGCCTAAGAATCAAGAAGTTTCAGAATGGTTCCTTTAACATTAGAGAAAGGTAATCGCAGTAAGACAAGCTCAAATCAAGTAATGTATACTCAGTCAACAACATTCAGATCAACCCACAGTAAGAACACCCAACCTTTCAGTATCAGTCATACAATAGCTAAGCATAGTTGTTGTACGGAATACAAAAGGTCAACACTCAAGATCCATATCCAAATCACAAGCACATACAGATTCAAGAGGTTTATAGTGCAAGGTACTCACTTGAGAGAGAAGGCCTGTGATAGATCTAAAACTTCCTCTGACTCAGGCAGTGGTATTAGCTCCTTTGAGCTCAACCTGTCGAGTAAGAGAAGAAATAGAGAAATTATCAACCTTTAACAGCCTGAGCAGCAATGGAACGGAGGTGTGTCTCATCTCACCTGGGAGTGGTTGGATTGTAGTAAAGTGAGTTGAAGAAGTCTTCATTTGATTGATTTACGACATTTGTGAGACTTGTAAAATACCCGAAGTAAAAACAATCAAGACTCAGCCTTACTTATAAATCCAGTAGCTCTCCCTCAGAGATGAGCTCAGTTGCTCCTTTGTCGCCGCCATTAATGTCCTCTTTGGAGCTTTGGACGATGCAGATGGTGAAGTCATGAAGACATTTCTAGAAGCTGCCTTTCCTTTTTCGTTTTAGTTCTTTTTTCAGCTTAGTCTTTGTTTTTGGGCCTATTACCGGATCAGAGGCTTTGGCCAAGATCTAGTAATGGGCCTTTCTCTTGTAAATATTTTCGATTTGCAAATAAAGGGTCAATATGCCCATCAATATGCCCATCTTTTAATTAAAAAAAACATGTTACCAGTGAAGCGAGCTCTAGTGATTGAGCATTTCCAGCATCAATCAGTAGGTTGAAGGTTTGAGTCACGCTAGAGAATAAATAGGAACACTATTGATCTTTGTGATGGGGTGGGGTCAGAAAAGAAACATGTGATATGTTACAGATACACTATTTAATGGGAGGGGGGGTAGCATCCGAATTTGCATAATGTCATTCTTCTGTAAATAATGAATTTTCTAAATAAATAATATACTCGCAAGCACACACTATATATAAACCACTTGCGCAAAATCTTAGGTACAACACTGCATGTGATAACATTACCCCTGAAGAGGAAATAGGTTTCAGAGGAAGAAACTCCACCTCAAAAACACATATAATAGTGAAGGAACGTAACGAGATCAAAATGGAGAAGAGCTGCAGGAGCAAAATGGCATTATGAATATGTGGTAGCTGATTATTCACATACATATCATTAAGTATTGCTCCAATAAGCAATACTAATATTGTGAAGATAAAGTCTAATACAATCAAAGAATATATGTTATCAAAATATGACAAGGAGTAACTACAAGATTCACTCATACCGTGAATTGCGCTATCATACAAGAAATGTCTCCTCTGCTAAATCTCATCGAACCCATGATACAGAATCAATTTCATCTCTTGCTTTCTTGTATAGTTCAAGCCTCTTGGCACATTGCTCTCTTTTTCCCATCAAAGCTGGGTCTTCATCTAACAGTTCTGCCAGGTCCTTGCCCTGAAAATTTCCCCAAAACTATTAGCATTGCCTTTGTAACATTAAAAGTATCAAAATCAAGTTTTATCTGATTCCCCTCAGAACAGTAACTATTCGAATTGGATGGCGTGAAAGAAATAAAAGAAACTTAACCGAGATAAACTTATTTTTATGAATTGCAGATACAAGACTTCAGGAAAGGTAAATGTTGCAGCCATTATTACTTGAACAGACTGAACTCTAAATGTTACCACTGTCCTTTCACTTAAGAGAACCCATTCTATTCACAATATACCGGCTGTGATGATACTCAAACCCTGCATGGAAAAATTTACAACCGAGCTATGATATTTTCGGAGCTTCTTATTCTGCAAGAAAATATTTTATTTTCAACATGTATAAGTCAGATGCAATATCTTGCCAAAAAGAAGAAGAATCGAATTATCAAGCCTTTCAAGTTGGCAATTACTATGATATTCTTGACCCACATGTCAGTCATTCATATTTTAGTTCATAACACAAAGCTGGGGACAGTATTTAGTTGGAACAGGATGCTCCGATAACTAAAATTTTAGAGGAAAAATTACGTAATGACATCACGATGCTAGTTAATCCTGTCTATCTAGCACATTAAGTGACCAATCATATCATCCATAGTTTCATCTTAAAAGAACTTAAAACCAAATTTCTGAGTATCATGTGTCAAAATTAAGCGGCACAAATGTAAAAGATTTTCATCCAAAGGAACTTGAAACCAGAAGTTTTAGTATCATGCATTAAAAATACGCTAAACACAAATATAAATCTGAGGCTAAGCAAGTACCTCTTTCTTCCCAATTTGAGTGTAGAAGTAATTTAGTAAAGATTGTTTGGCTTCCTTAACTTGGCAATAAACCACTGCTTTGGGAATAGTGGTCCTCAGCGTATCAGTCACCATATTTACATAAGATGATACGTTTGACCCAATCCTCCTAAAGTGACCCTCGGCATACCGGTCTACAGCAGGTGTAGCTGCTGGATTTCCCCCTTTAGTAACCACTGGAT
Organism: Jaltomata sinuosa; assembly: GCA_003996215.1. Taxonomy (NCBI): domain Eukaryota; kingdom Viridiplantae; phylum Streptophyta; class Magnoliopsida; order Solanales; family Solanaceae; genus Jaltomata; species Jaltomata sinuosa. The sequence continues at coordinate 174,354 of QJPP01003453.1, forward strand.
TTCCCCCTTTCTCCACTTCTTGAGGAAGTTTTCTGAAGAAATCCACTGTCAAGTAGGAAGCTTCCATGTCTACTAGTCTTAAGACTGTCTTTCTACCTTCTTCACGAAACTTTTCCAACGCTTCATACGAGGCTGCAGCTATTGCAGTTTGCAGACTGGGAAACCGCTTCAATTCCTGCTCCATCAGCATGTTTAGAGAAGGAAGAGAAAAGGAGAGGGAGGGGAGAAGGAATAGAGCTTAACCCTGTGCAGGGCTAACATTACCTGACATTCTCCGACTGATTTCCTCACAAGTTCCTTCAAGACAAAGTGAACCTAATAAATGGATTTTTGCTTAGTTATACATGACTTAAGAGTCGCAGGGAGAAGCATATATGTTAGTTGATCACAACATACTTCAAAATAAGTACTTACAGCATCTACAGAGGCTTCAGCTGGCCCTCTAAAATAATTTAGTGCTCCCTCAATAAGCCGTCTATAACCTTGCTCAGGCGCAATCAAGTGAGGCTGATATCCATCTGCCTCAGAAACAATTTTTCTCACATTTTGTATCGAAAGGTGCCGGTCAAATGGGAGTTTTCTTAAAGCAGCAGGAAGCTGATTGTCAAAAACTCCATAAATTCGATCACCTCCTGGACGGCTGAAAGAAATAAGTAATCTCAAATTCATGAAATTGGGTATATTGTTTAGCTGAAGCTCACGTACATTCATAACAGAAAATATACAAGTGTCATGTGTGCCTTAGAGGAGTATCTCCAAATTATCTCTCTCCCTTGTGCATTGTGGTGATCTAATTGAACTCTGTGCGATTATTTGATTTCCCTTCCCCATTTTTAACTTCAGGTTCCATTGTTGCATTTGATGATATCTCTATTCACTTCTAAGGCCCACCATATTTTAAATAATATTTGTCATGCCACTATCCGATGGCTAGCAACAATGTACCCACTTCTCTCTCTTTTGAATTATTTCTAACAATGAATAAACAGTACTTCAATGAACCCTGATTGTCAGTAAGGACTTGTATACCCAGGCCAAATTTGCTCGTGATTAAGGCATAGTTGTTGTTGTAATTAGAAAATAGTACTTATATCTAACTTTTCCCAGCAATTATGTCCAAACAATTCTCATTCTGGAACTTAACAAATACATGTAAGTTCATATATGAAGTTCCCACCAACACATAAAGGGGATTATTTTGAGGGCCAAATTAGGGCTAGTATCTATTGCTTTTGGACCTAAGTGAATTCACTTTCAAGGAAGGAGTAAAATGAATAGATGCTCAAATCTTCTTTCTCTTTTTTTCTCTTCGATTCGGGAAGGGCAACATTTCAGAAAAAGATCAAACTTGTTAAAAGAATATATGGCACTATCACTTTTCTACAAAAGCTAAGGCATTCTTTTTATCTTACCCTTTTAGAAAGGGCTAACAACTTCATACAAAAACTATATGTGTATACCGCCTGGGTTTACAACTTTACATTCATCTACAACAGACCAATAATCCAAATGTTCATCAGTCTTTTTATTTAAAAGAGAACTATGCTTTCCAAGGGCCAAAACCAAGTCAAAAGTATGTTATTCTAGCCCAAATGGCCCAAGCAATCTCAGAAAAAACAATAAGAAGATAGTAAGATGGATAGAGGAAGAAGCACAAACAATGATTAAAAGAATATACCAATTGATGCAGTTATGCCCTGTTACACTCACAGAGAGCTCGCCATTCTTTCATTCTCTTTTTTCATGGCATTTTAATTTTCCAATGTTTTAGGAATTTAACATAAGCTAACATTTCATTAAAACAAGGTATTTAAGTCCAAGTGATCATTGGAGGTTATTAACCACTGATTTACAGGTAAACATTACAGTCCAAATGAAATAGTAAACGGCATAGACAGATGAAGTTTTTGCGGTTACACATTATTTTCGTCCGGTACCATTGAAATCGAGAAGACATCCTTTTATTAGTATTTCCCATGAAATGCTAACCCAATTGATACAGATTTACTAGTTTCGTGGATGTGAACATGATTTTACATGAATGAACAATATTACCTCACAGTAGCCAAGGAAAGTGCAAGCTTGGATTGCTTAGATTTAGCAAAGCTACCTAGTTACACAAATCAAATTAAGGAAACGAAAAAGTAATGCACCTACCCTCCATCCAGATGCTCCTTAAATATCTTGTCAAAAGCACGGCAAAGTTCCAAGATAGTATACAATTGTGCCTGAAACGGAGCAGTGACGTTACTGGGTATATAGTCTCTCAACGAACAACAACAATGAAAGCAGTACAAAATTAAGATTACCCCAGCATCAACAGAAATAGGCCTCCCAAGATGGTCCATCTCAGATTCAAGTTCGTCTATGCTTTTATTGATAACCGAGGTGATCCCTGGTATTTTAGCTCTAATTACAGACTCCAAATGCTGAAACAGAAAAAACTCAAGTGTCAACTCTATTTTAATTTTTTTAGGACTCTTTCTTTTCCACAGACAGCACTAAAAGTAGACCTTTGACAGAAGTTTTGCAAGATATTCTGAACCCATCTTGCTAGCCAGATGCCCATAGTCAGGACTGCTTGCAAAGTATTCACGCTCCTTCCTTCTTGCATAGATCATGTCCACATTTTTATTTATATCAGCTTGTGAACGATTCACAATTCCAACCCAAGGATGTTGCAAACGATAAGCCCTTCCTTCAAGAACCTTAGATTAAAACGAAAAAGAAAAGAATTCAATGCTTTCATAAGAGATGAGGCTGTCCTCAATAAATTAGAGGGGAAATGAGAGAACAGTGGGACAGGGAGGAAACAACATAGTTCATAGTTCAATTAGGATAGATATTCTAAATTCACCAAACTATATATGCTCAAATTGTACAAACATAAGCACATTGCTGATAACCGTCAAAAGAGATCATCCATGACACATATTATTTCTTCCATCCCTTAAATAATAATGGCGTTTTCGGAGTACAAGGATCAAAACATCTAACTTCTTATTTGAATTTGAACATCAATCCCTTCAACTTTTCTGCATAGCATTTACAAATTTAAAAACTATGGAAAAGTAGTATATATCAAATTTTTACAGTTAAAAATATTTAAAAAATGTAAGATAGGATCATAGTGAAAGAAAAAATTGTTTAACCCCTCAACTAGTAATAGTTTTGTTAAATTGTGTGACCATCTCATCTAATAGTTTAAATTGTTATAAAGGACACACTTTTATCTTTTTAATTATCGTTTCAACACATTCCCTCATGTTTTCTTGGGCCAAACACATAAAAATTCTTTTTGATAAATGGACGATGGTAAGACTTGAACTCAAGACATTTGCCTACTCCGATACCATGTGATATAATTGACCATCTTATCTTGAAGCATAAGTTGTTAGATAGGGTACAATTTTGTTTACTTAATAATAACTTCAACAATACTAAAAAATTAAGAGATATAGAGTGGTAAACTTTTGTCGATAATCAATGGAGAGGATAGAAGAACTCACATCTAATGCATTAGTTCCTTTATCCATCAAATCAAGCTTAGTCAACACACCAAATGTTCGTTCACCTGCATGAGTAGTAATTTAACTCCTTGAGGATAACTATCACAAAGATAGACTGAACAGTTCTCCCAAAATATTACAAACTCCAATCTATTACATCCCAAGAATATATACCTGTGGGATCTACTTCCCTCGAAAGTTTTATAGCATCTGAAGTGGCAATATCCTGATTCGCAGGAGAAATTGCTAGAATGATACAGTTTGGCTACATATCAAAGAAAATGTTATCAGTTCAGATGGTTAAACTGTACCAATTTAGCCATCAGATATAGAAGCATGACAATAGTTCCAGTAGTAAGCCCAATGTGCATGATCTTTGAAAGATAAACTAGCCAAAAAGGTGAAAATAAAGTCTTGGGACTATTTACAATAATGAATGTCCAGATGATATAATTTTCCAAATTCACAACTAGTAGTTAATGAAAGATAAATGCAGGAATCCAGCATATATTAAAGGTTTACCAGCTCATAATTGTCAACTTATAGAAATATTGGAGCAATTACTCTTTGGCACCATATAATTTGGCAAATTCATATTCACTACAGATCCTAGAGAAATGTTTTGATCAATTTGCAAGGAATTCTTTCTATCTGAATCTAAAGGATTGTTGATGTATGCTCCCCAAGAAAGCTCTATGGCACAAAGTTATGCAACTACCCGACACAGTGGATCAGTCTATTGTTAGCTTAACCCCATTTGAGGTGCTGGTGCTATTGCACTCTCTTTTACTTAGCCTCATTTATACCCTCTTCTCTTGTTCATAGCACCTGTTTCTATATTTTGCTAATGAAAAAAGGGGATGTTGGGCTTAAATATTATAAACGGAGGAAAAACTACAAAGAATCTCACAAGATTGAGTTCCAACTTTCACTCCATCTTTTGACATCCTTCTAGTTTTCACTAAAGATTTGGAGAGCAAACCTTTAATAATTCACATGTAAATCTTTTTTCCCTTCCCAACCCGGAAGTTCTAAGAACCTCGACCTTAGACCAATTTCAACTAACTAAAAGTTACTTCAAAACAAAAGAACGTGAAATCTCTAAATTGCCTGCGGTTCATGTTTGTCAACAACAATCAAGTAAATTGTTGCCATGCAGTGTACTGCTCATTAGTCAGGAGAAAAACCTCTCAACGGTAAAAAGAACACACAAGAAAGAGAAATAAGTGTGTCACTACCTTCTCAACATAAGATCGAACCATGTCTTCAATGTCTTTGACGACACTCTCAGGTTGCTCCTCTGCAGTAACAAATTTGTACTATTGAAGACACTCAGATCAATATAAATATGCATAATTAGGAAAAAGGTACAATACATACCGACAGCAACTTTGGTCAAGCCAGGTAAATCGATCAGTGTTAAATTGACCACTGCCAGTGCATAACATCAACCATGAAAATGTCAGTGTGAGAAAGGAAATTGTTTGCTATAAGCAACGTGATACAAGAAAATAATTTGAGGAAATATTGGAACAGAAATTCCAACTAAACATCTCCAGAAAAACTCCTATAAGCATAAAGTTAATTTTGGAAGTTCCAATTAGCTCCTTAAAAGATATAAACAATAACAGAGAGCATACCATTTGGGGAGTATATGCTCAAGTGGATAGGAACAGGAGAAATTTGCTTTGTTTTCCCTGTTATTCTGTCAGTTTCATCTTGAATCTCCCTCCGTACGAGTGCTGTAAAATAAAATGATCTATGAAAAGAACATCTTTTGCACCAGCACCCAGCGAATAACCAAATTGTGTGTACACATTTGAACACAAAATAAGAGAGAAAGAACAGTGAATGAAAGAACTAACTGCAAACTAACATTTAATACACCAAACATTATCAAGTTTGTTATTTTCTATGCATATCTTTTTTCAAGTGTACTTAACTATTCATTTGAAGTTGAATCAGAAAATTAAAAATTAAAAATTAAAGGTAAACTATAAAGTTCTTTCTTTCTTATTTTTTAGAGGGGTAATAAAAAAAAAAATAAGGCCTCTAGAATATATTTTAATGAATATCATTTCCCATACAGAAATCTGTAAACCGTCTTCTCGGGAGGTGACCGAATTCTGCATATTCCTGCTGCCCTTCATCCGTCTTGTGAAGCTGCAATACTAAGGGTCTCCTTGTAACAATCCCTGCAAAACTCCTAAAACTATGAGTATACCACTCATTCGCCAAAGTGATTCAAGCAGGAACATATGATTAATATTTTTTCCAAGTGGTTTATTTAAAAATAACCCTAATTAAGGATAAAACTAACGAGATCAAAGGCGTCTGACCTGATCCTCGTGGAAGAAAATCTCTGCCAACTATACTTTCCAACACAGATGACTTTCCTGAACTCTGAATTCAACACACACAAAAAAAAAACAGAACAAGGTGAGAAAAGATGTTTTACTCCAACATTCTCACCCCTTGAATGAGCACGAAATCAAAAATACCAACAATTTATATATTACGTAAATTAGTACAACGGTGCACCACTTTGTCCCAATTCAATTTATGTGTTACACTTTCCTTTTAGTCCGTAAAGAATATCACCTTTATATAACTGGAACCAATTTATCTTTTAAATTTAATAAATTAATTTATAGCCACACAAATGATCAAATAGTATTTTCAAATTCTTCCATTTATTTCTTTTGCGCTAAGTTAAACGGTTGCACAGAAATTGAGAGGTACGAAGGTATTAGTAAAATATGGGATTAAAGTTGAAAATTGAGGCACCTGACCACCGACGACGGCAACAGAAGGAAGTTCATCCCAAAGAGAAGAGAAGGAGTTATTGGCACCACCATAGTCACCAAGAGCAGTACATGCCATCTGAATTCTATTCACCAAACCAATTAAGCTCTCCATCGTCGTCATATTCTGCTACAACCCTAAGCTAAGCTCTAAAATTCAAGGGAAGGAAAAAATGAACTTGTGAATTATTAAGTTATTGAGAAAGATGGCAGGCTATATGGACTTGAAAGAACCGGAAAGTGAAACAGAGTCATCATTTAATATAAAAAGAGAAAAGTCTTGAAGTTGGACGGGTATATTTGTTTGCTTTGTTCAAAGAAGCGGAAGGTTCGATCATATGTCACGCCACTTCAAATATTTCTCATTTATCCTTCAAAAAAGATTTTTAGCTGACACTACACATTATTTAAATTAAAACTATATAAAATATATTAAAATATTATTTAATTTTATAATTTTAAATATATCAAAATAATTAAAGTTATCAAAACAGAAAAAGATATTTTTAGACGAATTAAAAAGATAAATAACTCAAGGAATCTATATCTATCCATATCTATCTATATCTATATATCTATATCTATCTATCTATCTATATCTATCTATATCTATCTATATCTATCTATCTATATCTATATCTATACTATATTAAAAGTGTGAAGCACCTTATAATGTGATTTGAACTTTTTACCCTTCATTAAAAGGGTTTGCTTTAGACAAAGTTGTCTTTTCACCATTTTTCTCAAATAAATTATAATTACACATAAACACTAATATATATTAAAATATTAATAATATTTATACTCTTAAAAGTTCCCGCAAAATCCCTAAAGTTCCAAAAAAAAAAGTCGACAGCCTTTTCTTAATTTTTGGCATATATATATATATATCATATTTTTTACCCTACTTTTTGTAGTAGTATGCACGTTTATATAAATAACATAATTTTTAAATATCTGGAATATTTTTAAAGAAAAAATTATATTAATGTTAATTGTTATTTTCACATAATTTATTTATTTTATATAATTTTTTTAATTTATTAACATGTGCAACGCACATACATTAAGACTAGTTATATTAAAAGTGTGAAGCACCTTATAATGTGATTTGAACTTTTTGCCCTTCATTAAAAGTCTTTCCTTTAGACAAAATTGTCTTTTCACTATTTTTCTCAAATATTTATAAATTGAAAATTTATTAAAATGTTGTTTTTAAAACTTGCCTTGTTTATACCTAAAATTTAGTTATTTTATATTATTTAGGATTCCTTATTTTAAGTATGTAGAAGTCCTAAACTGTACGTAATTATACCTATTAATTTATAAAGTTTTTCATTATCTTCTTATATTTATTGATTAGGGTTTACTTGACAATAAAAGTTGTCGGCTAATATTTTTCTAATATCTGCTAATGTCAAACTTTTCTGCTTGTAATATTAATTAGTGTTTGAATTCTAAAAGAAAATACTAATAACACATAAATCACAAAACGTGATCGATTATGGAGGCTGAATTTGTTTTTTTTTTGTTTGAGGTTTGAAGATTCTAAAAGAGATAATAAGAGTTTTACTTGTAGAGCCGGAGAGTCATCGGGAGGAAGAGGATCAACAGAGACAATAACTTTAGAGGCTTGTGGGGAATCTAAGGAGGAAGAAGAAGTTGCAGTTGTTTCAAATAAGATCACTGAAAGGACACGTTTATTAAAAGCATTACGCTTTTAGGGCCGGCAAAGAGTTACCGAAATCCGTTGATTGGAGATAGAAAGGCGTCGTTGCCCCTGTTAATGACCAAGTCCAATGCGGTGAGTTTTCTTCTTCTTCTTCTTCTTCTTTCAAGTAAGCGATTATGTAAAGGTTAGGTGCAGTAGATGGAAAAAATCGTCCTCAACTTTTGATAGGTGTTAAGAAGAATCATGTGTCGCCTCGATGAATTTAGTTTTCTGTTTTTCATGTAGTATATGAGGAGGATGAAGGTGATATGAAACTTGTTCTGTTCTTATCGTAGTATGAAGATGATGAAGGCGATAAAGTTCTGCTGACAATTGATAGTGATCTTCTTGGTGCAGTTAACCACACTAGATCTCTACTTCTGAAGTAGAAATAAGGTCTGCGTACACTATCTTTTTTAAATTCCCATGTTATGGAATTATACTAAATATTTTATTGTTGTTGTGAGATTTATATTGTTCTGTTGCTTTCTTTGTTTAGGTTTCGGTTAGGTTATCAAATCTAGGATTTTTTTTGTAATTATCAATTACTACTTACATTGTCTCTTCTTTTTGTTAAGTTTTAGAATTCTCTTTAGGTTTCAAGAATTTAAAACCAAAAAAAGTTTACAATAAAGAGGAGCTAAAGGAAACCCAAGAGATCTACGGTTAGCAACAAAATCAAACCCATCATTTGGGCTCAATTCATGACTATCACATGTATTTTGTATTGAAAATTTTGGCTGAATTCATGACAATCATATGTATTTTGTATATTATTGGATCAATAATCAGGTCTTGGTTAACTTCACTAATATATCGATACCAAGCATAGTGAAGGAGGTAATCTCTACTTTTTTTGTTGCATTAGCTAATCTTTATTTTCTCAATTTGCTTATAGGTGCCACAATGAATTCTTATGGGTTCTTATTTTTGTGTCAGCTAAATTTAATTGATTTTTTTTGTTTTATTTTTTTAGCATCTGTCATCTCAGACAAGTATGATTTTACGGTAAATTTTTTCAGTTATTCTTTAATTTGATTATTATTATTATTATTTAAGTTGAGAATCTATCGAAAACAATCTCTTATCTCATAAAAGTAGTAATAGTAGGGTAGAGATGGGTTCTACATGCACGTATGGGCTTTGCTTGGAAGTCTACCAACACATTCACCAACATTGAGAAGCTACGCATCTCATTCTAACTTTTGTTATATTTTCATATAATTCTAAAGACGTGTACTTTCTTTTAACAAATTTAACAAAAATATGTGTTTTTTATCTATACTTTGTTGTATTTTCATTTAGAAATAGACATTCAATATATATTTCTTTCACCTTCCGATAGTAATTACAAATTTATGTATATCAGTTTTTCCACCCCTTTATACTCTTTTTGATCCTTACACCTCCAACATACCCATCTACAACTTGGCTTTGACAATGAACTTTTGGATCAAGCATTCGGTAACTAATTTGCTCTTTATACTTTTGTTTTGAAAAAATATATCATATTGATTTTCCTATTTATTTGAAAGAAGTTTAAACTCTGCGTCTACTCATTGTTTGATTAATTATTTAATAAGTAATATGATTTGATGCATATTTTTTAGTGTATGTTTATAAATATACCTTTAATTAACTACTAATAAGTCCTTTGATATATTTGAGAAAAAACACAATTATCTATTGATTTTAGATCTCTAACTATTAATTGTAAGTCATTTTTAGGCTAAGAATATTTGTTATTTACATAAAGTTTAACTTTCTTTCAATTCACCTATAAACTATGTATGTCACGAGTATTACCTTCTCTATAGTTGGTTCAATAATTTAGGGAGTATTATATTATTCCATATTGATTCAAACTACATAATATTAATCTTTTCATACAATTTAAAGGTAAAAAGATTGTCAAGAACATACTTATTATTTTTAATTTAATCAAATATTATATATATTTTAGCATTAAGTTTTGCTATTTTATAATAATTTTTTAATACATGTTTTATCATTAACGTGATACACACGTGCAACGCACGTACACTAAACTAGTACTATATTTAAAGTGTGAAGCACCTTATAATGTGATTTGAACTTTTTGCCCTTCATTAAAAGTCTCTCCTTTAGACAAAATCGTCTTTTTACTATTTTTCTCCAATTATTATTATTAATATATAACAAGAAGTCTAAATTTATAGAATTCATTAAATATATATTTATACGACTATGTTTTTTTAGCTTTAAACATCAGTTTAGGTTTAGGATTCCTTTTGATAAATTAATTAATATTATTTATATTAATTGTGTCTCTTTATTTAGTTAAATTTGTTATTTATACGATTATGTTATTAGTATTTAGATTTAAGCATAACATTAGGAGTTTAGGTTTAGGATTAGAATTTCTTTTAACTAATCAATTAATATTATTTTTATTAATGTCTCATTTTATTTAGGTTTACGACGACTATTCTTTCAAAAACTGTTCTAGGAGAAAAAATTATATATATATATATATATATATATATATATTTAAAGTGTGAAGGACCTTATAATGTTGTTGTTCTTCTTACTATTATTTTCTCTACTTAATATAGGTGATAGATGAATGTTTGGTCAGACTTTGAGGAATTTTTGTGTAGAGATTAGGTTTAACCGTATTGTTTTGATATCTGAATTATCGTATTATTTTGTTGTAGTTTTTATTTTGTTACCAGATGTTGTTTTTCTGCTTAATACAGGTGGTAGATGTGCTTGATCGGGTTATGAGGATTTTTCATGAAGGTTAGGTTTAATTGTATTGTTCTGATATCTCGATTATCGTATTATTTTATTGTAGTTTTTATTCGGTTACTAGATTATTATTTTTTGTTGCTTAATACAGGTTGTAGATGAATATTTAGTCGGGTTTTGAGGATTTTTCGTGAAGGTTAGTGTAATTGTAATTGTATTGTTTTGATATCTCGATTATTGCATTATTTTTTTGTAGGTTTTACTCTGTTACTAGATTTTTGTTGTTGTTGCTTAACACTGGTGGTAAATGAATGTTTTGTCGGGTTTTGAATTTTTTTTGTGAAGATTAGATTTAATTGTATTGTTCTGATATCTCAATTATTGTATTATTTTATTTTTGTAAAGATATTAAAAGTTATATTTATTTTAATGTTGACTTTTATTTTTCAAAGATATGTTTGTTTCACATATACTTTTATTGATTAACGTAATACATAATGCAACACGCGTACACTAATCATATTAGATAATGATTTAAATACGTGAGTGGTGAAGAGCTTCACCGGCCTCAATTGCAATATTATATACTCTATTGTCTTTTTGTATGCAAATTTTTATATTGTTGTGATACACACGTGCAACACACGTACACTAAACTAGTTATTATAAAAGCATGAATATAAATGTTGATTGATCAAAATAGTCTTAAAATATTGAATGACTTTTTTACCCTTAGTGAACTTTAATCCTACCTCTTTTAGAAAACTAGTTTAGAGTACGCGCGTTGCACGTATATTATGCACTTGCGATAAGAATTTGAAGGAACCTAAATTGATACAAATCCTACTATTTTAGCTATTTTATTGACACAAAACCTTTCATATTTTTTTTTCACAAAAACTTACAATATTAAAGAACGTATGTATCATCAAGTGAGCGACTTATACAGTTCCTATGAATTATTAAAGTATTACCTTTGATTTTTCTAGCACATGAACTATTATCTGGTCCACTTCATTCGTTAGCAACATCACGTGTTTCTTTACTATTTTTTGATTAAAAATTTTCATCTGAAAAAAAAAATACGAGATATGAAAATTCATTGTCAATTATCAATTTTCAACCTTTGCATGCATACTGTCATGCCCTATTTTTTACCAAGGTTAGATAAAGCACAACTTATGGACTCTAAAAGAATTTTTATTATGTACAGAGTCGCCACCCAATTTTTAAGGAAAATAAGGAAACCTATTTTTTATTATTGACATGTATGACTCGCATTTTAATCTGCGAAAAACCATTTGAGATTCTAGGTAAGGGTTCAAGTTATTCCGAAGGGAAGGTGTTAGGCATCCTTCGAAATCCACAAATGTGGTACCCGACTAAACTTAATTTTTTAAAGAGAGGGGAGGTAAAAAATATTTTTTTTGAAAAAGTATAACTATGAACAGTAATAAATATGCATATACAAGTGCAAACAATAATTTAAAAATATGTACATAAGAGTATGAAAAATGTACTTTTATATGTATGAGAAATTTTATATGTATGAAAATTTATATGTAAGAAAGTATACAAAAGAGTGTAAAAGAATGTATATTGAAAAATATGTAAATATGTAAATATAAGTAGATACTATTACGAAATATATATATATGAAGAAAATGTATAAGTAATGTATGTTAAATACATTGAGCAAAGAATGTAAAAAGAAATGCATTGAAAAGATTGTACAATAATTACATCGAGTGACTTGCGTTTTTCATTATGTAAATATTATTTTACTTTTGCAAGAAAAAATGAGTTTAAGAATGAGAAAGGAATATTAATTTTAAAGTATTTTTAACAAAAGAATGTGTAAAAGGATTATTTGTAAAGTTTAGGTAAACTAATTAGAAGGAAAAGAAAAGAAAAGACGTCCTAATGTTTGCGTAACGTAAAAAATATGAATTAATTAACTTAAGTATCTAAGTTAAATTAATTTGTTTATGAAAGTATTTACGACTTAAAGTTTTGCCTAAGCGCGTAAAATAGATAAGTAAATAAAGGGACACTCCCACCCGACACCCCAAAAGTAAAGTTTTCACTATATTTTAGTTTTTGTACAATTACAAGAATTACAAAAATATAAATAAAGCGATGAATTTTGAAGAGAGACTTTCAAACCCCTTTTAATTGTCATATTCGGAAGTATCTTCACGTACATGTATAAACACTTAGTAAACAAATTAATAACAAATAAATATTTACCCAAATAAGTTAAAGAAATACATATATGTATGTAAATATAAGGAAAATAGAATTTATTATAGTATGGGCTCGGATATGTAGTTGTACTAAGTTTTAGATACGACATGGCTGCGAAACATCGGTTGGCCACCCGAGATCACCTCGCCAAGATACGAATCATAAAACTTTTTATTTTGTCTTTGTAATATTGAGATTTCGTCATCGCCCAAACTTTATTTTTTCTCGCTATGTATGTATATATGTATCCGTCTTTTTTATTGTGGAGGCCTAAAAAATCGACGGGAGTTTTTTCATTGGCCAAGTAATGTAGTATCTTGTTCATTATCAGTTTAATAACATCCGAAAAGCATTAAAAAGGACAAAAATGCCCACCCAGAACAGTCCAAAATTGCAACACAGCGATAGAGCAAAACAGGACCGTCAAAAAATTGACAAAGTCATTATCAAGACATAATCAAGACAAGAATCAGTCCAAACATTAAGACCAGTAACAAAATAGAGCAACAGCTAGCAAAAACAACCATAAATGGAGCCCCAAAACAGTGATGTTCGTCGGAGAAGACCAATGACTCGCCGGAAAATCCAAGGTCACCGAAAAAATGTTAAAAAAAATCAGTCAAGCACATGATAATAGCGTTGAAACATAACAGCAAGCAAAAAGTCGGAGTCGAAGCTCCGGCAAAGTCAGCAATGTCATCAAAAATGGTGTGAGAACACCATAAAATGCGAGTTATGGACAGATCTATACAAACATACACAATAACATATTATCTCAACAAAATCCAGTCAGTCGGAGGTGTTTTTCTCCGGTCAGATCTGAGAGATCCGGCCAAGGAGAAGAAAAGGTGGGGATTGTGGAGTTGAGGGAGCTTTCCGGCCGTGTGGTGGTGGCTCGCCGGTCATCACCTCCGGCGAGGCAGCGACATAAAGGGGAGAGCGGGGAGAGAGAGAGCAAGGGCGTTGGTGGTGGTGGAGTGCTCCGGCGTCGTGAGTTCGCCGGAGTTTCCAGGGGTCGTGGGAGTAAAAGGGGGAGGTGTTGGCCGTGGTGGTGGCTCGTCGTCTCCGGCCGCCGGTGATCAATTCCGGCGGCGGCAGCGAGAGAGAGGGCAAGAGGGAGCGGGGCGTGAGAGAGAAAAAATGAGGGGAGAGTGATATCTGATGGGTGTGTGTGTTGTGTGTAAAATGTGTGTGTGTGTCTTTTTTGTGTGTGTGTTCCCCCAAATAAATGCCCCCTTCCCCCTTTATTTATAATACAAAATATGCCCTCCCTTTATCCAAAAGATAATAACTTTTTACCCTTTTATTTTTTAGTTATTATCCGATAGATTATTTACTCTATTAACCGATGTATAAAGTTTATTAACCGATGGACGATAGCCCTATTCAGTCATGTCAAATGTCACCTTTATTAAAGGTGACAAGACCTTGACTTGACCCAACTTATTAACCAATGCACAAGGTTATTAACTAGAGGACGATAGTCGTATTCAGTCATGTCAAATGTCACCTTTATTAAAGATGACAAGACCCTGACTTGACTGATTCGTTGCTCTGCGTATTAGAATTAATTGCTCCGACCTCTTGTGCTTGCGGAATGTATTAGAGAATATAAATAATGTACAAAAATGTGTGCATTGGTATGTGATTAAAAATAAAATAAAATGTAATGTGTTTTAAATAATTGAAATTGTAGTATTTGTATTGTGTACGTGTGCGGATGACTGTAAAAAATATTGCGATTATCAAAATTGTATAATGACAATAAATTGATAAAATCCTAATATTTACAAAATAAAGGATAATTATCAATAAATTGTGAGAAATAAAAATATATCAATAAATTGATAAAATTCCTAAAATAAGGATGATTATCAATAAATTATTATATTTCATGAAAAATGTGTAAAAATGTATTTTGTGCTCTTTAACGATCAGGAAACCTGAAGACGTTAATTTTAAGCACGGAGAGCCAAAATTGGGTGTCAACACATACAATTATAATAATTGACATAAATCAATCATTTTAATATTAAATCATATAATTTATAACCTTAAAAATTATTAACTAAAAAAATGATAAAAGTAAAAGATCACTTAAATAACTTGAATTAAAATTAAATAAAAAACAAAAAATAAAGAATAATTAAGAAGAAGAGAACGACGAATTAAGAAGAAGATGACATGTTAGCATTAAGAAGAATTAAGAAGAAGAAGTAGAAGCGACATGTTAGCTATAGGAATTGTACTTGAATGAGACTTTTGTTTACTTCATGTTTAAATAAATAACTATATAAGGTAGTATTTTAATTAATTTAAAAGTGTAAAGTATTTAGAGTTTTTACATAGTTAAAAAAGGAAAGACTTAATAATAATAAATTTTATTAATTTTAAATTTATTTTTATTTACTACGTCATTAAAAATAATAATTTATATAAGGTAGTATTTTAATTAATTCAGAAATGTACTAAATATTAGGAGTTTTTACCTCTCAATTACAAATAAGTAAATAATTATATAAAATGGTATTTTAATTAATTTAGAAGTGTAAAATATTAGGACTTTTTACATAGTTGAAAAAGGAAAGACTTAATAATAATAAATTTCATTAATTTTGAATTCACTTTTATTATTTTTCCATCTATTTATTATAGTCAATATTCCATATTATAAAATAATGGTAGGAAAAATAGTAAAAAGACAATTTTGTCTAAAACACATACTTTTAACGAAGGGCAAAAAGTTCAAATCACATTATAAGGTCCTTCACACTTTTAATATAGTACTAGTTTAGTGTACGTGCTTTGCACGTATGTCTCACATCAGTCAATAAAATTATATATCATAAATTAAAATTATTAAAAAGTAGTAAATGACGTTAAAATAAATATTATATTTTTCTAATGATATAAATAAATATTGTACTCAAATATGTTATTGTTTTAATATAGAATTTTAAAATAAATATCCTAATATTTAAGACTTTAAATCAAATATTAAAGAAATAAATATATTAGTTATACACATACAAATAATGAGAAAAACAATAGATAGTAATACAATAGAAACGGTTATAAAATAATATAATAATCGAGATATCTGAATAATACGATTAAACCTAACCTTCACAAAAAAATCTCAAAACCTGATTAAACATTCAACTACCACTTGTATTAAAAAAAAAAGCTAGTAACAAAATAGAAATTACAACAAAATAATACAATAATCGAGATATTAGAACAATACAATTAAACCTGATCTTTACACAAAAGTTGTCTGAACGAACATTCATCTACCACCAAAGAGAAAAAATAACAAAAGAGAAATTGTATGCGCTTTGCGCGTAATCAAAACGCGTATACCTCATTTAACAACAAATAGTATAATTGTTTTTACTTAACTACGAACTTCAGATGCCTTAAACTCCAGGTTGTTTTAATTCAATCAAATTTAACTCAAAGATAGTGATGAATTTAACAAATAAGCCTTATAATGACTAACAAAATATTAAAGAGATAAAAAATTTACATGGTTTGGTACTATGATCACATGAGTTGAGTTTAAATGAAGCAATACAAATTCATATAGCTTACTTTATTATTTTGAGATTAAGGCGTAATAATTATTGTTGATCAATAAATCTAATTTATCCCAATCTCTAATTTCTCTGATTCCATCCTGTAATATCCTGGACTACTCACATCTTCAAAAAATACACATGTGCGTCTCCCAATTAAATAAAAGATCCAGTAATAATCAAAATATATAAAAGAATTAAAAGTGTTTAATGAATATTGTGATTGAATTGAAATATATAGTTGAACTCACCTTAGATTTTTCAAAATAATAATAAAAGAATATAAGGATAAATAAATATTCTTACCAATCTAAGAATTTTTGAGCAAATTAAACTAATGGCTTTAGTAATACGATTTTTCTTCTTACTTATCAACACCTAAAAGAACCATATAATAATTTATTTTATGTGGTCTTGCACAGCTTGTCCATCCATATGCATAAACGATGACGGCTTGTTGGAGGAAAAAAAAGTGGGATATTAATAAAGTTTTAAACCCTTTTTAATAGGAATACTAAATAATAAGTTTCTCACTTATTTTATTATTATTTTTTCCTTTTAAACCTATGCTAATTGGACTTGAATTTATATATAAGGTAAAATTCTAATTGATTTAGAAGTGTGAAACAATATAATTTCTTACTTATATCAAAATAATAAGTTAATTAATTTTAAAATTAAAAATATTAGATTAATAATTAAATGATAATAATTGGAGGAAAATAGTAAAAAGACGATTTTGTCTAAAGGAGAGACTTTTAATGAAGGGCAAAAAGTTCAAATCACATTATAAGGTGCTTCACACTTTTAATATAGTACTATTTTAGTGTACATGCGTTGCACGTGTGTATCACAACAATATAAAAAATTGCATACAAAAAGACAATAGAGTATATAATATTGCAATTGAGGCCGGTGAAGCTCTTCACCACTCACGTATTTAAATCATTATCTAATATGATTAGTGTACGCGTATTGCATTATGTATTACGTTAATCAATAAAAATATATGTGAAACAAACATATCTTTGAAAAATAAAAGTCAACATTAAAATAAATATAAATTTTAATATCTTTACAAAAATAAAATAATACGATAATTGAGATATCAGAACAATACAATTAAATCTAATCTTCACAAAAAAAATTCAAAACCCGACAAAACATTCATTTACCACCGGTGTTAAGCAACAAAAAAAAATTCTAGTAACAGAGTAAAAACTACAAAAAAATAATGCAATAATCGAGATAGCAAAACAATACAATTAAACTAACCTTCACGAAAAATTCTCAAAACCCGACTAAATATTCATCTACAACCTGTATTAAGCAACAAGAAAAATATATCTAGTAACAGAATAAAAACTATAATAAAATGATACGATAATCGAGATATCAAAACAATACAATTAAACCTAACCTTCATGAAAAATTCTCATAACCCGATCAAGCACATCTACCACCTGTATTAAGTAGAAAAACAACATCTGGTAACAAAATAAAAACTACAACAAAATAATACGATAATTCAGATATCAAAACAATACGGTTAAACCTAATCTCTACACAAAAATTCCTCAAAGTCTGACCAAACATTCATCTATCACCTATATTAAGTAGAGAAAATAACAGTAAGAAGAACAACAACATTATAAGGTCCTTCACACTTTAAATATATATATATATATAATTTTTTCTCCTAGAACAGTTTTTGAAAAAATAGTCATCGTAAACCTAAATAAAATGAGACATTAATAAAAATAATATTAATTGATTAGTTAAAAGAAATTCTAATCCTAAACCTAAACTCCTAAAGTTATGCTTAAATCTAAATACTAATAACATAATCGTATAAATAACAAATTTAACTAAATAAAGAGAGACAATTAATATAAATAATATTAATTAACTTATCAAAAGGAATCCTAAACCTAAACTGATGTTTAAAACTAAAAAACATAGTCGTATAAATATATATTTAATGAATTCTATAAATTTAGACTTCTTGTTATATATTAATAATAATAATTGGAGAAAAATAGTAAAAAGACGATTTTGTCTAAAGGAGAGACTTTTAATGAAGGGCAAAAAGTTCAAATCACATTATAAGGTGCTTCACACTTTTAATATAGTATATATAGAAGATAGATAGATAGATAGATAGATAGATAGATAGATAGATAGTTCTTAAACCTAAAAACTTAGAAAAAGAAATTATAAATGACGTACCCAACATACACCTAAAAGACTAAAAACCTAAAAGGGACGTATAAAACCGGATTGAATTTTAACATTTTTGGTCTTTTTAAAAATAAAATAAAAACTTATGAGTGAAATTCTAATCCAATTGGCATAGGCTCTCAACTCCATTTTCGGAGCTTGGAGGTTGAAGAAATATTGATCTGAGCTGGAATTTCAGTGGAGGATTCTAGATTTTGCTTTTCTTGTTTGATATCTGTTGCCTTTTAGCTTTCTTTTGCTTTATGTTTTATTGATTTTTTTTTTATTTTCTAATCTGTTTATTGAGCCTAGCAGATTGGGTCGGTAAATATTATTTTTAGCCCAAGTTTTATAATTAGAAAAAAGGAACTGGGGTTAAAAAAAATCACATTAAGTTGGATTAGATTGTCACGTTCTTGGTTTCTCTTTTTCCCTTTTTTTTTCTTTGAAAAAAATCATATGAATCTTTTTTTTAAAAGAAAAAAAATATATGAATCAAATTCTAATCACATTAAGTTTAGTCGGACTTTATATAATTTTGACAGGATACAAATTGAAGTTTTGAATAGAAATTAAGAATTATAGACGAACATTAATTTTAGTAAGATGAATTATTTTAAGTTTATAAACATATAATATCGAATTTATCAAAAAAATTAGTTTTGTGGTTCATGAAAATTTATTGTGTCACCTTATATCTTGCATCACACATAAAATATGATTTGCTCTAAGGTTTTAACAATATCTAATTATCCTAAATTTAAATATTACGTGATCATATGCAAGTACAATTTATAATTTTTAACATAAATGCTATAATAATTGACAAGAAATATTCGTCCAACGCATGTACGTAGAAACTAGTTATTATAAAAGCATGAATATAAATGTTGGTTGACCAAAATATCCTTTAAATGTTGAATGACTTTTATACCCTTTAAAGATAAATTATGTCTTAATAAAATAATTCTATAATGGATAAAATCGTAAATTCTAAAACTTCTCCTAATATGAATTCACATAAACTACTTCTAACCTTAATCAAAGTTCTAAAACTTTTAATTGTTTTATTGAGATATAGTCTCCTAGCTATTGTTGAAGTGGGTAAAAACGTCTCATTATGCATGAGAGACGTGCACATTGACAAACTATATGCACTTGAGAGTTTAGGGCAATTTGTTTTTAATAAGTTTAGGTATTCTTATTTTACATGTTTGATTTTAAAATAAAATAAGATTCCATTAACTAAAATATTTATGTCAAGCAATGAGTAAAGTAAGTATAATAATGTTTAATAAAATTATCATCTTGCAACTTTTTTAATATTTAGGACTTTGAATTCCTAATGACCCCGTTTGTTTTATATTACTTGGCATAACTCTTAAGAATTCTTTTTAGAGTGTATTTTACTAAACTAATCTTATTAATAATTTTTTGAAACTCCAAATTTGATTAGTATTACTTTATGTTGTTATTTAATATTAAGAGTAATATGAAAAAAAAGTAATAAAACTTAAAAAAATTATTTTAAGTATAGGAGTCAAGTATAATGAAATGGATGGACTAGAGAGTAACTAATAAAAAAATATCACTAAATTAAGCTATATAATAAATATGGAGAGGTCAGGTTATTTTAGGGTTGAATCTAATATTTTTGGGGACTAATAAATCGGTATCATATATTTAATTAAAGTCATACATATGTCATTTCATAACTTCTTTAAAAGGAGGAACATTTTTAACCATTGAAGAAAATTGGGGTCCCATAGGTGAAAGAATGAACATTTAAAACCCAAATCTAACATTAATTTATATTTAATGTTTAATGGTATTACACATGTAAACAAAGTGTGAAGTTATTCGATTAATATTGGTCAATTTTTGTGACCTTCAAAATTATATTATTTTTTATAATAAAATTATTTCATATTGGATAAAATTGATACTTGACATAATCTTTTTATCATACATATATTTAAAAGAAATTGAATATTTATTAGTTTAAGTATACATTTTATAGTATTTGACACAAGATATATTGTGCAAAGCACGAAATTTTTTAGAAATTAATTCTGCAGTAGATTTTAAGTAAAGATTGCAACATTTTTTTTTTTTGTATTGTCGCTTAATGCTATAATCAATTACATTGAGCAGCATATATTGGTCAACAATTAATTGATCAAAATATCCTTTAAATATTGAATGATTTTTATATCCTTCAAAACCTAAAATATTCCTTAAACAAATAATACGTTAATTGGATAGAATTTTAATATTAAAAGCTTTTCCTAAAGTGGTTGTTTTCATAGACTTCTAATATTAATCAAATTCAAACGTCTTTCATAGTTGTCCTAATTGTTCTTGAAGTTTCAAAAGATACAAATTCAACACAGAGAAGAACTATTATTCTAACTCTTCGAACTTTTTCTCTTTTGGTATTTAATTTTAGCATTAAAAGTTTGGATGAATGCTAAAGAAATCGGGTTTGCCGTATTACAAGGACAAAGTTAACTTCTTATAATTGAGTAGTTGGTTAATATGCAAATTATCACAACATTTTTTTTTTCTTTTTATATTCAAATTTTTAATAATTGGCATCTTATAAACGTGCAACACACGTTTGTACAGCACAAATATAAATGTTGATTGACCAAACTATTCTTCAAATATTGAACGACTTTATAACCCTTTAAATACTAAATAAATACATTCCATTTTGGATAATACTGTAATAACAACTAATTATGTTCAAGTAGAAAAAGTAAATAATTGATAGTTGAGGTGTATTTTGATAAAATTTGGTGATAGTTCAGATAGAAAATTAATAGACCTGATAGTTTAGGTATGAAACTCAAAAAACGAGGATACTTTAGGTGTGCTTTGTCCCTTCACTCAATATTTTTTCATAAAAAAAAAACTACCATGAAATTAGAAAATTTTATGGCAATGGGAGGACTTGATTTTTATTTTGTTAAGTATTGTATCTTACTTTTATGATCAACTTAAGTTTGTGTAAAATAAATAATTAAATATTCTTATAATTGTTTTTTGCTTAGTAACGATTTTCAACATTTTCATATTATAAATGACAAGAAACAAATATACAATCACTTTTATCAGAATATATTTAACTTTTTATGTAAAAAAATAATTGATATTTTTTGAGTTTTTCTTAATAATGATTTCAGTATATAATGAATAAATAAAATACATGGTCACTAGCTCAATTCCTAATGTTGAATTATTTTAATCTCAACATATCTTTCCACATAAGTAAAAATATAAAGAATATATATAGCAAAAAAATATTTTAATGGGAACTATTAACCGGATACGATTGACTAATATTTTTGTATCTTATAAAACAAATAATATGCAGTTTTAAATAATATTACTAAATATTTGTTATGATTGACAAGGGATAACGTGCGAGGTACGTTTGTAGAGACTAGTACTATATTAAAAATGTGAAGGATCTTATAATATGATTTGAATTTTTTGCCCTTCGTTAAAAGACTCTGTTTTAGATAAAATTATCTTTTTACTATTTTCTTCCAATTAAAAAATTAAATAAAATAATATCTCTTTACTAGGATTTATTTCATGAAAGCCCTAATATTAATAAACAAGCTTTTGAAGTCACAATTAGCTGTTAATATCCTTATAAATCTAAAACGACGACCTACTTCTAAATTATAATTATAAATTAGAAAAAACACCAACAACTCGAAACCAAAATGTGGCTGTTCGAATGTCTTCGTCAACCTTGTATGACACCAAAAACAAAAAGATTCACACCCTTTTATGAGAATTTCCACTGTTTTTTTCTTTCACTTTTTTTTTTTTTACTTTTCAATTTTTTTACCCATAAATATGATTGGTTTTCTATGTGGTCTGACTGAGTTGTATACTTGTTGATTGTACATGAAGGATATGATAAATGTGATATGAGGTATTGCCATAAAGTTTGTAGATTCACTGAGTGTGTTAGGTTATTTATACTTTAATTTAGACTGATCATACTTGATTTTGTTAAGTTTGTTTATTTAATAATATCTGTAATTATTTTAGTATAATTTGCAACTCCTATAAATTATTTTGGCTCCAAAATTTTGTTTTTATCCTTCTTTATCCAGGTGATTTTTGAAGGTCATGCAACTATACTAGACACGGTGCTCTACACTATCATCAAACTATAGACTACAAAAATAGGCTAATACTAAGACAACACTCGATTACCTACTAATCTTTTACCATTATCCACGATCTTCATACCTTATCTAAAGTCATGTTTTCAGTAAACTTCATTCACATTCTGGCTCCAAAATTTTGTCTTTATCCTTCTTTATGCAGGTGATTTTTGAAGGTTATGCAACTATGATAGACACGGTTCTCTAGACTATCACCAAGCTATAGAATACAAGAATAGGCTAATACTAAGACAACACGTGATTACCTATTAATCTTCTACCATTATCCGCGATCTCCATACCTTATCTAAGGTCACGTTCTTGGTAAGCTTCATTCACATAAATTTATTCTTTATTTTTTATGTATTATTATTTATTTAAAGTTTTACTTTTAATATATTGATATTCTTTTACATAGCTACATGACTCGATACACACGCGCAACGCACGTGTCAATAAATTAGTTATATTTAAAAGTGTGAAAAACCTTAAAATGTGATTTAAATTTTTTGTCATTCATTAAAGACTCCATAATCAGGGTCGTCTCAATAAAATTGTGGCCTAAAACCAAACTTTATAAAGAGGCCTTAATTTTTTTTAATATATATATATATGTATGTATAACAATAATATAGATATATAATATTAAATAACAATAATAAATTACACAGTGTAATTCTACGAGTGAGGTCTGAGGAATGTAGGATATACACAAACCTTATGAAGTAAGAATATTGTAAACAATGTAAATTTTCAATGAAAAAGTATAATATAAACTTTGAATGATAAAATTTGGTTCAAGAACTTGAGAAGTTGATATAATTATATTGAAATAATGTTGTACTAAATTTGATAAGTTGATACAATAATATCGAAATAGTGTTATGCTGCTTCAATATAATGATAACTTGTTCTATGTTTGAAATTTGAAGAAAACACCAAAAGCAAATTTAATTTTTTTTATAAACAGACAATAATAGATTTTGCATAATCCAAAAGGTTTTACCGTTTGGAAGACTTCAGAATGCAATAATAAGAGAATAAAAATAGTGAAAGGGAAAATAAAAAAGGTAAATATAGAAAGGGAGAAATAATAATGTTGGTTCATGTTAGTCGTCAATATATAAATGAGACAACAAAAGGGTAGCCACGTAAGAAAGGATACTACAATTACCTACTATTTCATTTCTCAATTATTACAATGATTCCACATTAAATAAGGTAAGAAGTTATTAAATCTTCTACCCAAAAATTTCTTTTCAAATTTAACGGTACCTGAAATTTTTTGACCAATATATATATATATAGAGAGAATACATCTTTAGAAAAAAAAGGGCCATAAAAAAGTTGGGGCCTCAAGCGATTGCTTTACTTGCTTTATGGTCGAACCGACCATGTCCATAATAGATAAAATTGTCTTTTCACTTATTTTCTTATATTATTATATAATTATTTTTATAATATTTAGAACTTTAAATTGAACTAAAATTATAATTTAAATAAAAAAACCCTATATGTCACCCCAATTAGCATAGGACTCATATTCTATGTATATATTTTCTCCTCTAATGAGAATTCAAGGAAGAAGTATTCAACCTCCAGTTGTTCTTACTTTTATTTTCTTCAAAAAATTTGCAGGGAAGAGGTAAAAGCAATTTTCTTATAAAATCTTTCTTTTTATATATGTATTCAATATTCTTTGCATCGTAATTCATGTTTACTTAGATTTTAAGGAAAAAAAGTGAGATCTTCGAGCTAACGTTAAATTTGTCGATATGTATTTGACCTTTTTAAAGTGTGTTTTAAATTAAAAAGAAGGTCATATCAAAGATAAATTGTAGGGATAATCTCAATTACTTTAGACGTATCTGTCACGATCCAAAAATCTCATTAGGCCGTGAGGGCACCCACCATCCCCGTAGGCGAACCCCTTTCCGTTATTAACCATCTAACAGTATAATAATGCGGAAGTGGAATGGAAGTATAAACAATCAATTCTTATAAATGCGGAATAAATGAGTTTAAATTTCAACTACCCCAAGACTTGGTGACACCAGTACAAGAGCACCTACGAATATGAAACAAGTCTGTGAAAACTAAAACAACTGTCTGGGAGAAAGTAAGACAGAAAACATAAAGAATCCCTAGAATCCAGTACTGCCGAAGAGAAATCAGCTCACCCTGAATCCTAACCGCAACAGCCTCGAACACAAATAACAAGTCAAGTATTTCCAGTACCTGGCTCAGTTCCTGCACGCAAAAAGGTGCAGCAAGTATAGAGTGAGTACGAGAAACACGTGTACTCAACAAGCTTTGATTACTAACTCCTTCTAGAAGCGATAACAAGATGTGTCTCAAAAGTTCTCTTTTCCACAAGTATAATTTTGCCACAATATAAGTCATCACAACACAATAAATAAGGCACGAATCTAGAATAATTTAATATGGAGTTCAATGAAGATGAAATGTAATGCAATGCAATGCACTGACCAAAAGTAAACCGATATATATCCGCCGAAATCATTTTCCATCGGCACAATAAAACCGCCGAAATCATTTCCCATCAGCATACTAAGACTCGCCGGAACCATTTTTCATCGGCATAATAAGACCCGCTGGAACCATTTTTCATCGGCTTACTAAGACTCACCGAAACTATTTTCCATCGGCTTTGCATGATGTCACTTGCTGGAACCATTTCCCATCGGCTTAATAAGAATATGAATTTTACAAACAATTCTGTGGGCAATATCACCCAATAATTATCATGCAACAATAAAAGTGGTATGAATGAATATGTATGATCAAGTACATAAAATGAGTTTATCAATCACAATCAAGTTCACATAATTCATGAGTCTCAAAGTTCAATCGTATCACAACTTATGAGATTCTATCAACCGATAATAATTTTCGTAAGAATTTCCTATAGCATAGCACCGGTTCCCATATAAATGCTCGTTATCTCATTTATACGGGACTCCCTCATTACCCATTACCCTTAAGTTCATTCAATATAATAAAACTAACACTTCAAAAGAAATTAGAAATCTCTACTTGCCTCAAAATAAAACTCATGTGTCAAGTAACGAAATTTCCCTTACGTAACGCTTCATGATCAAAATCTGTTCAAATAAATAATAACTAGCTAGTCAAATTTCAGCTAAAACGAATCGTTATCCGACCCCCAAATTAAGAATTTTTACTCAACCCTAGACCTAAAACTTAATTTCTCTGAACCTCAAAATCTATACCAATATACACGAAAACAGTAACTGCAAATACTATCCAATACCTATAAACCATCAACTTTCACTCAATATCGTGATTGCTTAACGATTGCTAATCATTATAAAATCATTATATATGGCCTTCTCATTATCAATTCACGCCAACTTCAAAAAGGAAACACCAGAAACAAATTTCTAAAAGAAGACATATCTGTGCGTGTGTGAGGTTGAGAAGAGAGAGTTGGCAGAAGGACTTTAACTACGATCAATTAAAATATAAAACAATTACCTATCATTAATGACAATGATTAGCCATATCCTTCAGGTCATCATTAGCCTATGATTTTTATTGATTTACACCAATTCTAATAACACTCAAACTATGAACTCACCCATAATAAATGCCCTCTTGATCTCTTCTTTCAATTCACCCAATATCATTAATATAATGCCTACAAGAATGTAGCAGCTTACAACAACTAACCTGGAAGTTGGTCGAGAGCCTCTTCTGCAAAGCTCAGTCAATGCCGATGCTTTCTACTCGGTCGCTCTTGTTTGAAACTTCTATTTTATTTTATTTTCAATGTGGTAAACCCTTCTCACTTATATTCATTCTCATGTATGGGTTACATAATATAAAAAGAAAAATTAAATAAATTATAGACATGACTCATTAATCATCAATTAACTTACTTATCAAAAATAGTCAAAACTTCAAATAGACCCTCGAAATTTGTTCGAAACTCCAAGGAAACAAACCAAATACGGACCTATTGGGAGCACCAAAACACCAATTCGAGGGCGTCTTGGCCGAAGATTGACCGTGATCAAACTTAACTTTCTTGAAACTCAAGAACTCAACCAATGACTTAAGTCGCTCCCGAACACCTCGAGGTCCATTCTATCCATTCCCAAAAGTTATAAATCACATATAAAGACTACGAGGAGGGTTAAAACAAAAAAATAAGTAAAATTTAACAAAATGACTTGGAGAGTCGTTACATCATCCACCACGAAAACAAATGTTTGTCCTCGAACGTAAAGAGAGAGAAGGTACCTGGACTAACGAAGAGATGAGGATATCTTCTCCGCATGTCCCACTCAACCTCCCAAGTAGCTTCTTTCGCATGATGATGCCTCCATTGTACCTTCACAGATGCTATCTCATTAGATCTCAACTTTCTCACCTGCCTATCTAGAATAGCTATAGGCTCCTCCTCAAATGCCAGACCTTGGTCCAACTGCACTGAGTTCCATTGAATCACATGGGAACCATCACCAAGATATTTCTTCAATATTGAAACATGGAATACCGAATGAATACCTGATAAGTCTGTTGGCATAGCAAGCTCATACGCCACTTCCCCAATACGTCAGAGTATCTCAAATGGACCAATGAACCTAGGACTGAATTTGCCCTTCTTCCCAACCATGAACTCTAAATTGTGAACCTTCCGATCTGCATAACTCTTTTGTCTACTCTGAGCTGTGAGAAGTCTCTCCTGAATCAACTTGACCTTATATAAGGAATCTCTCAACAAATCTGTACCCCAAGGCCTGACCTTAAATGCATCAAACCAATCCATCGGAGAACGACATCTCCTACCATACAAAGCCTCGAACATGGCAATCTAAATACTAGAATGGTAACTATTATTATAAGCAAACTTCGCTAACGGCAAAAAATGATCCCAATGACCATCAAAATCAACTTGACACACTCGTAGCATATCCTCCAATGCCTGAATAATTTGCTCAAACTGGACATCCGTCTGTGGATGAAAATTTGTGCTAAGCTCCACCCAAGTACCTAACTCCTCTTGCACAAAATTCTAGAAATTGAATATCGATGGAGTACCAAAGTGAGTTAATTTGATCAATCTATTTACGATGAACGAAATAGTCTTAAATTTCCTCAAAATCTGTGAAAATCATACATTAAATTTCATGGTAATACAATTTCACTTCCACTCGAATATAAGCATCCTCTGCGTCATATCATCTAGACTTTCTTTCTCATACTACACCCGCTAGCAACTTAAACATCGAGAAGCATACTTCACATCACCCATCTTTATTCGACATCACCAATAATGCTGCTTCAGATCATAATACACTTTCACTGCTCCCCGATAAATAGAATATTTAGAGCTATGAGTCTCTTCCATAATTAACTTGGTCAAATCACCAACTTTAGAAACATAAATACGACCCTTGATTTTTAAAACACCCTCCGAATCCAGAATTGCTTATTTAGTTTATTTCTTTAACGCTTTGTCCTGAATTATCTTCAACTTCTCATCTTCGAACTGTCTAACCTTGATCTGCTCCAATAAAAGAGACTGTGCCTTAACATGAACAAAATCTTACCAGACTTTGAAACATCAAGTCTCACAAAGCTATTATCTAAGGACTGAACAATCATGGACAAAGGACGCTCCTCCATTCGCAATATAACTAAGTTGCCCATACTAACTGACCTCCAACTCAAAGCAGTTGCTACTACCTTTACCTTGTATGGGGGATATAAAATAGTGATCTCAAAATCCTTATGCAGCTTCAACCATCTTTCTTGCCTAAAATTTAAATTTCTCTGGACGAAAATGTATTATAGACTGCAATGATTCGTAAAAACTTCACAATGCACTCTATTCAAGTAATGCTTCCAATTTGTAAAGCAAAAACCATCTGCCGCTTACTCCAAGTCGTGAATAAGGTTGTTCCTCTCATGAAACATCGAAGCAAATGCTATTATCTTACTGTTCTGTATCAAAACACATCCCAAACCTACTCGAGAAGCACAATAATACAATATGAAGCCTTTACCTTTCACCGGCAAGGTCAAAATCAGGAATGAAGTCAAAAATATCTTGAGCTTTTGAAAGTTTGTTTTACGCTCCTCAAACCACTAAAAAGTCAGATATGCTGAGTTAGTTTTGTCAATAGCGATGCAATAGAAGATAAGTCCTCCATAAACTGTCACTCCAACCAAGCCCGCAAAACACCGAATGTCAAGAGGTGAAATAGGCCTACCCCAATCTCTAACAAGCTCAATATTCTTTGGACCTACCACAATACCATTCTTGATCACCACATGCCTCAAGGATGTCACAGAAATGAGCCAGAACTCGCAATTAGAAAATTTTGCATAAATTTGTTCCTTCTTCAAAGTTTGGAGCACGATTCTCAAATGTTGCTTATGCTCATTTATACTACGAGAGTAAATTAAAACATCTTTGATGAAAACGGTAACAAAGGAATTCAAATAAGGTATGAACACCCCATTCATCAACTCCATGAATATTGCTAGGGCATTGGCCACCCTGAAAGACATAGCTAAGAACTCATAGTGGCCACAACGGACCTTGGACGCTGTCTTAGGGATATCATCTACCAAAATTCTCAGCTGATGGTAACCCAACCTCAAATCAATGCTAGAGAATACTAAAACGCCCTGAAGTTGATCAACCAAATCATCAATACACAAAACAGAATACTCGTTCTCAATTGACACCTTGTCCAATTGTCTATAATTGATACACATCCTCATGTCGTCTTCATTATTCTTCACAATTGAGACCAAAATATCGAAAGGGAAATACTTGGTCAAATAAATTCCTTACTCAACAAATCTTTCAAATGTTCCTTCAATTCTGTCGAAGTCATATGATATAAAGGAATATAAATGGGCTAAGTGCTTGACTCCAAGTCAACACTAAAATTGATATCAAGATCAGGTTGAATACCTAGAAGACCAGTCGAGAGAACCCCTAAAAACTCTCTCACTACTAGCACAAATTCCAAAGGAGGAGTATCGACACTAGCATCACGAAGGCAAGCCCAATAGGTGCGACACCCATGCTCCACCGCACATAAAACTTTTGAAATGTAATCATCTTCCTCAGATAAGGATTGAGAGTGTCCTGCCACTTTTGTTTAAGAATACCCGTCATATCTAAAGTCATTATCTTGGAGTAATAGTCTAGAACTGCATAGGTCGAAGGTCAATCCATACCCAATATGATGTCAAACTACCAAATCCAAAATAATTAGGTCTACCCATATATCTTGTACTATCAAGTCAAGTATGCAAGATCGATGTAATCGATCCACCACTAAGAATCATCTACGGGTGTAGGAACATGTACAACATAGAAAGAGTCACAAACATATCTAAATCCAAAACAAGGTATGGAGGTGCATAAAAAAGTAGATCCATGGTTGAAATAAAACTGTAGCAGGTCGAGAGCATATTGAATAATACTTGAGACATCCCTTGTTACTCCTATAGAATTAGTTATTTGCTGATGTAATGTTCCCAACCATCACTGTGTTAGTCCATAATCTGTAGGATGATTCTTAACTACTATATGCACGTCTCTATGAATATTCTCATAAAGATTTATACAAATATTCTTACCAAAATCACTAAAATAACAACTCTTCTTCCCTAGCTTCAACTAATATTACTGATCCTCAATTCAATCTCCGAAAAGTACCTCACAATGCAAATTATCGATATCTCCCATTAACCTATCACCTTAAATGTCCTTACTAACTGTTACCCAACTTAGCCTTTCATTATCTCTTTCGTACATTTATACTCCAAAAGATAGAAAGAAAATTCTTAAGTACGAATCTTCTAACAAGTCCTATCATCTCATACTTCATCACAAAGAATCACCTTTCACGTCTTTGTTCTTCCTCAATATCTTCTCATGATTTCCCTCCTCTCATCTAATCGATCGATTCTCCCAATTTTACAATTGTTTTAATACATTCACATTATACCATTACATTATTGAATTGTTACTTACCATTGATACACCCGTGTCATAATACTGTCTAAATAATCCAACCGAAGATGAAGTATTCTTTCCTAAATCACACCTCAAGCAAACCATCCTTGCTATGCACAACCTCCTCAATTGCATTGTTTAAAGTCACAATACTTACTATCTAATTATCTTTCTAACCACATTACAATATCTTGCACTAAATCGCGTAACGTCGTCTCATATTACTGGTGCAAATTTGGGAATATTTTCTCACAATTAATAAAAGAATGGAATGAAGGAGTTTAGACTTTAATCGAATCACACACGCACAATAATGAATGAAAGAAGAGAAGTTTCCTAAAGTCCTATAACCTCTCGAAGATAAGAACGGACGTCTCCGCACCGATCTGCAAGACTCTACTAGACTCTGCTCTTGTACTTAGTGGGACCAATGAATCATGCTCTCATACCATATTGTCATAATTCAAAAATCGCATTAGGCCGTGAGGGCACCCACCATCCCCGTAGATGAACCCCTTTCCTTTATTAACCATTTAACAATATAATAATGTGGAAGTGGAATGAAAGTATAAACAATCAATTCTTATAAATGCGGAATAAATGAGTTTAAATTCCAACTACTCCAAGACTTGGTGACACCAGTACAAGAGCATCTACGAATATGAAACAAGTCTGTGAAAACTAAAACAACTGTCTGAGAGAAAGTAAGACAGAAAACATAAAGAATCCCTAGAATCCAGTATTGCCGAAGAGAAAACAGCTCACTCTGAATCCTAACTGCAACAGCCTCGAACACAAACAACAAGTCAAGTATTTCCAGTACGTCCTGGCTCAGTTCCTGTACGCAAAAAGGTGCAGCAAGTATAGAGTGAGTACGAAAAACACGTGTACTCAGCAAGCTTTGATTACTAACTCCTCCTAGAAGCGATAACGAGATGTGTCTCAAAAGTTCTCTTTTTCACAAGTAAAATTTTGCCACAATATAAGTCACCACAACATAATAAATAAGGCACGTATCTTGAACAATTCAATATGGAGTTCAATGCAGATGAAATATAATGCAATGCAATGCACTGGCCAAAAGTAAACCGGTATACATCCGCTGGAACCATTTCCCATCGGCTTACTAAGACTCGCCGAAACTATTTTCCATCGGCTTTGCATGATGTCACTTGCCGGAACCATTTTCCATCGACTTAATAAGAATATGAATTTTACAAACAATTCTGTGGGCAATATCACCCAATAATTATCATGCAACAATAAGAGTGGTATGAATGAATATGTATGATCAAGTACATAAAATGAGTTTATCAATCACAATCAAGTTCACATAATTCATGAGTTTCAAAGTTCAATCGTATCACAACTTATGAGATTCTATCAACCGATAATAATTTTCGTAAGAATTTCCTATAGCATAGCACCGGTGCCCATATAAATGCTCGTTATCTCATTTATACGGGACTACCTCATTACCCATTACCCTTAAGTTCATTCAGTATAATAAAACTAACACTTCAAAAGAAATTAGAAATCTCTACTTGCCTCAAAATAAAACTCATGTGTCAAGTAACGAACTTTCCCTTACGTAACGCTTCCGAATGATCAAAATCTGTTCAAATAAATAATAACTAGCTCGTCAACTTTCAGCTAAAACGAATCGTTATTCGACCCCCAGATTAAGAATTCTTACTCAACCCTAGACCTAAAACTTAATTTCTCTGAACCTCAAAATCTATACCAATATACACGAAAACAGTAACTGCAAATACTATCCAATACCTATAAACCATTAACTTTCACTCAATATCGTGATTGCTTAACGATTGCTAATCATTATAAAATCATTATATATGGCCTTCTCATTATCAATTCACGCCAACTTCAAAAAGGAAACACCAGAAACAAATTTCTAAAAGAAGAAATATCTGTGCGTGTGTGAGGTTGAGAAGAGAGAGTTGGCAGAAGGACTTTAACTACGATCAATTAAAATATAAAACAATTAACTATCATTAATGACAATGATTAGCCATATCCTTCAGGTCATCATTAGCCTATGATTTTTATTGATTTACACCAATTCTAATAACACTCAAACTATGAACTCACCCATAATAAATGCCCTCTTGATCTCTTCTTTCAATTCACCCAATATCATTAATATAATGCCTACAAGAATGTAGCAGCTTACAACAACTAACCTGGAAGTTGGTCGAGAGCCTCTTCTGCAAAGCTCAGTCAATGCCGATGCTTTCTGCTCGGTCGCTCTTGTTTGAAACTTCTATTTTATTTTATTTTCAATGTGGTAAACCCTTCTCACTTATATTCATTCTCATGTATGGGTTACATAATATAAAAAGAAAAATTAAATAAATTATAGACATGACTCATTAATCATCACTTAACTTACTTATCTAAAATAGTCAAAACTTCAAATAGACCCTCGAAATTTGTTCGAAACTCCAAGGAAACAAACCAAATACGGACCTATTGGGAGCACCAAAATACCAATTCGAGGGCGTCTTGGCCGAAGATTGATCGTGATCAAACTTAACTTTCTTGAAACTCAAGAACTCAACCAATGACTTAAGTCGCTCCCGAACACCTCGAGGTCCATTCTATCCATTCCCAAAAGTTATAAATCACATATAAAGACTACGAGGAGGGGTTAAAACGAAAAAAATAAGTAAAATTTAACAAAACGACTTGGAGGGTCTTTACAGTATCAAAGTAGTTTAGAAGGACTTATTTTAGAGCATTAGATCGTTTGACAATCTTTTGAAAAATAAATGATTTTGAGTAGCAATAGTAATAATTTTATGTTGTTGAAAGTAATTCGGATATTGTTGTTTGTCACAAGAATCACCGGGAAAAAATAATCTTATCTAATGTTAAAATTATATACTGTAACATGGACACACGTGCAAAGTACGTATTCTAAACTAGTATATATAAATGAAAATAACAAGATTTTGTAGTACTCGCAAAGATAATACATAAATTTCAATTTTTGAATTATCTTTTTTTTTTTTTGCAATTTTCTTTTGTTTTGACACTTGAACCCTTTATAGTTGGTCTATGATACTAACTTTTTGGGGATTATTTTATCTCTTATTTTAGATTATATTTTACATTATTGTCTTTATGCATTTTGATGAATTTAAGCTACTTTGGTGTAAATTTTTATTTTTTCAATTGGAATATTTTATAAAGTCTTATCATATATTTAAGGGAAAATTAGGCAAAATGTCAGCCCATCAAACTTATTTACACCCAAAATAGTTTACTTTAAAATTATCACTCATTTATTACTTTAATTGGCCATTTGACCATATCCTCGCCGGAGAACTGAACTTTCCGCATCTCCTCTCTCCCCTCTTCTCCCAATTGCTCTCCCTCTTTCCTCCATTAATGGAGAGCTTTTTCACGCCAAAAAATGGGCCAAATCTGATCGGATTTGGTCTTTTAACCGTTGCTCCGGTGATAGCATCGTTGAAGCGACGTTGTTCTCCCCTTTCCCTCCATTTTATTATGCTGATATTTTTGTCCGTGCTTGACTTGCTAATGCTGGGGTTCCATATATATGTCTCCCTTTTGTGATTGAATAAAAAAATCAGTCCATTGGCATAACCCGCAATGGAAGCTAATAAAGAGGGGCTTTCGATGGGAGAATCCATGTGAAATAGCTCAGTGTGTTGTTCTTTGTTAAACAGGGCAGCGAGAGAACAAAATTTGAATCTTCAAATATGACCCTATGGTGTCTGCATTCTTTGTCATTAGCCATTAATTTCATATGAGTGTTCACAAAATGAGGACTAGAGATTAATTGATGCTATGATTTTGTAACGCAAATGAATTTCAAAAATAATTTGGGGGGCAACTTTAAGATCTCTATTATGATTTCATTAGGAAGAACAGGGATTGGTACGGAATCGCTTTTTGTAAAAATGAAGTCACAACATGATAGGAATTAGGAATTTGAGTAAAATGGTGCTAATTGCCTTATGAAGCCGGAGAGAAAAAGATGAGTGGAATATCGCAAGACTGGGAACCGGTAGTAATCCGGAAAAAGGCGCCTACCGCCGCCGCTCGCAAAGACGAGAAAGCCGTCAACGCCGCCCGTCGCTCCGGCGCCGAGATCGAAACCGTCAAAAAGTGTACGTTATCCTTCCTTTTCTCTCTCTCTATGAACGAGATTTTCTCTCCGTACGATCTAGCGTAGAACTCTATGTGAAAAATCGTTTGGTGAGCTGTTTTTTTTATAGTACTCAGTTTTTTTTTCAGTTGAAAAACTAGTTTTATCATCTCTCGATCGATCGATTTCGTCTCCGTAGTACGTCATATAGAGCTTTTTGTAGAAAGTGTTTGTTGAGCTGTTTTTTTGTTAATAGGATTCTGAGCTCAGTTTTTTTTAGAGCTTTTTGTAGAAAGTGTTTGTTGAGCTGTTTTTGTTAATAGGATTCTGAGCTCAGTTTTTTTTAGAGCTTTTTGTAGAAAGTGTTTGTTGAGCTGTTTTTGTTAATAGGATTCTGAGCTCAGTTTTTGTAGAGCTTTTTGTAGAAAGTGTTTGTTGAGCTGTTTTTGTTAATAGGATTCTGAGCTCAGTTTTTGTAGAGCTTTTTGTAGAAAGTGTTTGTTGAGCTGTTTTTGTATAATAGGATTCTGAGCTCAGTTTTTTATTTTTTCAATTGACATTCTATCTAGTGTAGAACTCTATGTGAAAAATTGTTTGTTGAGCTGTTTTTGTGAATCAGGATTTCTCAACTCGGTTTTTTCAATTGAAAAAAACTACTTTTAGCATCTCTCGATCGATCTATTTCCTCTCCGTAGAAAGTGTTTGTTGAGCTGATTTTGTAAAATTTTGAACTCAGTTACATACTATCTAGTGTAGAACTCTATGTGATGAAAAATTGTTTATTGAGCTATTTTTGTAAAAATTTTGAACGCAGTTTTTTTTCCA
Organism: Jaltomata sinuosa; assembly: GCA_003996215.1. Lineage (NCBI taxonomy): Eukaryota > Viridiplantae > Streptophyta > Magnoliopsida > Solanales > Solanaceae > Jaltomata > Jaltomata sinuosa. Next base: position 210,335 of record QJPP01003453.1, read on the forward strand.
GTTGAAAAATTAGTTTTATCATCTCTCGACAATGGATTTCCTCTCCGTAGTATGTCATATAGAGCTTTTTGTAGAAAGTGTTTGTTGAGCTGTTTTTGTATAATAGGATTCTGAGCTCAATTTTTTTTTTTTTTTTTTTTTTCTTTCAATTGACATACTATCTAGTGTAGAACTCTATGTGATGAAAAATTGTTTGTTGAGCTATTTTTGTGAAGTAGGATTTCTGAACTCGGTTTTTTTTTTCAATTGAAAAACTAGTTTTATCGTCTCTCGAACGATTGATTTCCTCTCCGTAGTATGTCATATACAATTTCTTGTAGAAAGTGTTTGTTGAGCTGTTTTTGTGTGAAAAATTTGTTTGTTGAGCTGTTTTTGTGAAGTAGGATTTCTGAACTCGGTTTTTTTCAATTGAAAAACTAGTTTTATCAGCTGTCAATTGATCGATTTCCTCTCCATAGTATGTCATATACATTTTTTGTTGAAAGTGTATGTCAATTAATTGAAAAATTGTTTGTTGAGCTGTTTTTGTGAAGTAGAATTTCTGACCTCGGTTTTTTTCAATTGAAAACCTACTTTTATCGATTTTCTTCGTAGTATGTCATATATAGTTTTTTGTAGAAAGTGTTTGTTGAGCTGTTTTTGTCTATCTAGTGTAGAACTCTATGTGAAAAATTGTTTGTTGAGCTGTTTTTGTATAATAGGATTTATGAACTCAGTTTTTCAATTGAGAAAATCATCTCTCGATGGATGACTTCTTCCCCGTAGTATGTCATATACTATTCTTCGTAGAAAGTGTTTATTGAGCTGTTTTTGTATAACAGGATTCTGAGCTCAGTTTTTTTTTCCCAATTGACATACTATCTAGTGTACAGCTCTATGTGAGAAATTGTTTGTTGAGTTGTTTTTGTGAAGTAGGATTTCTGAACCTCAGTTTTTTTTTTTCAATTGAAGAACTACTTTTATCGTCTCTCGATTATCGATTTACTCTCCGTAGTATGTCATGTACAATTTTTGTTGAAAGTGTATGTCAATTAATTAAAAAATTGTTTGTTGAGCTGTTTTTGTGAAGTAGGATTTCTGACCTCAGCTTTTTTCAATTGAAAAACTACTTTTATCATCTCTCGAATCCATTGTTTTCTTCTCCGTAGTATGTCATACAGAGCTTTTTGTAGAAAGTGTTTGTTGAGCTGTTTTTGTTTAATAGGATTCTGAGCTCTTTTTTTTTTTCAATTGACATACTATCTAGTGTAGAACTCTATGTGAAAAATTGTTTGTTGAGCTGTTTTTGTGAAGTAGGATTTACGAACTCAGTTTTTTTTTTTCAATTGAAAAACTACTTTTGTATCTCTCGATGATCGATTTCCTCTCTGTCGTATGTCATATAGAGCTTTTTTGTAGAAAGTGTTTGTTGAGCGGTTTTTGTATAGTAGGATTCTTAGCTCAGTTTTTTTCCCACTTGACATACTATCTAGCGTAGAACTCTGTGTGAAAAATTGTTTGTTGAGCTGTTTTTGTGAAGTAGGATTTCTGAACTAAGTCTTTTTCAATTGAAAAACTACTTTTATCGTCTCTCGATCGGTCGATTTCCTCTCTGTAGTATGTCGTATAGAGCTTTTTGTAGAAAGTGTTTGTTGAGCTGTTTTTGTATAATACGATTCTGAACTCAGTTTTTTTCCTATTGGAAAGTTGCTATTATCATCCCTGGTTCCATTTGTATTGCTTGAAAAATTGATATGGGAGAATTTGGATAATTCACCTCAACTAGTTTGAGATTGTGTGTAGTAGTAGTAGTAGTAGTTAGCCTGTGGTCACACCTTACCATCTCGTAATAGAATTTTTGTAAAAAAAATGTTTGAGCTGTTTTATCTATCAGGATTCTGAACTCAGCTTTTCAATCGAAAAAGTGCTTTTTATCATCCCTAGCTCCATTTGTATTGCTTGTTTCTCTCTCCTTTTCTTTTGGGGTGGTATTTGGGGAATTAATATGGAGAATCTGGAGAATTCTTCACCTATAATAGTTTGATATTGTGGTGTAGTAGTAGTTGTTGTTAGCCTGTATTCATCTTGTCATCTGTACCATCTCGTGTAGAACTTTTTTGTAGAATGTGTTTGTTGAGCTCTTTTTGTGAAGTAGGATTCCTGAACTCAGTTTTTCCAATTGAAGAACCACTTTTGTCATGCCTAGCTCCACTTGTATTGCTTGTTTCTCCCTCTCCTTTTTGTTTTTGTGGTATGGGAATTGATATGGAGAATTTGGAGAATTCACCTCAACTAGTTTGAGATTGTGATGTAGTAATAGTTGTTGTTAGCGTTGTGTTCACCTTATCATCTCTAGCTCTTTTTTATTACAGTATTTATTATAATTCCGTATTTAACGGAATAGATATGGAGAATTTACAGCTACCTCGGCAACGCTGGGATTGAATCATAGCTGTAGTCAGTAGTCTGTTTCATCGTTTGCTCAATTACTTGTTTTCATCTCTAGCTGCTATTTGGTATTTATTGATTTTCTCTATTTTTTTCTGATAGTATGTGTATAACATAATAGACATGGTGGGTTTATGTAGCCGACTTCAAATAGTTTGGGATTGAGGCGTAATTGTAGTTATTGTCAGTCTGTGACTCTGTGTGTAGCTATTTCTTGTGATTTTGTTACTTTAAGTTGTCTACATGTATAATCTGTGCGCTTGTGTAAATGCTACTTCTCTTTCTGCTGAGATTCATCCTTCGTGTCTGTTAGATTATCAGATACTTTGCACATATGTCGATTTTTCTATGATCAATTTGTTGTATGTGCGGATATTCGAGAAAAGGTGGGAGTGTCTTCAGTGGAAGACAAGATGCGGGAGGTGAGGTTGCGATGGTTTGGGCATGTGATGAGGAGAGGCACAGAGGCCCCTGTGCGGCGGTGTGAGAGGCTGGCTATGGATGGGTTTACGAGAGGTCGTGGTAGACCAAAGAAATATTGGAGAGGGGTGATTAGGCAGGATTTGGTGCATTTGCAGCTTACGAGGACATGACCTTATATAGGAAGGTGTGAAGGGCCCAGATTAGGGTAAAAGGTTAGTAGGTTGGTTGGCTTCTTTGTAGGGAGGAGTGTGGTGTTTTGTTGCCTTTTCAGTAGTTGTAAGGCTACGCTTGTAGCTTTTGTTTCATCTGCGCCGGCTACTTGCTAGTGCCTTGTGTAGTTAGATTATTATATTATTTTATTGTAGTATAGTTTTGTGCTTATCTGCTGTTTTGTTTATTGGTTTTATATCTTGGACTGTTTTGAGCCGAGGGTCTATCGGAAACAGCCTCTTTACTTCACCCTGGGGTAAAGGTATGGTCTGCGTACATTCTACCCTCTCCAGACCCCACTTTGTGGGAATATACTGGGTATGTTGTTGTTGTTGTTGTTGTGTTGTTGCCTTATGAAGCCAATCCCGAACACAAAGAGACGAAAACATCATCAATTGCCTAAGCAGAATTTTTGAATAGCAGGCAGTGAATAGTCTATTACGATCACTGAGTCACTGACCAAGGAGTACTCTGTTTTCTCTTGTCCATGCTCCATGTAGTTGAAATTTTTTTTCCCTCTGTTTTGATCATTTCGCTACTGATAGTTGCTACTGATAATATTTTACAGATTATTTGTATAATCTTGCCCTTTATATTTTTATTACAACGATATTGAACAAATACTACACACATTGGCCAATGAAAAAATTCTCATTGATTTTTTAGGTCTTCACAATAAAAAAAAAATGGATACACACACACACACACATATATACATACGTAGCAAAAAATAAATAAATTGGGCAATGATAAAATCTTAATACTATCACGATAAGACAAAAGTTTTATGATTCGTATCTTGGCGGGGTGATCTCGAATATCGATACATTACATATACATTTATACAATATCGATACACATTTAAATATCATGTATATATTATTGATACTTGTTTATACACTATTTATACAATATAAATACACGTTTATATAATATTTATACAATATCGATACACATTTATATAATATCGATAAATTACATAACTTTTATACAATATCGATACATTACATATACATTACATATACATGCTGCTACTTTCTTTGTATTTCTTTTTTGGCTAGTTCATTTTTGGGCTATTTTTTTTGTAAAAAAAATTTGGCTATATTTATTGTAAACTAATTACTTTATTGTACATATATGAAATTATCCCTATATTTAAACATGTTTTACATCATATTTTTCTTTTAATATTCTTCTATCTATTTGATTTAAATCTTTGAAGTTTTGCTTCTTCTTTTTTTGTGAGTTCATATGATCTGTTCCAAAGTCATTTTCAAATATAGTTTTAATATTATTTACTTTCATTGATTTTCTTGAATTATTATTTATTAACAATCTTATAAATTTGTACTAGATTTATTTGCCTAAAATATTATATGCACATGATATTTTCACTGACTCAATAAATACATAATAATACATGTTTTAACTTATAAAATTATTGCTAAATCATAGTTAATTAATATATTTTTAACCTTAATTTTGGATTTAATCTTAGTAAAATAAAATGACTTCTGTAAACACTAGGTGCAGATATATTATTACATTTATTTATTTAAATTATTGAAGATCAAAACATGGATCTTTGCTATAATGGATAAAATAAAAGGACATGTTAAATTACACGAGTTCTTAGATAAGCATAAAATGAGTTTAAAGTTATAATATACCAATAACGAAAGTGAATATGCTAAACTAACCCTTAAAATAAAACTTTCTTCTATATATTTGTAATATAATTTTTAAAATTTTAGTTCGATGTCATGAGATTGCTAGTTCTTGTTATTTATGTATTTTTGAAGTATTTATTTCATCTATTACTATTTTTTTTATACCATATGGTCTTTCTATCTAGATGCAGGTAGTTCACATTTTTCTATTTTTATTTAAAATTAATTTTTTTTATCGATATACTAAAAAAGATAATTGATATAAAATATTTGAAATCAGCTAAGGTCTTGTTTTTTTTTTTTTATATAGACAAGTATTCTTTTCGAAAACATATATTTAAATTTAATTTTAGGTTTAAACTTTGTTCTTATGCATGCACGAGTCATTTTTTATATTTTTTCTTATTTTTAAAATTTATGTTAGATCTTGTACTTCGGTGAATTTTGTTGGTGGGATGACTTTTAATAGATTAACTCACAGTGTATTAAGTATCTTCAAAAATTAATTACTTAATCTTTTTGAAGTAAAATTATACTTCTTTAATTAAATTTATTATTTTTATATTTTAAATTTGAATGTAGATTTAACATAGACCTCCAACAACTAGCTTACATATAAATACATATGCTTTTTTTATGCATTCAAAAGTGTAGTTGAGTCAATAAATTACATGAAAATAATGGTTCAACTTTTATCATAAACAAAACCAACAAAAAATACAAAGTAATTGAATCTTCCAACAACCATCCCTTTTTGTTAAGGATACTATGCAAGCGGATCAAGGAGGAGCCCAAAGCAATAGAAGCTTAGATAGGGATGTTTTGAATACCAAGTTAGGGATGTTTTGAATACCAAGTTTCTTGGTACAACTTTTTGTAATCAACCTTTATGTGTCGGAGTTACTTTACCTCCTGATCCTAGGACTTATCATGATCCTTGTAGCTCAAACTCTAGGAGAATTATGATAGTTAATATGATGTATCCCGGTATCCTATCTGAAAACTCCACTGTACTATTTTGATATTATAATATAAGTGCATCTTTCAAACAAAAAAAATAAATCTTATTTAACAAAGTTATCCAAATTTTGTGCTAGTTGAAAATAACATATACTTTGGATGTGATAATATGAAGCAAAATGTTTTTTCTAAAATATAATTTCTTGAAAAATAAATATTTTTATACTTATTTATTGATGTTTTTGGTAAATAAATAAAATAATATTATTTAAAAAATATTCATATATTAATCTAAAAGATATTATGAGATAGGTTAAGTCAGCTCAGGGTAGAGAGTGTAGTTGTCAAGGGGTGGCATGTATATGGGGTAGGAGACAATTGATACGATTTGGTTTTTGTTCTTTTTTGAAATGAATTGGGACAAATTTTTATTTAATAATCAGAAACAAAATTCAACAAAGTTCAGAAAATAAAAGGTAAATATCACATAAAGGCAATAAATATTGAAAAAACAACTATTCAAGAAACTGAGAGAAATTATTATTGCTCCATCAAATCCAACCTCTTTGGGTTAGCAGTGGCTAGCTTAGCTTCTTTATAACTTAGGGGTATTTGGTCACTGTGAACCTATATACCAACCCTAATATAAATAATTTTTTATTTTACGATTTTAGGATTAGCTAGATTTTGATGAAAGAAAGAATATTTTTATAACGTTAGGTTTATCCTTAGATAGATTTTAGTTATTGTTCAGGGATTAGTTTCTTTTATTCTCTGAGATTAATTTAAACCTTTCTTAAATTTATTGATCTATGAACTCTTAATATGAGTTTTTTCTCCTCTATCTTCAATATTTTTTTATGATGAAATGTCTATTTATTACTAGAATTCATCACTTCTAATTATTTGTTCTCTAGACTTTTTTTTCTTATTCGTAATTTCGTGTATTTGAGTATCGACTCGTATTAACAATTATGATCAATTGCAGAGAAATTTTAATTTTTTCTCTCAAGATCTTTGATCTCAATTGACTTATTTGGACCACCAATAGTCCCACTGCTCCAACCACCAAATTCAATTCCTCCTAAAACCAACAATCTTTTGACAGATAATAGTTCCACAGATAGTTAATTGATTTTTGTGGCGATAAATACGCCACTAATAGTCTTATTTCAATGGGTATTAAGTCAATATTTTTGTTGTTGTAGACAATAAAATTCGCGTAGAGAAAATGATAATCAAGATCAAAAAAATATCACAATAATCGTAGTATTTCATTTTAATATATGAGTATTACAATCTCTGTGAATCCTTTGATTCTTTCTTTCAAAATATAAATTCAAGGGTATTTGAGCTTGATTTTGGATTCGGTGAAATTGATCTTGACTTGTAAATTTGATGAATGTGATCGTGGTTTGTGAATTTGATGAATTTGATCTTGACTTGTACTTGAATTCAAGGGCCTTTGAGCTTGATCTTGAATCTGGTGGTCTTGATCTTGAATTTATGAACTTGGGTGCTTGGACATATAGCTTGTAGATAAATCTGTAGCATTTGATCCACGAACTCTCTCTTACTTCTTGTTAGAATTCTGGTGGTTCTTCTGAATTATGGAAGACCCCCTATTTATAGTTGTAGAATGGAGGAGTTATGGTGAAGATAGGCTTCTTTCGGTCAATCAAATTTGAGTGACATAACGCTATTTGATTGGTCGAAACATGTCACTTGTACACATGGCTCATTTTCATTGGTCTTTAATTTCACTAGGCATGCTGCATTATTTTGATACATGGCGTGATCCTATTGACTCCTTTGCTTGATTTGGCATGCCATATTATTTGACACGTGACACCAAATTGGGTCTCTAGAATAAGATGACGTCTTGGGCTTGGCAAAGTGGGCTCATTATTTGTAGTTCAAATCAACGGACTAGCTCAATAAAAATTAAATTTTAATTAAATCAATATTTATTGGACTTAATTAATTAAGAGAAAATTTCACAAATAGCAAACTCCAGGCCTTAATCAAGGATGAGATAGCACAGTTTTGCTAATTACAGGCGATAGCAATATTTTTCCTAAAATAATGCTACTTTATACGTATTTAATAAAGATCTTGTAACTGTTAAATACAAATACAAATCGGTAATGGAGAGCAATTTTTGGTTAACTGTTACAGTTAAAAAGGAAAATATCTTTAATGAGTACAATTCTCTCCTTATATTACGCGTGTAATCTGCATTGAAGATCTAATTTTCAAACAAGAAACTTGAAGGAAAAATATTCAAAAAGCAGCAAATCTCAATTTTGAAATTTAAATTTTTTCATCAAAGTTCTAGATTTTGAAAAGCAAGTCTCTACTTTCATCATTCAAATCCAAGTTGCCAAAATACAATTTGGGAAAGATTAAGACATAATTCACTTATACATGTGTGTCTAATTAATATCAAATTGATTCAGGTACGTATCATAAACTTCAAACGCATTGACATTGGTAAACTAGCTGAATCGACAATCATGAATTGAATTTATAATCGTAAAAGTACATATGTATTTGGCTGCAAATACATATCAATAAGCCTGTGTGTTGTGAATTTAGTGATGATCGGTATGTTTATGGGTTGTTGATTTGAATATGTTGGAGCTTAAACTGATGAATTAATGAGGATGATGATGCTAAATACATTTACCATCGAATTGTAGTTTATCAATTTAAAAATATAGTATAGTCAATTCGAATCTGTTAAAGGTTAACCTGTATGGAGTTTTTGTATTGTCTATTCAAAACTATGAATACGTATGAAGTTTGTGCGTAGTCTGTGTAATGTCAATTTAATCATGTTGAAGTTTAAAATATAAATTTAAATGTACATATATATATATATAAAATCGATTTGTAGATGTAGGACTATATGGATATATATTGAGTATTTGTAATGTATAATGCTGTATTCGTCAGTTTTTTTGTATTTGATTTGTGTGTGTGTGTGTATATATATATATATATATATATATATATATATATATATATATATATATAAAATTGGTTCATTCTTAAAGTATACAACTGATTGTGAATTATTGAGATACAGAAATGACCAACATCGTTGTTCTTGTCAATCATTTTGGAAAGTGGACGGATGAGAAAATGTATGATGATTACACTGTCGATGCAATTGCTGTAAGCTCCTACGCATCATACAATGAGCTATATGATCTAGTTGTATCTCAAATTGAGGTTGATTTGAGATGAAAACATATCAAAATCGAATACAAAATTGATGGTGACTCACATCCTATTGAAATACACAGTGATATGGGCGTGAAAGTGTATGTTATGTAAAAGAAGAAATCGAAGAAGATGAAGGACTTGCCATTTTGTGTTAGTGTGTTTGAAAAGGATAACAAAATCAGTTTAACGAATTCATCATCTGTTAATGGTGAAAGTTCTGGATGCAATTGCTTAGAAGGGATAAATACATCTGTTGGTAGAGACTTAGTAGTTGCAGATGATGTGAAGCCTATAGATGTAGTTCATTTGGCAATGAATCATATAATTATTTCAGATCTTAATCACAAAGATGTTAAGGAACATTAAATCTATATGACCAAAATTTTTTGAAGGCTGTGATGGAAGAATATACAATTAGGGAAAGGTCTCAGTTCTATGCATACAGGTCAAGTAAAACTTGGTAAGTATTTATTTTTACTGTAAATTTACAATTGTATGTAGTTTGTGTTACATGTCAGTGATGGTATTGTAGTGATGATGCAATTATACACTCACATGTGTATCAGATCAGTGTAATTTTTTGTTGAAGGCCTCTGATATTAATAAATATGAAATATTAAGAATCAGAAAATTCAGGCTGGAGCATACTCGTCCCTTGAAAGATAGAGTTTATTATCAGTGACATGCAACAAGTAAGTTGGTTGGAGGTATTGTTAAACCCAAATTTAAAAATCACAAAAGGAAATACAGTGCAAAGGAGATCAAGGATGACATGAAGGAGACCCTCAGTGTTGATTTGACATACATGTTGTTGCGGGAAGGCTAATGTCACGATCTAAACTGCAGCGAGTAGCACCCACGCTAAATCCCAGTGGGAAAATCAATTACCCAAGTCAAAACTTAAACAACTAACTAGCTAAAAACCAATCTGCATTAATTAAAGTCAAGATTTATAACTAAAATAGTTAACAGAAAAACTTGCGGAAATAATTCCCCTAGAATCTGAAAGTCGCGTACCAAAATATCAAACATAGTCTAAAATATGGGGATGCAACCTCAAATCTAAAGAACTCTAAGTATGAATAATGGACTAGAAAGAGTAGATGAATCTATGACAGCCCAAAAGAAGCATTCAGGAAAAGCCCGTGTCACAACTGAGATCGCATAGCCACCACCAGAATATGCTCTGTACTCAATAAAAGAAGAGCAAGTACAATATTAGTACACAAAAATAACAGTGTACTGGTAGGATCGTCAGCCAGCTCCAAACATACGAAATATGAACATATAACTATAACTAAGTAAAACAGGACAAAACATGTATAACCCAAGTCAGTGAATATAAACAAGACTCTCAGTCATCAACCTGACTCAACAACTATATGAGACATGTCCAAAATCACAACAACAATAATATATGCAATTCCACACACTTTTCAAGTAACCTGGACCACCCAAGGATCCCTAAAACATTATCTACAGTGTTTAACATGCAATTCCGGTCTACACAAGAACCATATCAACATTTAAACACAATAATACGACCACTCATGGACTAACATGTAATAATTATATCACAAGAAATGAACCCGGTTCACTCATAGAACCAACACACAGAAGAACTATCAAACACGTACCATGCATGGTACCCGAGCCAACTATAATAGAATCTGTACCAGGCGTAGTACCTGAGCCAACTGATAGATATCCCGTACCAGGCTTGGTACCCGAGCTAACCAATAAACTATACCAGTCATAGTATCCAAGCCAATCGAAAGTCACAGACATCACAATAATCACAACCATAGTAAAATAATCTATACTTGTTAAACCAATAAGTATTTAAGACAAGTTCATTGCATGAGATTGACAACCGAACATCATTAACATTCATTATCTTATTCTCTAAAACACGTAATGTACATGCAATACTAATGTAATAGTTAACATACACACATAACGTAATTAGAAAATAATTCAACCATCACCTACCTCAAATCAAGCCTGAATGCTTTACTGTACCTGAGACTCCCCCTTTCGTGAAGCTTTAGCTTGATCTTGGTCTAAAAACAATAGCATAAATACAAAATCAACCCCAAATGGCCTAAATATCCCTGGATTATATCTTAATTCCAAATCCCAGGCCAATCTCATGATCATTCCACCAATCTAGGACTTTTTCACCAATAATTCACCTAGAACTATCAATTTTATGGTTACACTAGTGAATTACGGTAATATAATCATGAATAAATAATTTATAAACTAAACCTAAGGTTTCTACACCCAACAATTCTTGTTATACCATATTTTTCATCTTAGGTCAAGCCAAACCCTCCCCAAGGCCCGTGACTATCGATTATAGGGTATAGAAATTGAAGTACTAGATTAGGGAATAAATTACTTATCTTTACGAAGAATCTTGGTGAAAAGCTGATGGAAATTCTCCCAAATCACCTCTGCCCTTCCCCAAAATGTTCTTGAGAAATAATGAATATTTTTAGGAAAGTTTTTGCATTTACAATGACTTATCCCGCTATAATGGTGCCGCCATAGCAGAAGCCACCCACTATCACAGAGATGACTACCCTTGACTCCTGCTATAACACGAATTTCTCTGCTATAGCAGCATCGCTGTAGCAGCGTGATAAGTCGGTAATCTACCAACTTATTGAACCTATATCCATGAATTATTGCTATGTTTTGAAATGATTTAGAGGTTCTTATGACCTTTATTAATGTCTATGCAGGTACTTTGGATATAAGAGGAAAAACAAGGATATGGACCCAAAAAGAGCCAAAAAGGAGCTAAGTGTGAAGAGTTGAGAAAAGCTGGAGAATCTGCCAGGAGGTGTGGTGGCTGTGCGACACGCACAAGCCAAGGTGCGGTTCACACCTCCTCCATATGAAGCTGCAAAGATGGTCGGGACAGAAGGATGGAAAATTTTGGGAGATAAAATGGTTGGGACAACAAACTATTTTTCAGAGAAACAGACCATTTCTCTGACCATTTCCAGAAGCAGAATATTGGTGTAATGATCGAGTTCGTCGTTATGAGTAAACTTTTCATGCCAAGGTGTGAACCGCAAGTTCTAGAGTCAAAAATTTGCATGAAAAGTTTACTCATAATGACGAACTCGATCATTACACCAATATTCTGCTTCTGGAAATGGTCAGAGAAATGGTCCGTTTCTCTGAAAAATAGTCTGTTTTCCCAACCATTTTATCTCCCAAAATTTGCCATCCTTCTATTCTTAATTTGACTCTAGAACTTGAGAATCAACTACAATGGATGGGAATTTGATTTACCCAGCTGGTATATCTTCTCCCCCTTCTATGAGTGGATAATTTCTCTTGTCTAGGGGTGTATTGATGATGGGTGCTTAGCTAATGGGTGTGAGTGTTGCTAATTCACTTTTATAATTGCTTATCGGAAATGGGTCTAGTAAATTCACCATGTTTTAATCTAAAATTTATGATTGCAAACATGAATTTACCTTACTTGGCTATATAATTGCTCGAGAGAGAATTTTGTAGTTGTGGATGTGAAATTGCTAGTGGGTACTTGGGAATCCACTTATATTGGCGGCTAGAGATAGCTCCAATCGCAGAATCTCCCATTTAAGGGTCCGAGCTAGAGATAGGATGACCTCCCCAAGCGCTTGTTGGTTGGTTACTAAGCACACCGAATGATGTTCTAACCAAAATCATCGAATATGTGGATGTTGATTGAGAGATAGCATTCCACACTTATGACCAATGCTACCCGTGTCAATAGGTGAGAATTTAAGTGAATTAGTGACTACCCTATCCTATAGCGAATGCCCCATAAAAAATGCACCCCTAGTCATCTAGTTCTTATTGGTACACCCATCTCGATTTTATAGTTTTTATTTGAATTGAGTTAGTAGTGACAACTTTCCCGATTCCCCCATTTTATTGTTTTGGTTTTGTTGAACAATTACTCTATCTTTGAAATTGCTTCCACAATCTCTAATTAGTTAAATCAGGTCCCTTGGGTATGACCCTGACATCCGTTGGGTTTATAAATGTGTTTTGACTACGCGATCACCGTGACCTCCTAGTTGGAGAGCCACAATTTGAGCGTTCATAAAAAATGGCACCGTTGCCAGGGACTTGAGTATTAGCTAGTTTTTGATTATTGTTGCGAAGTCAATTTAAGAGTGCTTGTTTTCTTTTACATTTTGTTATTTGTGTGTTGATTGAGCAGGCCGGCTATGGACAAAGCCGAGGACAATAAGAGCATTGGCGGCTTTGACAATACCAACGCTGCTGAACCTATGATGCACAGAGGTGTAGGTGAAATCTGCCTACCCCCACGGTAGAAAATGCTGTCTTTCATGTGACAAGCACCATGCTCCATTTGATTCAAATGAAGGGGCTATTTAGTGGAGCTGCCCATGAGGATGCCAACCGGCATATTCGTAACTTCGTGGAGATTTGCCAACCATACATGATCCAAAATATCTCCCAAGAGTCTATCTGATTGCGCCTATCCGATTTCTCTTTGACGGGGGAAGCCACGACATGGTTGGAAGAATTGCCGGATGGATCTATCACATCTTGGGCTGAGTTGGCTGAAGCGTTAATTTTAAGATTCTTTCCTCCATCTCGCATGATGAAACTCCGAGACGAGATCACCAACTTCAAGCAACTTCTGGACGAGCTCTTACATGAGGCTTGGTTGCGCTTAAAAAAGAAGCTTATTTTATGCCCGAACCATGAGCTATCGGATAATGTTTTGCTTCAAAGCTTCTACCGGTCATTGAATTCCATGAACAAAACAATGGCTAATAGCCTTGTAGGTGGCATTTTCATGGACATGACATTCCTTGTTGCCTTGGCTTTCTTAGAACGGATGACAAAAACCCATCAAGCTTGGTATACCCGGGAGGCAGATGTACCCACTTCAGGAGTGACTCCCTCTATCTTGGCTGATGAAATTAGAAAGAGGGGCAGAATTCAAGATGAAACAATGGCCAAGAAGATGGCCCAAATCGACCTCTTGGCAAAGCATGTGATTAGTACAAAGGGGGCGAGTGTGGTAGACACCCCAGAGATAAGAGCCAGTGATAAGGAGCTTATGATGGTTGTTGACGGGAAGTTGTGTTTTATGTCGGAGAGTTCTCATCCCGGGTATTATCGCCCAAGAGAAGAGAACCAAGGTTGGAGACGAGATGATCGGGACAGGTATGGCGAGCGGTACAACCATCAAGGTGCTTATGCAACCCCGAACAAATTGAATTCCCTCCACCAACCATGCACAAGCAATCCCGAGCATTCCAAGTTAGAGGACATGTTGTCCTTGGTGTTGAAAAAGGTGAATACAACACACGCTGGAGTACATGATCTCAAGAGCAAAGTCTCCACACTTCACAGAACTGTGAGCTCCCACTCAACCTCCATCAAGCAACTTAAAGCCCTAATGGATCATCTTTCTGTTTAAATGACCCCGAGGGTAAGGACGCCACCTCTTAGTGACACCACTACAAATCCTAAACACGATGGGCACATCATGTCCATTGTTACTAGGAGTGGCTGAACAACCAGTGAGATAAGGGAACCCGTTACAGAACTAGTTGCACAACCAAAAGAGCAGACAGTTAAAACAGGCAAGAAACTAGGAGATGACGAGGTGGAGCATGAGAATGTAATTGACACCCCAGAGGTAAGGAAAGAGTCTGAAGCATTGAGTGCGCCGAGAAATATTGGGAGTGATAAAGATAAGGAAGAGGTCAAGACCTCCCCCCAAGAAGTCATTGATGACAAGGTGGCCTCTCCTCTTATACAAAACATTCCAACCACAACACATAAAGGACCCCCTCCGTATCCTCATCGACTAAATAAGAAGAAGGAGGAGCAAAAATTTAGCAAGTTTGTTGACATATTCAGCAAGCTGACAATAAATATTCCTTTGGTCGAGGCTTTAATACAGATGGCAGGATAATCCAAGTTTATGAAAGAGTTACTTAAAAAGAAAAAGGTGGTTGAAGTGGGAATGGTTGAGATTTCACACAGTTGTAGCGTAGTGATGACTAGCAATATGGCTACAAAAAGAGATGACCCGGGTGCGTTCACTATACCATGTATGATTGGTTTATTTGTGTTCCGAAGGGCCTTGTGCGACTTGGGGGCAACCATCAACTTGATGCCCCTTGTGATTTTTCAGAATTTAGGGTTGGGCACTCCGAAGCCCACTTCTATGTGGCTATTGATGACTGATAGGTCGATTAAGCGCCCTGTGGGAATCTTTTTTGATGTTTTGGTAAAAGTGGAAAAACTAATTCTTCCTGCGGATTTTGTCATCCTTGACTGTGAGGTAGATGTAGAGGTGCCCATTATTTTGGGATGACTATTGTTAGCCACTGGGCGGGTCCTTGTTGATGTCGAACTCGGAGAACTCAAATTCCGAGTGGGGGATGAGGTAGTGACCTTCAATGTTTGCCAACCGACTAAGTGATATGCCCAAATTACAACTCCAATTAAGAAGCGTAAGCGGTCATCATCAAATATAGAACCCAACCAAGATTGGGGTCGATCCCACAGGGAATAAAGTATAAATTAAGTCGTTAGTAATTTAGTTGACTAGTAATCGATAGTTTCCGATAATTTGGGAGGGGGGGTTTAAATGTCAATTTCGCACAAGTTAGCTAACAAGCAAAAAATTTTCAAGAGTTTATAATCAATGTGAGAATGAACTAGGGAAGTGTTCACCATGGCGTCATAACAATTTCGACTCAAAGCTTAACCGGGTTCTTTCTATATGTATATCACGATGTGATTGAATTAATGGTATCATCTAAACGTTTCTCAACCAAATAGACGAATTTCCTTTTCAATTCTCTCGAACTTGAAAAGGTGAAATTTCTAATTTCAATCCTAAACATCAAGTAGATTAATCTAGTTACAACATTAGTCATAAGACGAGAGTTGGTAGTCTCAAATCCTCGTAGTTAATCAAATTTCCCGGTTTTAATCTCTTTGCTCAAGCAAATCAAACCTAGGTATGTTCTAATGTTTGCAACCATTAGAAAACGTAAATAACTAATGATTAACCACGTGACAACATATAAATTGAACCCTACGCTACCCAGAATCTATATTGTTACTCTTGCCATGGATCCCACAACCCTAGTTGTGAGGAGTTTAGCCACTCATGCTAGCAAAACGAAGTAAAGAAATAATAGTATTCATATGAGAAGAAAGAATTCTTACAATAGAAAATTATTACATTACTTTTGCACTTCGTAGAATCCCAGCACCAATGGTAAAAATCCCAAGAACAATGGAAGAAGAGGAAGAAAACGTGTTTGTGTCGTGTTTTCTCCTCCCAAAACTCGTCAAAAAAATACTGACAAAGTATTAGTTAATGAATATTAAAATAGCCCTAACACTGGGTATTTATAGTAGTCTAGGAAATAAAGTCCAAAAATAGAATTTTCGAAATCCCGCTTCGAGTTGACGGGTCGCCTGACGGACACCCATGTGACTGGCCGTCACTCCAGCCGTCACCACTATCCATTGCATGATCTCCATTAGCTCTAACTTGATGGCTTTCCTGACGGTTCGTCAGCCTGTTGACGGACCGTCCCTTAAACCGTCGCCATTATCCAGTGATTCAGTGCCTGGCTGTCTTATCCTGACGTCTTGGCTGACGGTCAGTCACAGGTGTGACGGCTCGTCACGCCAACCGTCACCCATATCCAGTGCATCCTCTAGCTGCTGCCAGGTTTGGTGGCTCCTCTGACGGTCAGTCACCTGTGTGGCAAGCCGTCAGGCCCTCCGTCAAGCCTAACCAGTATTACTTAGCTTTGAGTACTTTTCACTCCCTTTCTATCCTTTTCTCCATTTCCTGCAACTACAACATAAAAACATCAAAAACCACAAAGGTTGCTTAAAAACTTGCGAGTATTCTTAGTTAAAGGCATCAAATGTGCCGTAGAATACCGGCACATCAACACCCTCAACTTAAAACATTCGCTTGTCCTCAAGCAACATGACAACAAAAACAAAACTGACGCCTCAACTACGACGCTATAAAACATGTTTCCAGCAACCATGGCTAATCAATGGTTCAAGCAATTCAGACCAAGCTCCCCCGGTACTACAAAAGTATTCTGAAAAGCTAACTCGTCAGGATCTAAGGGTGTCATTCCGATGTGACTGAACATTCTACATATACATGAATCGCTATCCCAACAATCAGAAAGTAATATTGAAATCCCAATGCCCTCACTACAAGGAAGTCCCACACACATAGTTTTGGAACTAAGTAAGACGGTCACGCTCACAAATGATTTCACACAATGCACATGTGATGCCATAGGCTTGCCCTTACTATTCCATTTTCGTTGTTCAGAAAGTCGCTCAGGATCACTACAGGACTTTTTACGGCTTGAAATGAGGCTTCGGGTGTAGGTAGGGTACATTTAGGGATGAGTGACTAAGCCCTCCTTGGAATCGCTGACACACTATTTCCACTAAACTATCCTCATCCAGCTTTATTCGCCTTTTATTTCCTTCTCTCTAGCTACGGGTACGGCCTTTTCATTTTGACAGTTTTTTTTTCATTTCTTTTTCTTTTCTTTTTCTAGGCACGCACCCGCACTTTTCCATTCTATCCACAACCAATCTTTTCCCTCCTATTTTTCTTTTTATCACTTTCCTGCTACAGTAGCCTCCCTCGACTTAGGATGATTGCCTGAGTTGAGGTGCACGATGTCCAACGGGGGACTGGGGCCAAAATAGGGATTCTAAGATTAAAAAGGGACGGTGATAGGGTATAGAAAGAACGGGGTCAATCAAGGCTCAGACAGGGGTCAAAGGGATTATTTACATCTGGGCAGTCTTTTGGGATAAGTGGACTACACGAAAAAAGGGCCTGTGGTCCTTTCCTAAGCAACTAGCTTCCAACTTCAACAAAATAGACCGGGCAAGTTCTAGATGCATGCACAGAGTAAGAATTTGAACAAAAAGCTCACACACACTTCGCATCAGGAAACCATACCACTACCAATCATTGAAACAACAGTTCAGCCTAAACAAGATCGTTCTTCGCACATGCATACAAAGACACTCAAGGATCCATAACAGTTAATTTTCCACACACAAGTACAAAAAGCAACTTTTTCGGAGGGGGCTCCTTTTTATTTTAACCATTCACAGCCATGCTTGCTACAACATCACCCAATAATAAATGTAAAAACAACCTAAACATGCCGGTTCTACTAGATAACACATCGAAGGAAAAGAAGCACGACAACAAAAACCTTCGGTGGTAATACCCCTACCCCTAACAAAAGAATCTAACATTGTCCTCAATGCTCATCGAAATAGATATACAGAACAAAGGAATAGGGGTACCTGTGAAGCCTAGGCTTCGGGATGAGGAATAGTGACACCTGTTTCGGCCGGCGTACGCAGCTCATCAACATCTGGAGTCTCTCCAGACTCCGGTACTGCACTGGATGATGCCCCACCTGCTTGGGCACACACTCTTTCCTGTCGCAGCTGCTCGTCTACCACCGACAGCTGCTTTGCAACCTCTAACTTGTCCTCCTTGGTTGATTTCTTTCTGTGCTTTCTCTTCTTTGACTTCTTTACCCCACTTTCACCTGCTTGGGGTTCATTAATTCTCAATGGCCGACCCATCAAATCCACTATCGTGGTTTCTTCTTCCAAGTCCATGAAATCCGAAGTCTCATCATAAGGCACTTTTTCTTGCTTGAGGGCGGTGATATCATCCTTTACTTTCTTCAGTTCCACATCAAATCTTTCTAGGTCTGGGATGCTCATTTCATTTAGCCTTGCCTCCATCCGGGTTTCCATAGCATCGACCCTTGCACGCAGCCCCTCAAATGGCTTCAGATCCTTCCGTATTGCTTCATCAATGGTGGGTTTGAACAAGTCCGTCCAAGTGGCAATTTGTTTATCCATCTGTTTCTGCTTCTGAACCATTTTAGCAAAATTTCGGGGATTCATGTGATATTCCGATGGTAGAGGAGGCCTTTCTGCAGTGCCAGAGCTTTCTGCAGTAGCTCTCATTGTTTGTGAAGTCTTCGGATCAAACACCGCAAGTGGCATCTCTGTGCCTGATGAAGTGTCGGTCGCCTCGGAGGTGGTTGTGGTTGGTTCCTCAAAAATCTGAGGCTTATGAATCCTCATGTCAAACTTAGTGTCATCCTTTGATTTGTCAATATTTTCCTTGGATGACGCTGTCACTTGATCATCAATACCATCCAATATCGGTACCTCTGCACGCCTGCATAACTCAGTAACCAGACATGGGAACGGCAAAGAAGAAGTAGTTTTCATGGCTCTGGTCCGCATCTCGTCTGCAATTATCATTACGAAGTTGATAACGTACCCGGCTATCAAACTTGCCACAAGGATGGCTCTTCCCTCATCCAAATTAGCATCTCCACCTGTTAGAAATATCCTGTACCGCACAACAGCCCACCAAAACTTTGCTACGAAGCTTAGTGATTTCTTCGATATCCGTCCCCTCTGAGTTAGCCAAGATGGTGAGCCATCAGTAAATGTCCGTGCTAACCATGGTCTCTGCGAGTATGTGTTGGAAATCTTGTCATGAAACTCTGGCATATCAGGTGGAGGAATGTATTCAGGGCCAAAGAGGACTCTGTTAATCATCTCTCGGGAGATGTTTACTTGTTTACCCCGAACCGGAACCCTGTCCTGCCTTGGTGCTGATTTAACCCCTTTTCCTTTCTCACATTTGCTCTCTAACAGTGCCAAATAGTTGGCATAGAATTCCCGGACTAGTTCTGGATAATAGAATCCCGGAGGTGAGCTCATCCACTCAAGCTGGTACCTCTGAAACTGTGTCTGAAGAACTGGGTATTCTGGCAGATCCGTGGTAATAATTTGCACTTCTTCAGCTATCAGTCTTTTGTGGCTCCTCGACATTGTTTTGGTAAGACCGTCAAGATAGTGCTTCCAGGCACCCTCAAATGCCCACCGGATCAATTCTCTATCCATGGGTGCCCTCCCTGCATTTTTGGTGGTTTCAGTACCACTTACATCTTCCGGACTGGGGCTGGAGCTACCACTTTCTTCAGATCCACTATCACTCCCTGACCTGCTGCTAGATGAACCACTCTCCTCTTCAGACTGGAAGACTTGGGTGTTTCTTTGTTTGGATAGCCTAGTCTGGTAGGCCGGGGCTTCAACTGCTTCTTCTTCGCTACTCGATTCATCTACTAGGGTCCGAGTGGTAGCGGTTCTTTCTTTCCTCTTTTGAGCTTGACCGCAAGGTGGTTCTTGTTTGAGGGCCATGTACCTGCACGGGAACAAGTTTGAACACATGAGAATAGGAAAACACTAAACTAACGCCACTATCTCGGAGTGACGGTTTGGGTGACGGTCAGTCACATGGGTGACGAACCGTCACACCGGCCGTCACTCTAAGACAGTGAACTATTTATTGTTGACGGCTTAACTGATGGTTCATCACATGTGTGACGGGATGTCATGCCAACCGTCAGGTTGAGACAGCGTCACCGAGGATGTTTTACTCTCTTTGAGGCATTTCCTCGAACACCTTGTGTTCTATTAGGGGTTTTCCCATTCTTTGTGGGATTTGGCTTCACAAAATCACCACCCATCATGTATTTAATCCCATGGGTTACTCAAGACTTCACCCATGTCAAATTTACAATTTCAAACAACAACAACACTCATACCCAACAACATTTACATCATCACAATTTCACAAATATACAAACCCAACAATTTCCTCCTTTTATTTCGACATAATACTAATCAATAATTCAAACGAAGAAGAGTTTAGAATCATACCTTGGTTTTGTTAGTGAGAAGAAAACTTCTATTCCTTTTTGATTTACATGAACTGATGGACAACCCTATTCTTCGACGGGAAATTGTTGGTTCTTGCGTTTTGGACGACTAGTGAAAAAGGGACGATGAGGATGTGGGATTTGCTTGGGGAAGAGAGGATTTTGATTTTAATGGAGGGTTGGAGTTTGAGAGTAGAATAGGAGTGGGAAGATGATGAAGATGATTTCAATATATTTAGGCAGGTTTAGGTGAGTAGCGAGTCGGGTTGGTTTTGGGTCGGGGCGGTACCAACTCATTAAAAAAAATAAAAAAATATAATACTTACCTGATGTGGTGACCCTTGTGACGGTCCGTCGACCACCTGGCGGCCTGTCACTTGGTGCATTTTACATAAATAGTGACCCCTTTGTGAGTGCCTTGGTGACGGCCTAGAATGACGGTCCACCAAAGCTGTGACGGTCCGTCACTCTCACCGTCACCACCAAACAATGGGGATAAATATTTGTTCAACTGTGACTGTTTGTGTGACGGTCCGTCACTCAGTTGACGACCCACCAAAAGGAACCGTCACCCGTAGACAGAACATACTGTTACTTTCACCTTTTTGTACCTGCACACTCAACACACAAATTAACCATTCTAACAAATCAAATTTTTCTAAGATCATAATACAACAACAATTCATGGGTTGCCTCCCATACAACGCCTGATTTAACGTCGTGGCACGACGCGAGTATCTTGATTACTCAGACTTCATCAAGATACACCAGAGACAGAACATGTACCTCCTCTGGGAGGCCCAGATATTGCTTTACTCTCTACCCATTGGCTTTGAACAACTTACCATCCGTATTCTCGAGTTCAACCACACCAGATGGAAACACTTGGTGTACTTTGAATGGCCCGGACCATTTGGATTTGAGTTTTCCGAGAAATAATTTAAACCTGGAGTTGAACAACAATACCAAGTCCCCAACTTTGAACTCCCTTTCTCAATTCTTCTGTCATGGTATAGATTCATTCGTTCCTTGTAGAGAGCGGATCTCTCATATGCTCGCAATCAGAACTCATCCATCTCATTCAATTGTTCCAACCTTAGTTCCTATGCATCTTTCCAACTGAGATTTAACTTTTTGAGCGCCCAAAGGGCTTTGTGCTCAAGTTCCACGGGCAAGTGACAAGCTTTACCAAAAACAAATTGGTAAGGAGACATACCTATTGGCATTTTAAACGCTGTTCGGTACGCCCAGAGTGCGTCATCCAACTTTCTTGCCCAATCTCGCTGGTTCACATTCACAGACTTTGCCAATATCTCTTTAATTTCACGGTTTGACACTTTGACTTGCCCACTTGTTTGGGGGTGATAAGGTGTGGCTACTTTGTGTTGCTTCACCCCATATTTTGCTAGAGCAGCCCGGAACACCTTATTGCAAAAATGTGACCCTCCATCACTTATGATTGTGCGAGGGGTGCCAAACCAAGCAAAGATGTTTCTTTTTAGAAAATCCACCACACTTCTCCCTTCGTTATCGCCCAAAGCAACCGCCTCTACCCACTTTGAAACATAATACACCGCTACCAAGATGTAACGGTTCCCATAAGAACTGTCAAAAGGGCCCATGAAATCTATCCCCCATACGTCGAACAACTCAACCTCCAAAATAGTGGACATGGGCAACTCTTGTCGGCGAGAGATTACTCATATTCGTTGGCATTGATCACAGAACTTGGCAAATTCATATGAATATTTTTGAATTGTCGGCCAATAATAACCACACTGTAAGATTTTTTGGGCGGTTTGATTACCCGCATGATGCCCTCCAACTGGGGACGAATGACAAGCTTGCAAGATGCTTGTCATTTACACTTCCGGTACACATCTCCTTACTATGTTGTCAGCACACAACCGGAATAAATACGGCTCATCCCAGAAAAACTTACTTGCATCATGGAGAAATTTCTTCCTCTGGTGGAAGTTCAAATCTTCTGGGATCATGTCACTCACTACATAATTTGCGAAATCAGCGTACCAAGGCACCATATCAAGTGACGCGGCCATCACCTGCTCATCCGGAAATGCATCATCAATCTCCGGTTCATCTACTACTTTCTCTTCCCTCTCAAGCCTGGACAGATGATCCGCCACCTGGTTTTCACAACCTTTCCGATCTTTGACTTCAAAGTCAAATTCCTGCAACAATAACACCCATCGGGTTAGTCGAGGTTTTGCATCCTTCTTGATCATTAAATACCTCAAGGCTGCATGATCTGTGTGCACCACCACTTTTGTACCAAGTAAGTACGCTCTAAATTTCTCAAAGGCGTATACAACAGCCAGTAGCTCCTGTTCTGTCACTGTGTAGTTCTTTTGCGCCCTATTCAATGCTTTACTAGCATAATAAATGGGGTGAAAAAGTTTGTCTCACTTCTGTCCCAGAACATCTCCAAGTGCAACACCACTTGCATCGCACATTACTTCGAACGGTTTGGACCAATTCGGGGCAATTATAATAGGAGTATCCACTAACTTTTTTTTCAGGCACTCAAACGCCCTCAAACACTCAGCATTAAATACAAACTTAGTCTCTTTTTCCAGCAATCTGCACAAAGGGTTAGCAATCTTAGAGAAATCTTTAATGAATCTTCGGTAGAATCCGGCATGATCAAGAAAGCTCCTCACACCCTTTACTGAGATGGGTGGAGGTAGTTTCTCGATGACTTCTATCTTGGATCTATCCACCTCTAGACCTCTCATAGATATCTTGTGCCCTAATACAATGCCTTCTTTCACCATGAAATGGCATTTCTCCCAATTCAGCACGAGGTTTGACTCTTCACACCTTTGCAATGCTTGACCCAGATTAATCAAGCAATCATCAAATGCATCACCCACCATAGAGAAGTCATCCATGAAGACTTCCAATGTGTTCTCCACCATATCAGAAAAGATAGACATCATGCATCTTTGGAATGTTGCAGAAGCATTGTAAAGACCAAAGGGCATGCGTCTAAAAGCAAACGTACCATAGGGACAGGTGAAAGTGGTTTTCTCCTGATCTTCCGGGGCGATAGATATTTGGTTGTATCCCAAATATCCATCCAAAAAGCAGTACCAACCCCTTCCAGCTAATATATCTAGCATCTGATCCATAAAGGGCTAGGGGAAATGATCACGGAGAGTCCAGGAGTTGAGCTTCCTGTAATCCATACAGACTCGCCACCCCGTGACAGGTCTTAATGGAATCAACTCAT
Source organism: Jaltomata sinuosa (assembly GCA_003996215.1). NCBI lineage: Eukaryota > Viridiplantae > Streptophyta > Magnoliopsida > Solanales > Solanaceae > Jaltomata > Jaltomata sinuosa. Next base: position 234,346 of record QJPP01003453.1, read on the forward strand.
TTTTTTCATTAGCTACCACAATCATTCCTCCCTTCTTAGGAACACATTGCACTGGGCTTACCCATTTGCTATCAGAAATTAGGTAAACCACTCCAGCATCGAGCCATTTGATGATTTCTTTCTTCACCACCTCTTGCATTGGCGGATTCAGTCTCCGCTGGTGCTCGGTGGTGGAGTGCAATCTTCTTCTAACTGTATCTTATGAGTACAAATACCTGGTGGGATGCTAATAATATCCGCAATGGTCCAGCCGATTGCTCTCTTGTGTCTCCTCAGTGTGGATAGTAAAGCTTCAACTTGTGATTCCACAAGGTCTGTCGCAGTGATTACAGGTAAGGTATCTTTGTCACCTAAAAATGCATACCTCAGATGGCCTGGCAACTCTTTCAACTCTAACACCGACGCCTCCTCAATAGAAGGCTTTGCAGGAGGTGTCGGCCTGTTCTTCAAGTCAAGATCTAATTTATTTGAGGCATAATAATATGACCCCATTCCAACCACAACATTTACAATTTCTTCATAATATTCGATGTCATCATCATCGAAGTTCATCATGACCGCTGCCAACGTCTCTACAACAAGTCTCTCTTCAACAGAAATAATCACATCAGATTTGGAAACAACATCAATAACCGAGATGACATTCATGTCCCTCGGCTGCCTCATTGACTTGCACACATTAAACTTCACTATTTCATTGTTCAACCTGAAAGTCAACTCATTGCTCTCCATATCTACTAATACTCTTCCGGTTGCCAAGAAGGGTCGTCCCAAAATAATAGGGACTTCAAAGTCCACTTCGCAGTCCAAAATCACTAAGTCTGCCGAAAAGATGAACTTCCCCACCTTCAAAAGCACATCGTACAAAATACCCACAAGCCGTTTAACCGATCTATCAGCCATCAACAATCTCATAGTCGTCGGTTTGAGAGCTCCTAAGCCCAACTGCCAGTAGATAGCTAACGGCATCAAGTTTATGCTAGCCCCCAAGTCACAAAGAGCTTTTGCAAAGTTAAACTCCCTGATGGTGCAAGGAATAGTGAACGCACCCGGGTCTTCTTTCTTTTGGACTAGCGACCTTGATGAAATGGCACTACAATGGTGGAGGTTGTCTTCCGATTCAAAACTTACCAACCTCTTCTTTGTGATCAAGTCCTTCATGAACTTGGCATAACCGGACATTTGTTCAAGCGCATCCACCAGAGGGATATTCACAGAGATCTGCTTGAGCATGGTGATAAACTTGTGGAATTTCCTGTCTTCTACCTTCTTTTTGATCCTTTGAGGGAAAGGAGGAGGAGGCTTTGGCATTTGTTTTGGAAGTTTTTCAACTTCCTTGCTCTTCTCCGTGAGCAATTTAGAATCATCATCTACCAAAGTGGGTTTTTCAACCTGAACACCCACACCCTCATCACTCACCTTTTCATCATCAATGAGCTCATCTTCGTCAATAACATCATCTTTCTGCTTTTGAATTATCGGATGTGCTTCTGGTAGTGTCTTACCGCTTCTGGTGGTGATCGCCATACAATTCCTGTCGTTTCTCGGGTTTTGAATGATGTCACTCGGCAATGTACCAGCTTTCCTTTGATTTAGAGACGCTGAGACTTGACTCATTTGTTGCTCTAGCTGCTTGATTGAGGTGGAATGAGAATTCACTAACTGACTCATTGATGATAATTCAAATTTCATTTCCTTGACTCCGGAGTCAATAGATTCCACCTTCAACAACATCTTCGCCATCATATTCTCTAATTTGGACGTTCCTGTCTCATTGCTAGCTCTTTCTCGGTTACCAGGTGGTACGTACAACCTACCTCTATCAGTTTTATTTTTCCAGTTCCCCTGATCACGATCTCTGTAGCCAGCTTTTTCATAGTAGTTGTCCTTCTGATAGTTCCAACCTTGGTTTCCCTGGCCATTGGCCTGGAAACCCCCCAAATAATTAGCCTCCTCATCAGATTCAAACTCTGCTGCTCTACCTTGGGAACCCACAACTTTCACTTTCTCCGTATCTCCTGACAGCAAATGTTTTGTCAGTAGATCCATTTGCGTTTTCAGATGGGCCATATCTTGATCCCGCTCTTCCTCTTTCCTGCGCTGTTTCGCTGACATACCGACTGCATAAGTGCTAGCAGCAACCTCTGTGTCCCGTGTATGCCAGACTCTGTTGGTTTTAGTTAGCCGGTCCAAAATAGCTGTGGCATCGATAAAGGTAAGACCCATAAACGCTCCACCTGCTGCATTATCCAGTGTCGGCTTGGTAGCCAAATTTAGTGCCCTGTAAAATGTTTGCATTAGGAAATTGTCGGTCAACTAATAGTTCGGGCATTGTGTTAACTTCTTCTTGAACCGCAACCAAGTCTCATGTAAAGCCTCATGAGGTTGTTGTCTGAAGTTGCTAATTTTATCCCTCAACTGTATCATCCTAGAGAGGAGGAAAGAACCTTTCTAAGAAAGCTCCTTTCAACTCTCCCCAGGTTGTGATAGAGTCGGGGGTTAGCTCTGTCAACCATAATGCTGCCTCATCAGACAGAGACAACGGAAAGAACTTGAGCCTGATCGCTGTCTGACTTACTCCAGGCAATTCGAACGACTTGCAGATACCCACAAAATTCATCAGGTGTCGGTTTGGATCATCACCAGCAACACCACGGAACAGTCCCTTTAAGTTCAACAGCTGAATCATCGTGCTAGTGATGTTGAACTTAGCTCCAGGCGATAGCGGAGGGAGAACAATGGCGCCCGTAGCACCAACTCCATCCAAGTAGATATCCTCATTATCATCCAAAGCATACTGCCTTGGTTGCTGTCGACCTCTACCTCGCTGTTGTGGTCTCTGATCGGCTGGAGCATTGTTGTTAACAATATCAGCTGGTCTGCCCTCACCCACTACAACCTCTTCCTCCAGCCCAACATCATCCTCAATATCATCAACATTCAAATGTTGTTGGGCTCGTTGAGCTGCAGCGAGTCTCGCTACCTCTTTTTGTTGTACATTCATGGCTCGCCTTAACGTTCTAGCAAGCTCGGGATCGTAAGGTAATGTTGATTCACCCGAGTGTCGGGTACTTGGCATGCACAACTATATACCCTACAAAAATATAACAAAAACAACAAACAAAAGTAAGTCAGGAAAGTATGACTAAGAGTCAACGAAACACACCGGACTTAATAAGCAACCGTATTCCCCGACAACAGCGCTAAAATTTGATACGCCCAAATTACAACTCCAATTAAGAAGCATAAGCGGTCGTCGTCAAATATAGAACCCAACCAAGATTGGGGTCGATCCCACAGGGAATAAAGTATAAATTAAGTCGTTAGTAATTTAGTTGACTAGTAATCGATAGTTTCCGATAATTTGGGAGGGGGGGTTTAAATGTCAATTTCGCACAAGTTAGTTAACAAGCAACAAATTTTCAAGAGTTTATAATCAATGTGAGAATGAACTAGGGAAGTGTTCACCACCATGGCGTCATAACAATTTCGACTCAAAGCTTAACCGGGTTCTTTCTATATGTATATCACGATGTGATTGAATTAATGGTATCATCTAAACGTTTCTCAACCAAATAGACGAATTTCCTTTTCAATTCTCTTGAACTTGAAAAGGTGAAATTTCTGATTTCAATCCTAAACATCAAGTAGATTAATCTAGTTACAACATTAGTCATAAGACGAGAGTTGGTAGTCTCGAATCCTTGTAGTTAATCAAATTTCCCGGTTTTAATCTCTTTGCTCAAGCAAATCAAACCTAGGTATGTTCTAATGTTTGCAACCATTAGAAAACGTAAATAATGAATGATTAACCACGTGACAACATATAAATTGAACCCTACGCTACCCGGAATCTATATTGTTACTCTTGCCATGGATCCCACAACCCTAGTTGTGAGGAGTTTAGCCACTCATGCTAGCAAAATGAAGTAGAGAAATAATAGTATTCATATGAGAAGAAAGAATTCTTACAATAGAAAATTATTACTTTACTTTTGCACTTCGTAGAATCCCAGCACCAATGGTAAAAATCCCAAGAACAATGTAAGAGAGGAAGAAAACGTGTTTGTGTCGTGTTTTCTCCTACCAGAACTCGTCAAAAAAATGCTGAAAAAGTATTAGTTAATGAATATTAAAATAGCCCTAACACTGGGTATTTATAGTAGTCTAGGAAATAAAGTCCAAAAATAGAATCTTCGAAATCCTGCTTCGCGTTGATGGGTCGGTCGCCTGACGAACCGTCACCCATGTGACTGGCCGTCACTCCAGATGTTGCCACTATCCAGTGCATGATCTCCATTAGCTCTAACTTGACGGCTTCCCTGACGGTTCATCATCCTGTTGATGGACCATCACTTAAACCGTCGCCATTATCCAATGATTCAGTGCCTGGCTGTCTTATCCTGACGTCTTGGCTGACGGTCAGTCACAGGTGTGACGGCCTGTCACGCTAACCGTCACCCATATCCAGTGCATCCTCTAGCTGCTGCCAGGTTTCGTGGCTCCCCTGACAGTCAGTCACCTGTGTGACGAGCCGTCAGGTCCTCCGTCAAGCTTAACCAGTATTACTTAGCTTTGAGTAATTTTCACTCCCTTTCTATCCTTGTCTCCATTTCCTGCAACTATAACATAAAAACATCAAAAACCACAAAGGTTGCTTAAAAATTTGCGAGTATTCTTAGTTAAAGGCGTCAAATATGCCCTAAAATACCGGCACATCACTAAGCCTCCAGATAATTTAAGAGTCATATCTGTGATAGAATTTGAGGAAAAAGGGGATAATACCCTTGGAGAGTATGAAGTGTGCAAGGTGCCCACATTTGATTTATTACAAGATGAGCAGCTTGATGGCATCTCTAAAGTGTCAATGGAGCAATTTCCCTTGTTGGAATGGGACCATGCTAACCGGATTAACATGCCTTCCGACACTGGTTGAGGATTGAGGTACCATCGTTGAGCCACGACGTAAAATCAAGCACTTCTTGGGAGGCAACCCAAGTGTCTTTTCTTTCATTTTCCTCACTTTTTGTTATTTTTGTGTTTTTAAGGGATTCATAAAGTGGAAAATGAAATTGAGCACTAAGTATGGCTGAACCCTATTATGTGGAGGACTGTGCGGACCGCACGAGCAATTATGCATGTCGCACTGCCAACCACACACCAAAATAGAAGGCCTGGAGGAAAAGTGAAAAATGGAGGTAACATCCGCTGGGCTGTGCGGGCCGCATAAGCCCAAATGCATATCGCACCTCTATCACACCAGAAAATAGATGCCTGGGCAAACCCATGGGAGAGAAAGGGGGCATGTGAGATATGCCATATGGTCTGCACCTAGCCTGGTGCAAATCGCATGTCGCGGCACACAGTAGGTAAATCTAAATTTTTTAATTGACCTAAACCATTGACCGACCCGACCCGAAGATGACCCAGTCAACTCCTATTCTTCTTTTTCTTTTAAAACCGCCTCTCTCTCTTCTTTTTCCATTATTTTTCTCCACAACTTTCAAAAGCCTCTACTAAAATTCTCTCCAAACCCCTCAAACTCACTCAAATCCTTCTGCTCTTATCACCCAATTTCTTCACCACTTTTCCACAGCGACACCGTTATTCTTCGGGAGGTCTTGTGGGTCACCATTATTGGAATTCAAAAAGCTTCAATTTTTGTTCTTCCCTTGATAATCTTCATTTGTTTGTAAGTTCTTCGACATTAAATAGTTGTTTTTATGATTTTTGGGAACTCATAGTGTGAAGCATGCTTTGTAGATTAGCCATGTTGATAATGAGTGAGATCCAAAAATTTTGGGTTCCCAATTTTGAGTTATAAGGATGAAATCTTTTAATTCCAACTTGGTAGATTGTAAATCTTGACTATACATGTTGATTGGTAGTACTTTTTAGCCTTAATATCTGTGATGGGGTGAAGTCTGAGTAACCCACTAGTGACTAGTGCTTGATTTGGCCTGATGATAGATTGGGTGACGTCGTTCTTAAGGGCAATTCATCGGTAGTCACAAGGTTCTGATTGATAATTGATAATTGAGGTTGAAAGTTGCCGATTGTATGCCCATGATCCTTATTGAAAATCTAGTTAGGATATGTGTTCTTGTGCGGGGAGGAAGTTAATTGTTGATATGCTATTGGTGCCCATTGTTGCAAGAGGGGCTTGATGTTCCCGATGATAGACGGGGTAACATCCATCTTAGGGGAAGTGGTTGAGTCCTTTCTTGTTGTTTATGTGTTAATGGAAATTCGGGGAAGTCTGAGTACCCGGAAGTTATGGTCCTGAATCCTCCTGCCCACTTATTATCATGAATTGGTTGTCTGTGGTGCTAAGTGCTGAAGCTCATCTTGCTCTATGGATCATATGCGTAACTCACAAGAACACAAGGGACCAAAAAATCCAATTGTGCCATTGTGTGTTTCTCATATGATGCATAAATCTTGATGTGTGAGTCACACAATGCGTCGCAACGAGTCAAAATGAAAGTGCAGAACACTGCCTTGAGAGGCGAAGTTCGGTGCGATGCGCAGTTTTGCTGGTGTGGTTTGCATCTTATTCACACCACAAAGAAAAATCATTGGAAGACTCTGTTGGCTTGTGCGATGGCATCTGCGATGCACACTTTTGCTGGTGCGGTTCGCAGGTAAATCGCACGAGCCAACAACTCCCTCCTTTGCTTTTCTCTTCACTGATCCCCAAATTTCTTTTAGTTTTATATATTTCTATTGTATGTTTTATTATATGTTCCCTTTCTATTTAATATCCCACAACCTTTCAAGACAAGGTGCTGTTCACACAACAAGTCAAATTGTGTTCCTAATTTGACTCTATAACTTGAGAATCAACTTTAATGGATGGGAATTTGATTTACCCAGCTGGTATATCTTCTCCCCCTTCTATGAGTGGCTAATTTCTCCTGTCTAGGGGTGTATTGATGATGGGTGCTTATCTAATGGGTGTGGGTGCTGCTAATTCACTTTTATTATTGCTTATCTGAAATGGGTCTAGTAATTTCACCATGTTTTAATCTAAAATTTGTGGTTGCAAACATGAATTTTCCTTACTTGGCTATATAATTGCTCGAGAGAGAATTTTGTAGTTGTGGATGTGAAATTGCTAATGGGTACTTGGGAATCCACTTAGATTGGAGGCTAGAGATAGCTCCAACCGCAGAATCTCTCATTTAAGGGTCCGAGCTAGAGATAGGACGACCTCCCCAAGCACTTGTTGGTTGGTTACTAAGCATACCGAATGATGTTCTAACCAAAATCATTGGATATGTGGATGTTGATCGAGAGATAGCAATCCACACTTATGACCAACGCTACCCGTGTTAATAGGTGAGAATTTAAGTGAATTAGTGACTACCCTATCCTATAGCGAATGCCCCATCAAAAATGCACCCCTAGTCATCTAGTTCTTATTGGTACACCCATCTCGATTTTATAGTTTTTATTTGAATTGAGTTAGTAGTGACAACTTTCCCAATTCCCCCATTTTATTGTTTTGGTTTTGTTGAACAATTACTCTCTCTTTGAAATCGCTTCACATAATCTCTAATAAGTTAAATCAGGTCCCTTAGGTACGACCCTGACATCCGTTGGGTTAAATCAGGTCCCTTAGGTACGACCCTGACATCCGTTGGGTTTATAAATGTGTTTTGACTACGCGATCGCCGTGACCTCCTAGTTGGAGAGCCACGATTTGAGCGTTCATAAAAAATGGCACCGTTGTCGGGGACTTGAGTATTAGCTAGTTTTTGATTATTGTTGCGAATTCAATTTATGGATGCTTGTTTTCTTTTACTTTTTGTTGTTTGTGTGTTGATTGAGCAGGCCGGCTATGGACAAAGCCGAGGACAATAAAAGCATTGGCGTGTTTGACAATGCCAACGCTGCTGAACCTATGATGCATGGAGGTGTAGGTGCAATCCACCTACCCCCCATGGTGGGAAATGCTGTCTTCCATATGACAAACACCATGCTCCATTTGATTCAAATGAAGGGGCTATTTAGTGGAGCTGCCCATGAGGATGCCAACCGGCATTTTCGAAACTTCATGGAGATTTTCCAACCATACATGATCCAAAATATCTCCCAAGAGTCCATCTGATTGCGCCTATTCCCTTTCTCTTTGACGGGGGAAGCCACAACATAGTTGGAAGAATTACCGAATGGATCTATCACATCTTGGGCTGAGTTGGCTGAAGCGTTAATTTCAAGATTCTTTCCTCCATCTCGCATGATGAAACTCTGAGACGAGCTCACCAACTTCAAGAAACTTCCGGACTAGCTCTTATATGAGGCTTGGTTGCGCTTCATAAAGAAGCTTATTTTATGCCTGAACAATGAGCTATCGGATAATGTTTTGCTTCAAAGCTTCTACCGGTCATTGAATTCCATGAACAAAACAATGGCTAATAGCCTCGGAGATGGCATTTTCATGGACATAACATTCCCTGTTGCCTCGGCTTTCTTAGAACGGATGACAAAAACCCATCAAGCTTGCTATACTCGGGAGACAGATGTACCCACCTCAAGAGTGACTCCCTCTATCTTGGCTGATGATATTAGAAAGAGGGGCATAATTCAAGATGAAACAATGGCCAAGAAGATGGCCTAAATCGACCTCTTTGCAAAGCATGTGATTAGTACAAAGGGGGCGAGTGTGGTAGACACCCCGGAGATAAGAGCCAGTGATAAGGAGCTTATGATGGTGGTTGACGGGAAGTTGTGTTTTGAGTCAGAGGGTTCTCGTCCCAGGTTATATCGCCGAAGGGAAGAGAACCAAGGTTGGAGATGAGATGATCGGGATAGGTATGGCGAGCGGTACAACCATCAAGGTGCTTATGCAACCCCGAACAGATCGAATTCCCTCCACCAACCATGCACAAGCAATCCCGAGCATTCTAAGTTAGAGGACATGTTGTCCTTGGTGCTGAAAAAGGTGAATACAACACATGCCGGAGTACATGATCTCAAGAGCGAAGTCTCCACACTTCACAGAACCGTGAGCTCCTACTCAACCTCCATCAAGCAACTTGAAGCCCAAATGGTCATTTTTCTGTTCAAATGACCCCGAGGGTAAGGACGCCACCTCTTAGTGACACCACTACTAATCCTAAACACGATAGGCACATCATGGCCATTGTTAATAGGAGTGGCTGAACAACCGGTGAGATAAGGGAACCCGTTATGGAACTGGTTGCACAACCAAAAGAGCGGACAGTTGAAACAGGCAATAAACTAAGAGATGACGAGGTTAAGCATGAGAATGTAATTGACACCTTAGAGGTAAGGAAAGAGTCTGAAGCATTGAGTGCGCCGAGAAATGTTGGGAGTGATAAAGATAAGGAAGAAGTCAAGACCTCCCCCCAAGAAGTCATTGATGACAAGGTGGACTCTTCTCTTATACAAAACATTCCAACCACAACACCTAAAGGACCTCCTACGTATCCTCATCGATTAAATAAGATGAAGGAGGAGCAAAAATTTAGCAGGTTTGTTGACATGTTCAAATATTCCTTTGGTCGAGGCTTTAATACAGATGCCAGGATACTCCAAGTTTATGAAAGAGTTACTTAAAAATAAAAAGGTGGTTGAAGTGGGCATGGTTGAGATTTCACAAAGTTGTAGCGTGGTGATGAGTAGCAATATGGCTACAAAAAGAGATGACCCCGGTGCGTTCACTATACCATGTATGATTGGTTTATTTGTGTTCCGAAGGGCCTTGTGCTACTTGGGGGCAAGCATCAACTTGATGCCCCTTGTGATTTTTCAGAAGTTAGGGTTGGGCACTCCCAAGCCCACTTTTGTGCGGCTACTGATGACTGATAGGTCGATTAAGCGCCCTGTGGGAATCTTGTTTGATGTTTTGGTAAAAGTGGAAAAACTAATTCTTCCTGCCGATTTTGTCATCCTTGACTGTGAGGTAGATGTAGAGGTTCCCATTATTTTGGGATGACTATTGTTAGCCACTGGGCGGGTCCTTGTTGATGTCAAAGTCGGAGAACTCAAATTCCAAGTGGGGGATGAGGTAGTGACGTTCAATGTTTGCCAACCGACTAAGCCTCCAGACAATTTAAGAGTCATATCTGTGATAGAATTTGAGGAAAAAGGGGATTATACCCTTGGAGAGTGTGAAGTGTGCAAGGCGCCCACATTTGATTCATTACAAGATGAGAGATTGATGGCATCTCAAAGGTGTCAATGGAGCAATTTCCCTTGTTGGAATGGGACCATGCTAACCGGATTAACATGCCTTCCGACAATGGTTGAGGATTGAGGTACCATCGTTGAGCCACGACGTAAAATCAAGCACTTCTTGGGAGGCAACCCAAGTGTCTTTTCTTTCATTTTCCTCACCTTTTGTTTTTTTTTTGTTTTTAGGGTATTCATAAAGTGGAAAGTGAAGTTGAGCACTAAGTACAGCTGAACCCTGTTATGTGGAGGATTGTGCGGACCGCATGAGCAATTGTGCGTGTTGCACAACCAACCGCACACCAAAATAGAAGGCCTAGAGGAAAAGTGAAAAATGGAGGTAACATGCACTGGGCTGTGCGGGCGGCACAAGCCCAAATGCGTATCGCACCTCCATCACACAAGAAAATAGATGCCTGGGCAAACCTAGGGGACATAAAGGGGGCATGTGCGATACGCCATGTGGTCCGCACCTTGCCTGGTGTGAATCGCATGTAGCGGCACACATGAGGTAAATATAAATTTTTTAATTGACCTAAACCATTTACCGACCCAACCCGAAGATGACCCAGTCAAATCCTCTTCTTCTTTTTCTTCTAAAACCGCCTCTCTCTCTTCTTTTTCCATCATTTTTCTCCACAACTTTCAAAAGCCTCTACCAAAATTCTCTCCAAACCCCTCAAACTCCCTCAAATCCTTCTCCTCTTATCACCCAATTTTCTCCACCACTTTTCCAAATCGACACAGTCATTCTTCGGGAGGTCTTGTGGGTCACCATTATTGGAAATCAAAAAGCTTCAATTTTCGTTCTTCCCTTGATAACTTCACTTGTGGTAAGTTCTCCGACATTAAATAGTTGTTTTTATGATTTTTGGGAACTGATAGTGTGAAGCATGCTTTGTAGATTAGCCATGTTGATAATGGGTGAGATCCAAAAATTTTGGGTTCCCATTTTTGAGGGTTAAGGATGAAATCTTTTAATGTCAACTTGGTAGATTGTAAATCTTGACTATGCATGTTGAATGGTAGTACTGTTTAGCCTTAATATCTGTGATGGGGTGAAGTTTGAGTAACCCACTTGTGACGAATGATTGATTTGGCCCGATGATAGATTGGCTGACGTCGTTCTTAAGGGAAAGTCATCGGTAGTCACAAGGTTCTGATTGATAATTGATAATTGTGGTTGAAAGTTGCCGATTGTATGCCCATGATCCTTATTGAAAATCTAGTTGGGATATGTGTTCTTGTGCGGGAGAAAGTTAATTGTTGATATGCTATTGGTGCCCATTGTTGCAAGAGGGGTTTGATGTTCCCGATGATATACGCGGTAACATCCATCTTAAGGAAAGTCGTTGAGTCCTTTCTTATTGGTTATGTGTTAATGGAAATTCGGGGAAGTCTGAGTACCCGGAAGTTATGGTCCTGAATCCCCCTGCCTGCTTGTTATCATGAATTTGTTGTGTGTGGTGCTAAGTTCTGAAGCTCATCTTGCTCTATGGATCATATGCGTAACTCACAAGAACACAAGGGACCAAAAATTCCAATTGTGCCATTGTGTGTTTCTCATATGATGCATAAATCTTGATGTGTGAGTTACACAATGCGTCGCAACGAGTCGAAAAGAGAATGCAGAACACTGCCTTGAGAGGCGAAGTTCGATGCGACGCGCACTTTTGCTGGTGTGCTTTGCACCTTATTCACACCACAAAGAAAAATCATTGGAAGACTCTGTTGGCTCATGCGATGGCATCTGCAATGCACACTTTTGCTAGTGCGGTTCGCAGGTAAATCGCACGAGCCAACAACTCCCTCCTTTTCTTTTCTCTTTACTGATCCCCAAATTTCTTTTAGTTGTATATATTTCTATTGTATGTTTTATTATATGTTCCCTTTCTATTGAATATCCCACAACTTTTCAAGACAAGGTGCTGTTCACACAACAAGTCAAATTGTGTTCCTAATTTGACTCTATAACTTGAGAATCAACTTTAATGGATGGGAATTTGATTTACCCAGCTGGTATATCTTCTCCCCCTTCTATGAGTGGCTAATTTCTCATGTCTAGGGGTGTATTTATAATGGGTGCTTAGCTAATGGGTATGGGTGTTGCTAATTCACTTTTATTATTGCTTATCTGAAATGGGTCTAGTAATTTCACCATGTTTTAATCTAAAATTTGTGGTTGCAAACATGAATTTTCCTTACTTGGCTATATAATTGCTCGAGAGAGAATTTTGTAGTTGTGGATGTGAAATTGCTAATGTGTACTTGGGAATCCACTTAGATTGGAGGCTAGAGATAGCTCCAACCGTAGAATCTCTCATTTAAGGGTCCGAGCTAGAGATAGGACGACCTCCCCAAGCACTTGTTGGTTGGTTACTAAGCATACCGAATGATGTTCTAACCAAAATCATTGGATATGTGGATGTTGATCGAGAGATAGCATTCCACACTTATGACCAACGCTACCCGTGTCAATAGGTGAGAATTTAAGTGAATTAGTGACTACCCTATCCTATAGCGAATGCCCCATCAAAAATGCACCCCTAGTCATCTAGTTCTTATTGGTACACCCATCTCGATTTTATAGTTTTTATTTGAATTGAGTTAGTAGTGACAACTTTCCCAATTCCCCCATTTTATTGTTTTGGTTTTGTTGAACAATTACTCTCTCTTTGAAATCGCTTCACATAATCTCTAATAAGTTAAATCAGGTCCCTTGGGTACGACCCTGACATCCGTTGGGTTTATAAATGTGTTTTGACTACGCGATCGCCGTGACCTCCTAGTTGGAGAGCCACAATTTGAGCGTTCATCAAAAATGACATCGTTGCCGTGGACTTGAGTATTAGCTAGTTTTTGATTATTGTTGCGAAGTCAATTTATGAGTGCTTGTTTTCTTTTACTTTTTGTTGTTTGTGTGTTGATTGAGCAGGCCGGCTAAGGACGAAGCCGAGGACAATAAGAGCATTGGCAACTTTACCAATGCCAACGCTGCGTTCGGAGGTGTAGGTGCAATCCGCCTACCCCCCATGGTGGGAAATGTTTTCTTCCATATGATAAGCACCATGCTCCGTTTGATTCAAATAAAGGGTCTATTTAGTGGAGCTGCCCACGAGGACGCCAACTGGCATATTCGGAACTTCATGGAGATTTGCCAACCATACATGATCCAAAATATATCCCAATAGTCCATCTGATTGCGCCTATTCCCTTTCTCTTTGACGGGGGAAGCCACGACATAGTTGGAAGAATTGCCGGATAGATCTATCACATCTTGGGCTGAGTTGGCTAAAGCATTAATTTAAAGATTCTTTCCTCCATCTCGCATGATTAAACTCCGAGACGAGCTCACCAACTTCAAGCAACTTCCGGACGACCTCTTAGTGACACCACTACAAATCCTAAACATGATGGGCACATCATGGCCATTGTTACTAGGAATGGCCGAACAGCCGGTGAGATAAGGCAACCCGTTACGGAACCGGTTGCACAACCAAAAGAGCGGACAGTTGAAACAGGCAAGAAACTAAGAGATGATAAGGTGGAGCATGAGAATGTATTTGACACCCCGGAGGTAAGGAAAAAGTCTGAAGCATTGAGTGCATCGAGAAATGTTGGGAGTGATAAAGATAAGGAAGAGGTCAAGACCTCCCCCAAGAAGTCATTGATGACAAGGTGTACTCTCCTCTTATACAAAACATTCCAACCACAACACCTAAAGGACCCCCTCCGTATCCTCATCGACTAAATAAGAAGTAGGAAGAGCAAAAATTTAGCAAGTTTGTTGACATGTTCAGCAAGCTGTCAATAAATATTCCTTTGGTCGAGGCTTTAATAAAGATGCCAGGATACTCCAAGTTTATGAAAGAGGTACTTACAAAGAAAAAGGTGGTTGAAGTGGCATGGTTGAGATTTCACAAAGTTGTAGCGCGGTGATGACTAGCAATATGGATACAAAAAGAGATGACCCGGGTGCGTTCACTATACCATGTATGATTGGTTTATTTGTGTTCTAAAGGGCCTTGTATGACTTGAGGGCAAGCATCAACTTGATGACCCTTGTGATTTTTCAGAAGTTAGGATTGGGCACTCCGAAGCCCACTTCTATGCGACTACTGATGGCTGATAGGTCGATTAAGCGCCCTGTGGGAATCTTGTTTGATGTTTTGGTAAAATTGGACAAACTAATTCTTCCTACGGATTTTGACATCCTTGACTGTAAGGTAGATGTAGAGGTGCCCATTATTTTGGGATGACTATTGTTAGCCACTGGGCGGGTCCTTATTGATGTCAAACTCGGAGAACTCAAATTTCGAGTGAGGGATGAGGTAGTGACCTTCAATGTTTGCCAACCGACTAAGCCTTCAGAAAATTTGAGAGTCATATCTATGATAGAATTTGAGGAAAAAGGGGATGATACCCTTGGAGAGTGTGAAGTGTGCAAGGCGCCCACATTTGATTCATTACAAGATGAGCAGCTTGATGGTATCTCTAAGGTGTCAATGGAGCAATTTCCCTTGTTGGAATAGGACCATGCTAACCAGATTAACATGCCTTTCGACAACGGTTAAGGATTGAGGTACCATCGTTGAGCCATGACGTAAAATCAAGCACTTCTTGGGAGGCAACCCAAGTGTCTTTTCTTTCATTTTCCTTATTTTTTGTTATTTTTGTGTTTTTAGAGGATTTATAAAGTGGAAAATGAAATTGAGCACTAAGTACGGCTGAACCCTGTTATGCGGAGGACTGTGCAGACCGCACGAGCAATTGTGCGTGTCGCACAGCCAACCGTACACAAAAATAGAAGGCGTGGAGGAAAATTTAAAAATAGAGGTAACATGCGCTGGGCTGTGCGGGCTGCACAAGCCCAAATACGTATTGCACCTCCATCACACCAGAAAACAGATGCCTGGGCAAACCCAGGGGAGAGAAAGGGGGCATGTGCGATACGCCATGTGGTCCGCACCTTGCCTGGTGCGAATCGCATATCGTGGCACACAGGAGGTAAATCTAAATTTTTTATTTGACCTAAACCATTGACCAACCCGACCTAGAGACGACCCTGTCAATTCTTCTTCTTCTTTTTCTTTTAAAATCGCCTCTCTCTGTTCTTTTTCCATTATTTTTCTCCACAACTTTCAAAATCCTCCACCAAAATTCTCTCCAAACCCCTGAAACTCCCACAAATCCTTCTCCTCTTATCCCCCAATTTCCTCCACCACTTTTCCACGTCGACACCGTCATTCTCTGGGAAGTCTTGTGGGTCACCATTATTGGAATTCAAAAAGCTTCAATTTTTGTTCTTCCCTTCATAATCTTCACTTGTGGTAAGTTCTCCGACATTAAATAGTTGTTTTTATTATTTTTGGGAACTCATAATGTGAAGCATGCTTAGTAGATTAGCCATATTGATAATGGGTGAGATCCAAAAATTTTGGGTTCCCAATTTTGAGTTGTAAGGATGAAATCTTTTAATGTCAGCTTGGTAGATTGTAAATCTTGACTATGCATGTTGATTGGTAGTATTGTTTAGCCTTAATATCTGTGATGGGGTAAAGTCTGAGTAACCCACTTGTGACTAGGGCTTGATTTGACCCGATGATAGATTGGGTGATGTCGTTCTTCAGGGCAAGTCATCGGTAGTCTCAAGGTTCTGATTGATAATTGATAATTGAGGTTGAAAGTTGCCGATTGTATGCCCATGATCCTTATTGAAAATCTAGTTGGGATATGTTTTCTTGTGCGGGGAGGAACTTAATTGTTGATATGCTATTGGTGCCCATTACTGCAAGAGGGGCTTGATGTTCTCGATGATAGACGGGGTAACATCCATCTTAAGAGAAGTCGTTGAGTCCTTTCTTGTTGGTTATGTGTTAATGGAAATCCGAGGAAGTCTGAGTACCCAGAAGTTATGGTCCTGAATCCCCCCGCCCACTTGTTATCATGAATTGGTTGTGTGTGGTGCTAAGTGCTGAAGCTCATCTTGCTCTATGGATCATATGCATAACTCACAAGAACACAAGGGACCAAAAATTCCAATTTTTCCATTGTTTGTTTCTCATATGATGAATAAATCTTGATGTGTGAGTCGCACAATGCGTCACAACGAGTTGAAAAGAGAGTGCAGAACACTGCCTTGAGAGGTGAAGTTCTGTGCGATTCGCACTTTTACTGGTATGATTCACACCTTATTCGCACCCCAAAGAAAAATCATTGGAAGACTCTGTCGGCTTGTGCGATGGCATTTGCGATTCACACTTTTGCTGGTGCGGTGCGCAGGTGAATCGCACGAGCCAACAAATCCCTCCTTTGCTTTTCTATTCACTGATCCCCAAATTTCTTTTAGTAATATATATTTCTATTGTATGTTCTTAACACCCAGTCGCAGGACTATGTCTTCCAACAGGAACAATCAGAAGAGACACGCCCTAGAGCCCACTCCGACTATGAGAGTCTCCATATATGAGGCAGGATAGTATAAGTCGAGGGTTTACTTTGGGCTTACGGGAATGCAAGCCTATTATCTTGAATTCCAAAACTGCCCATTCTTGGAGGAAAAGGGATTCAATATAGATGATTTCCAAGAAGAGTTCCCGAACATGCCAAAGCAATTTCGCATAAGGGCTTGGGAGCATTTTGCCAAAACACCAGGTCTCTACTTTCCTGAGTTGGTATGGGAATTCTATGCTTCATACTGGGCCAACTTTGACATGCTTAATCCTAAAGGTCCCCTAAGCAGGTCATCATGCCTCAGCTCAGTATTGGTATGGGGTAAAGAAGTAAATATCACCCCAGAAGCCATTCATTCTGTCATATGGGATGACGAACCAATCCCTAAATCAAGGTACATGGAACGCGTGGCAAAAAAGGATGAGGAATACAAATGGGTTGCTAGTGTGATTGCGGAAGGATAACCCCTTTGGGCCACCTCAAGGGGACAAATTTATCGCTCGAATCTCAGATTCAAAGCACGCATGTGGCTTGACTTTGTGAGCACCAGATTCATCCCGACTGACCACACCACTAAAGTGTCCATTGAGATGGACATTCTCCTTGCATACATCATGAGAGGCCTTAGTGTGAACGAGGGCGAGATCATAGCTGAACATCTCAAGAGAAAAGCATGACATAACACCACATCCATGGCATTCCCCGTGCTCACCACCCTTCTATGCATTCAAGCTAGATGCCCCTTGTTTCGAGGATTCGACAAGGCTAGAAAAGCTAAAAGTATGGTTTACCTAGACACAAAAAGGGATAAAGATGCTCCGCACATCAAGAAGAGGCAACTTGAACAGACTTCTGAGTCCACAAGACTCAGTACTCAGGGTAAAAACATAGTGCATGATCAATAAAGAAATTTACCCCTATCTCAAGGAGCATCGAGCACTCTCCATGGAGTATCAAGAACCGACCCTCCAGGTAATTTACTCAATCTTGCTCAAATTACCAACAAAAATGAGGAATGGTTGCATAAATTGGCCATAGAAATTTCAGCTTTAATTCAATCTGCTATCAAGTCAGCCCTCAACCGGTTGTGTCAAGTGTGAGCAAGCTTTGTGCTAGAGTGGAAACTATGGAAACAGAGGTTGAGAGGTTCAATCAAATGATCCCGCCTGTTGAAACAAATTGTGATCTTAACCTACCGGCTCCAGGCTCGAACTTCCCTACAAGATGTACTAGCCCTCCTGATACTTGGTGCACAAGTTGGGATCCTGATAAAGAAGACAACTCTGAGTTGAAAGGAAATGGGACACCGGTTGAGATCACCCCAGACAACACAGAGTTGGTCGTCCACCATCAACCAGCACCTTCAGCACCATATGTGAGGAGATGGGGACTTCATCAAAAATGGTTCTTGTATCATGAATTAATGACGTGTGAGGATAGGTGGTTTGTGGATCCCTCTGGCCGCCTTGAGGTCTGGTGGGATCAATCGATTCCTCCGCTGGAAGAGTTTCAGCTAGATATGACATATGCTTGCATACCACCACCGGCACCACCAGCTCCACCGGCATCTTGACCACCTCATCAAGTCTATTCACGAAGGAGATGCTGTCATCATCATTAGCCTACTCAGGGAGTTTTTGGCACTCATTCTTATTTGGCTATCTTTTTGTGCATCATGGGATATGCTTGTTTTATGTTTGGGGGGAGAATGTAACTACTAACTTCATGATGGTTGTTGTGATTGACATTGCCCTCGCCGGGCCTTTAGCCTATGTTTTGCTTTACTTTTTACTTTGAGCTTAATTTTATTGATGGTGTGCCGGGTCGGTCTTACATGCCCCATTGTTCCACTACCCGTGCCTTGCAAATGCTCTAAATTCCTACGTTTAGGCTTGTTCTTAATTGATTCATGAGCGCAGAAAATAAATAAATTGTTGATAGTAGTGTAGAAACAAACTCTGAGGGTTTTCTTAATACTACGGTTCTTTCCCAAGGAGCAAAAGTTTTGATTATTTTCTTTTTCTTTTCTTTTATTTTTTGTGTGTTGAACCGGGTTGGTGTTTCCCTATGATAGATTGAGAGGCGACTTTATTAAGGGAAAATGCAAAGTTTAGTTTAGAATTGAGTCCGTAAGTGCTTGTCTCATAATTAGGCCCCCAAAAATTTTTCTTGGCAAATTGTTTTGTTGAAAGTAAAGGAAGAAGGGAAATAAATATCTGAGGAAAAGCATTCTCTTGTCATGACTTGCACACTCTCGCTTTGGCTTGATTAACTCACAAACGAGTTCGTAATGAACTCGGAATAGCTTGTCAAAAGCAATTTGCCGCAATTTATTGTGGGACTAATGGATGAAGTCTTGTGGCATGATGACTTGTGCGGTGAGGCTTTACCTTGATTCTTGTGCATAAGAGTCATCTAGAACTTGACCCGAATGTGATTCAAGGCAAAATTCTTGGTATAACCAAGCTTGGGAAATGACCTTAGGCCCTTTTTGATAGCCACTTCACTCAAATGACCTCCCAATGGCATCAAATCCTAGTGAACCCCTTTGAGCTTGTGACCATTCTTTGACACCCTTGTAGAACCTTGACCTTTTTGGAACCTCTATCTTGGCACCCATCCTCCTTAATTACTTGAAAATGAAATGTAGGCTAAAAGCCTAAGTTTGGAGGGAGAAAACAAAAGATAACATAGGCAAATGCCTAAGTTTTGGGGGTGCATGTGAACAAATAAGGAGAAGAAAAGAAATGCACTTCAAGTACAAGGTAGCACCTTGATTCGAGAATTGAAAATTGCTCCAAAAAGATCAATTCAATGAGCAAATTGAAAAGCAAAAACAGGTGCTACCAAGTGAAGGTAATATAAGGTGTGAATGATCATGAAGTAAAAAGGAGAAATCTTGGGTTGTGTAAGGGAGAAATAAGGTGAAGTTGAAAATCGAAAAATGTGAGCGGTGTTTGAAATGAAGACAAAAAGCATTAGGGAGGTGTAGTCACTTGAACCAAATGATATCCTCACCTTAGCCCTAGCCAATATCATAACCCGCAAGTCCTTAGTGATTTCGAGCTTGGCTACCCTACATTAGTGGCGATCTACATAAAGGGCAAGCCTATGGTTCGACACATGTGTACTTGAACTTCCTTGAGAGAGTGAGAGTCTTCTTGGTTGTCTTATAATCCTGTGATTAAGAATTGAATAATTATGAGTGGGATTCTCTCTTGTGGTGAGTGGAATCATGCACTCGAATTGAAGCATGAGTCTCTATTTTAGTTGAGGGGAATGAATGAGACAAGTTGTGTGGCGAATCTCGAGGCAAACCCTGACGGTCCATGCCAATGACTTGAGAAGCTAAAAATATCTTGTTTTTGAATGGCAAATTCCCTTGATTTTAAATGAGATATGATGTCCACTTGAAAAAGTTTTTTTGAAATGAGCAATTGCCTTGAGCATGTGGGGGTCCCAATTGAGATAAGCATGGTAGTTGATTCTTTTGTTTGCTACTTTTCTTTAATTTTTATTGTAGAGTAGTTTTTGTGCCTTAATTGAGCCTTAGCATAATTAATTCCTTGCCGTGTGAGTATCTTGCTTGAGGACAAGCAATAGTTCAAGTTTGGGGGTTTGATAAGTCGGTAATCTACCAACTTATTGAACCTATATCCATGAATTATTGCTATGTTTTGAATTAATTTAGAGGTTTTTATGACCTTTATTGATGTCTATGCAGGTAATTTGGATAGAAGAGGAAAAACAAGGATATGGACCCAAAAGAGCCAAAAAGGAGCTAAGTGTGAAGAGTTGAGAAAAGTTGGAGAATCTACTAGGAGGTGCGGTGGCTGTACGACACGCACAAGCTGAGGTGTGGTTCACACCTCCTCCACATGAAGCTGCAAAGATGACTGAAGATTCTGCTAAGGAGTGCGGTCGCTATGCGACGCGCACAACTCGTGGTGCAAAATGCACCACCTTTGCACAAAGCCTACCTATGCGACAGAAGTCACTGGCCAATCTGAAGCAGGTGTGCGACGGGCACACTGCGATGTGCAAACCGCATGTCGCATCGCATACCACCCGGAGGGCAATTTTGTCCTAAATTTATGTGACGATTTTGGAGCATATAAAAGATAATTTTAGGCTTATTTTTTATCTACAATTTTCTAGAGAGATTTCAGATAGACAACTTGGAGATATTTTTTGCTTGTAAACCTTTTTCTCCATCTCCATTGAGAGAGGGTTTTCAATCCAATATTTTGGTTAACAAATTGCGTTCCTAATTTGACTCTAGAACTTGAGAATCAACTACAATGGATGGGAATTTGATTTACCCAACTGGTATATCTTCTCCCCCTTCTATGAGTGGCTAATTTATCTTGTCTAGGGGTGTATTGATGATGGGTGCTCAGCTAATGAGTATGAGTGTTGCTAATTCACTTTTATAATTGCTTATCTGAAATGGGTCTAGTAATTTCACCATGTTTTAATCTAAAATTTATGGTTGCAAATATGAATTTATCTTACTTGGCTATATAATTGCTCGAGAGAGAATTTTATAGTTGTGGATGTGAAATTGGTAGTGGGTACTTGGGAATCCACTTAGATTGGAGGCTAGAGATAGCTCCGAATTTCCCATTTAAGGGTCCGAGCTAGAGATAGGTCGATCTCCCCAAGCATTTGTTGGTTGGTTACTTAGCACACCAAATGATGTTCTAACCGAAATCATCGGATATGTGGATGTTGATCGAGAGATAACATTCTACACTTATGACCAACGCTACCCGTTTCAATAGGTGAGATTTTAAGTGAATTAGTGACTACCCTATCCTATAGAGAATGCCCTATCGGAAATGCACCCCTAGTCATCTAGTTCTTATTGGTACACCCATCTCGATTTTATAGTTTTTATTTGAATTGAGTTAGTAGTGACAACATTACCAATTCCCCCATTTTATTATTTTGGTTTTGTTGAACAATTACTCTCTCTTTGAAATCGCTTCACACAATCTCTAATTAGTTAAATCAGGTCCCTTGGGTACGACCCCGACATCCGTTGGGTTTATAAATGTGTTTTGACTATGCGATCACCGTGACCTCCTAGTTGGAGAGCCATGATTTGAGTGTTCATCACAGCGTGTCACCTGCTATAGTGGATGATATGGGATAGAAACTCGGGAATCCTCCCAGTTTTTCCCATTTTGCAACACACATTCAAACCTTAATGTTCCCTTTACGTCAAGTTTGATATCAGGAGTTCTACTCACCCGAATTCGCTTTTGAAAAGTTCTGTGGACTCCTTAACGCCTTAGCTAATAGAAGATTTAGCTCGAAGTTAAATATTTCACCCAATATTTTCTCGAATTGCCCTAGAAATCACCTCACTCAGATAATGACAGGAAGAGTCGTTACAACAGATACCAATTTACCCATCGTTCATCCTTGAATGATTAAATAAGAAAAAGATAAGCTAAATTGAGAAGAAGGTAGTACCTTAATCCTTAAACAAGTGAGGGTGGTTGTCCCGCATACCCTTCCCAGTTTTCCAAGTGGCTTCCTCAACCAGATGATGCTTCCATTGAACCTTCACCGATCTGAATTTCTTCGTCCTCAACTTTCGAACATCTCAATCAAGAATAGAAGCTGGCTCCTCCTCATACTGAAGGTCCTTATATAGCAAGAACAAATCCCACTTGATAATGTACTCCCCATCCCCATGGTATCTCTTCAACATAGATACATGGAAAACTAGATGGACCCTGATTAAATTGGGCAGTAATGCTAGCCGGTAAGCTACTGGCCCCATATTTTTGAGAACCTCAAATGGACTGATATATCGAGGGATAAGTTTACCCCTATTGCCAAACTTCATTACCATTTTCATCGGTGACACCTTCAACAAAACTTGTTCACCAACCTGAAAAAACATATCCCTCACCTTGCGATCAGCATACTCCTTTTGTCTGCTCTGGGATGCCAACTACTTGGTTTGGATACCTCTCACCTTTTCCTAAGATTTCTTTACCAAATTAATGCCCAGAGGCTTCATATCGCCTTCCTCAAACCACCCTAAGAGTGATCAACATCCCCTCCTATAAAGTGCCACGAATGGTGTCATGTCAATACTGGAGTGATAACTGTTGTAGTATGATAATTCACACAATAGTAAGAACTGATCCTAATGACCCCCAAAATCAATCACACATGATCTCGGCATGTCCTCCAGCACCTGAATCATCCTCTCCGACTGACCATTCATGTGAGGATGAAAAGTTGTGCTAAAAGTAAGCTGGGTGACCAACTCTTCGTGTACCTTTCTCAGAACTTAGAAGTAAACTGCGTACCTTTATCTGAAATGATAGAAAGGGGCACCCCATGCAACCTAACTATCTCGTTGACATAGATCTTGGCCAATTGCTAAGAGTTGTAATCCACATGGACCAGAATGAAGTGGGCTGATTTAGTTTTCCTATCTACGATGACCCAAATAGAATCATACTTTCCCAAGGTCTTAGGAAGATCTACCACGAAGTCCATGGCTATCCTTTCCCACTTTCACTAAGGAACGGGCATCCTTTGGAGAAAACCTGTAAGCCTTTGATGCTCATGTTTAACTTGCTGACAATTTTGACACTTAGACACTTATTCTGCTATGTCCCTCTTCATCCCAGGCCACCAATAAAGTTGCCTCAAGTCCCGGTACATTTTTGTTACGCTCGGATGAATCGATTACCGCAAACCATGAGCTTTTGCCAACATATTCTGAATTAAGTCATCAACCTGAGGGACACAAATCTACCCTCTAAAACATAATACCCCACATGCATTAAGTGTGGCATCCGGGGCCTCCCTAGACACCACCTTGTTTCAGATCTTGTTCAATTGCACATCCTTAAACTGGTTGGCCTTGATTTCTTCCAGAAATGTGGGTTTAACCTCTATACTGGCCAACACTCCACCTTTTTCTGAAATGCCCAACTGCATGAACTTGGATGCTAGAGTTTGAATCTCTCTAGCCAAGGGTCGCTTAGACACCCCCAAACAAGCAAAACTGCCTATGTTGACTGTTTTCTGGCTCAATGCGTCTGCCACCACATTGGCCTTACTCGAATGATACTGGATGGTCACATCATAATCTTTCAACAATTCCATCCACCTTATCTGTCTCATATTCAAATCTTTCTGTGTAAACACATGCTGCAGGCTGTGATGGTCTGTGAACACTTCACACTTGACACTATAGAGATAATGTCGCCAGATCTTAAGTGCAAATACCATTGCTGCAAACTCCAAATCATAGGTTAGGTAGTTCTTCTCATGAGACTTCAATTGCCTCGAAGTATAAGCTATGACATTCCTGTCTTGCATCAACATAACACCCAAATCCGAATGTAAAGCATCACAAAATACAATGACGTCTTTACCTTCTACCGGCAGTGATAGAATAGGAGCTGTAGTCAGAAGGGTCTTGAGTTTTTGGAAGCTCTCCTCGCACTTGTTAGACCAAACAAATGGTACCTCCTTCTGGGTCAATCTTGTCAAGTGAGTAGCAATGGAAGAAAAATTCTTGACGAACCTGCGATAATAGCTAGCAAGACCCACAAAACTCCTAACCTCAGTTTGAGAGCTAGGCCGGACCTAACTCTTAACTGCCTCAATATTTTGGGGATCCACCATCTCCCATTTTTCTGAGACCATATGCCCTGAGAAAGCAACCGAAGATAACCAAAATTCGCACTTAAAAAAATTCACATAAAATTTCTGTCCCCTCAAAATCCCTAGAATAATACAAAGATGCTCTACATGCTTCTCTTTACTCTTGGAGTAAATCAAAATATCGTCTATAAATACAATAACAAAGGAGTCCAGAAATAACTTGAAAACATCATTCATCAAACTCATAAAGAATGCTAGTGCATTAGTCAACCCAAATGACATTACAAGAAACTTGTGATGCCCATACCGACTCCAAAAATCTGTCTTAGGTATATCCTCTAGCCTAATCTTCAGCTGATGATACCCTGACCTCAAGTCAATCTTTGAAAACATCGAAGCACCCTGCAGCTGGTCAAAAAGATCATCTATGCGGGGTAATGGATACTCATTTTTGATGGTAACCTTGTTCAATTGACTGTAGTCTATACACATCCTCATATTACTATCCTTATTTTTCACAAACAAGACCGGAGCACCCCAAGGCAAAGAACTGGGATGAATAAATCCCTTATTTAGAAGTTCTTGAAGCTGAGTTTTGAGTTTTCTCAACTCTACAAGAGCCATACGATATAGAGGAATGGAGATTGGATGAGTGCCCTGCTCCAAATCTATACAGAAGTCAATGTCCCTGTCCAGATGTATACCAGGAAAATCTACAGGAAATACCTCCTAAAATTTAGAAACCACTGCGACTGACTCAATAGAAGGGGGCTCTGCACTAACATCCCAAAGATGAGCCATGAAGGCTAAATACCCCTTCCCTACTAGATTTCTATCCCGAATAAAGGATATGATCTTCGCTGGCTTAGGCCTATACATACCTTCCCACTCCAGTCTATCCCTATCTGGAATCCTAGAGTTACTGTCTTAGAATTATAGTTTAACACATCATGATAAGGAGACAACAAAGTCATACCCAAGATCACATCAAATTCCAGCATATCCAAAATAACCAAATTTACCTAAGTCTAAAAACCCACAAACATCACAGAGCATGAATGATACACATGGGTCACTACCACAGACTCTCTAACCGGGGTAGAAATATGAATATGAGAATCAAGAACATCACAAATAAAGTCCAAACCCAAGGCAAATTTAATAGATACATAAGAATATGTTGAACTTGGATCAAATAAAATAGACTCCATCCGATCACAGATGAGAATAGTACCTATTATCAAAACATCAGATGTCTCAGCCTCAGACTTCCCCAAAAAGGCATAACAATAAGCTCTATCATCTATTCGGGCAACCTCTCTAGTTGGCTGCACCGCTCCCTTCCTTGGGTTACCATTACCTCTATTTCCACGGCATCCCTGATTATTACCTCGCCCACCTTGTGGGCATCCCTTGCCATTGCTACCTCCACCTACCACAACCTTAGTCTGCTACTGCACTTGATTACCTACCTATCTGAGATGGCATTCCCTCTTAAAATGACCCAGATCACCACAATGAAAGCATCCTTAATCAAGAGAGGGCCTGCTGGCAGAAGAGTAAGAAGCCCCAGCCTCTAGGAGGTGGAGACTGTTGAATGGCCACTGACTGTCCCCCGGTAGAAGCTAGCAGAGCTGACTGAATAGGGTGAGTAGAAAGAACCTGCTGGCCAGGAAACCTGGAATAAGAACCACTAAAATTACCCATATTCTTGGACTTCTTAGATAATACTTTATCCTGCCTAACCTGTCTAGACCCTTTCAGTTTCTTTACATAATCAGTCACCTCATTAAAACTCTTCCCTGCAGAAGTCATATGACCAGATAGAACCTACAATTCAGTATTCAGACCCTTAACATGCAGAGAAATCTTCTCCTTCTCAGTGCCCAGTAGTTAGGTAGCATAGCGAGACAAGGCATGAAACTTAGCCTCATAAGCTGCAACAGACATGCTGCACTGTTCAAGGGTAAAAAACTCGTCCTTCTTGTGATCCTTGAGAGTAAGTGTCGCGCCCCATTTTTCTCGCGGAAAAGCGGGTTTCGACGTGACAACTCTCTCTTAGGAAGAGAGGGTGAAGAGTCGCCACCTAACGAATTTAAGGCGCGTTAGGGCGCCGTTCTAACTAACTACAACTAAATTAGATTTTATTTTAAGTCTACGCAACCAGAGAATCGGGTAAGGGTTCAAATTACCTCGAAAGGAAGGTGTTAAGCACCTTTCGAGGTCCACAAATGTGGGTCCCTGCCGAATTCGTTATTTATGTGGGAATAGGTGATAAATAATAGGTCGATTAATTAAACTAAAGACTATATAATTAAACAAGTAAAACTTATTTTTTAAAACAAGTATTTAAGCCAATTTAATTACTAAAATCTAAGTAAGAAAATCATGCATGAATTAATGCAAATAAATAAATAAACGAAAAAATCAGATAAGCGAGAAGTCAGAAGTGACACAATGATATAGGAAAAGAGACCTAATTAATAAGTGACTTAGTTAACTACCCCAAACAAATAGAAAGAAACAAACCTAGGTTAATTCTAACCTATTCGGATCAGCGCCCGGCTTATTATCGGAGACAATTCCAAAGATATTGTCGTATTCTGCTCGGGTCGATTTCCATCATATCCGTCTATCTACCCGCCTAAGTTGGTTATTAAAATTATTATTAGCCTAAAGCGTACTAAAGAAATGAAAAATCTAGCGTACCTTAGTATGCCTACCCGTCCCAACTTAATGTCCAAGAGGCATTGGACTACTATTTTGGATATGGATCTAGACAATAAGATTCCAAGGCTACTTAGTGAGACTCGAGATTAACGTCATACAAAACATAGATGGACTTTAAAACAAGTAGCACAAAATGGTTTCGAATAGGCCTCACAATTCATACAATTAACACTTTATGTAGTTAAACCTATGGGCATGATATCTAGGGATTGAGATAGGCAGGAATAAAATTGACTTAAACTTATAGGCATGATGACTAATTAAATGTAACTAAACTGATTCCCATATGCCAAAACTAATAGTTAAATAAATTGCATGCTAACACAAGTTTTAACTTATAGGCAGGGTTGCTAATTTAATGCAGAAACTGATTTTAACATGCTGAAAGTGGTTTAAGCATGCTGAACTGAATTTAAACTGATTTTAAATATGCTGACGCAGATTATTTATTAGACATGATAATTAATTACATAAGTTTAAAACCTACAATCATAGTTATTGGTTTACATGCAGGAACAGATTTAGGCAACTGATTATTTAAGACACTAAATGAATGATTTTTTTTTAATCCTATAACATGGTAACCAATGAATTAATATGCTAAACGAATTCAGATCCTATAGGCATGGTATCTAAACGAATTAATATGTTGAGACCTTGTTTAGATCCTATAGGCATGATATCTAAATGAGATAATATACTGAAATAAATTTAAATCATATTGGTATGCTATCTAAAAGGTTTAACATGCTGAAAACTTATTTAGTATTATAGGCATGGTAACTACTTGGTTTTAAAAAAAAATGCTGAAACAGTGACCAAATAAATTAGAACGTTGAAACAGATTGACTTATAGGCATGGTTTCTGATTTTAAACAACGAAGCAGATTTTAAGACTTAAACATGATTTCTAACAAACAATACTAATACAAACTCTATGGTCATAATTTCTAACCAATGAAAATTAATAAAATCCTATAGGCATGCTTTCTACGGTAAGCAAATAGCAGGTAGTATTCCCCTCCCCCATAGCAGTCCCTTAAGTATTTTATTACATCGTCGGAGTTTATACAATAAATTATTACAGACCAAATAAATGAATGAGAAAAGAATTAAAAGAAAATAAAAAAGAATCCAAGTCTTTGGAGACTCCCCACTCCCGGGCAACTCTTCACTGCGTAACCTGTCAAATATAACATAGGATTCGGAGGATCCTAATATGACCCATAGAACTACCATTGACATGTCAGAGTTCCTGAGAATCTCACGGATTCTAGACAGTGCTTATGTCAAGGCATGGGAATACATTAGGACCTCCGTATTCCACAAAATACAACGAAAACAAAACCGAGCCAGAAGCAAAGGTGATCACATAAACCAACCAACAATAAGAAAGAATTAACTAGTCTCTTTTGCAACTAATAGTAGCCTATGATTAAGAAACATATCAAGCCAACATGAAGCAGATTTTAAGTATACGTCAAAGATATACATAGAGCAACTATAGATGAACATAGGCAAACTAAAGTACACGTTCTAAACCATTAGTAATCACACGTATGAATTAAAGTATGCATCGATAGAGACTAACCAATGAACTGCAAACAACGAAAAAAAAATATTCAGAGTCCCACACTTAGCAATCAACAGCTTGTCCAAAAGAAGAGAGTTCTTAAGATATGAGAGTAGTCAATGTGTAAAGTCTCAAAAGACTGCCTATATAATGAAAAGAGGAGCTGCTTTTATGGTGGAAGTAGAGGACTCGGTTAAAGGAATTCAATAAATTAAAGAGTGAGTCAAGGAAATCTTTACCTTAATTAACTAATAGAGTCAATTAGCAAAAGGTTTTAATTTTCCATATCTACCAAATAAGCTGTTTATAACAAGAAATACTGTACATGGTAATTTGGGCAATTAGAATAAAGACTTACCATAATCAACTAAGTACTGGCTAATTTAACAAAATCAAAGAAGGAAAGACAAATTAATTTCGGGTGTCTAGCTTTCCCTAATTATCCATGCTGAAATTATTCACTTCATCCAAGGAAAAAGAAATCAATCATATATATTTGAGGTGTAGATTTACCATAACGAAGAGAGTAATTACAGTTATGTAAGCATAAAGAGGAACCAGATTGACATGCATAATCAATTAGCATATTCAATCAAGTTTGACTTTGCCATGAATAAACAAATCATATAATTTGTCAATACCAAAATCTTTTCCCAAAACCAGGTGATTGAGCCAATCCAGTCGACACATATGGCTCCAGTCAACACATACCAAAATTTATCCAAGTATTAATTGGAAATAAGAAAGCCAGATCAATCAAAGGATGATGACATGTTGTTTGATCAATTACACATCACAATCTTACCAAGATTAACCAAATGTCATGCTGTCCATAATTGGAATTTGAAAGGAAAAGATGCAGACAAGTCAATTTGCTTTAAAAGATAGACAAATAGTCATGGTTGTTCTAAACATGCAAAGGAGGGGAAATATAGATCATGTTTGGACTGAATCGCTTTCGTCATAAAGTAATCAAGTGATCAAATCAGTCTTAAATTCCACAGTCAATTAAAGAGGGTACACAACAAGCATAAATTAACCAGACATGAATACAAGATGCATTCTCCGTCCAATCAAACAGTCATACAAACATTCTTAGGCGTCGATTTCACAAGCAGAGCAAGCACATGTTGAATTTTCAGAAATCAATTAAAGGTAAAGGTTTGTAAAGCTGGGGTTTCCCCCATATCACAGTTCAAAGGCGTAATAACATGAAATCACAGAGTTTAAGCACCAATTCACCAGCTAAACTTTAATAATTTCACCTCTAATAATCTGATAAGAGAAAGAAAGAGAAATTGAAAGTGATCAAACCCGAAATAGATTCGTGATAATCCGGCGTGAAGTAAACCTTAACAAAAACCAAGATGAGGGGGTTGACTGTGACGGCCAATCGATCAACTAAAACATGACTTGTGAAAAACAATACTGAGCCATGCATAGCGTTCCCTTCGTTAATCTCTTCCGGTATTTGCCAAACACGACAATACCTTGGGGGTTTGCTGGACGGAGATCCGTCAGAGCAGCGGTGGCTGGTTATCTGGGTGGTTCCGCCGATGGGTTTTTTGGTGGTTATCGTCGACGACGGGAAGAACGGCGGAAGGGAGATGAGGACGAGAGGGGAGAGTTTTGGGGTGGTTGTTTCTGGATTTGGGTGGACATTTATTAGACGTGGGGGAAAGAGAGAAAAAGGAGCTCGGGGGAGATGGGGGTTGAGGCGGCGGTCCGCCAGACTTGGTGGAGAAATAGAGGGAGAGAGAAGTATGGGAGGGGAGGTGGCGCCGGCTGGTGGAAGCAGCAGCGGTTTCGTCGGGGCGGTGTTGTTGGTGGCCGCTTCACCGGCAATGGTGGAGCGGCGGCAGCGATGGAGAAGAGGAGAAGAGAGAAGAGGGAGAGAGGCGGCTGGACCGCCGCGGCTAGCGGAGGTGGAGGAACAGAGGGAAGAAAGAGTATGGGAGGCGGGGTTTTCGCCGCTGCTGGTGGGGTTTTCGCCGCTGCCGGTGGGGTTTTCGCCGCTGCCGGTGGGGTTTGGTCGGCTGGTGACGTGAGGAAGAGGAGAGAGAGGCGGCGACAGTGGGGTGATGAAGAGAGGAGAGAGAGCTGAGGGGTGGAGGCGGCTGGTGGGGGTGAAGAAAAATGGGGTTAGGGTTGGGGTGTTTTATTTAAAAAGGAAAGAAGAAAAGGATTTGATCTCGGCCGTTGATCGTATTAGATCAACGGCTGAGATTGAATTTGACTTGGGATTTAAAATTGGGCCAAATAGTCCAATTTAGGCTAAAATTGAAATAAATTGGGTAGAAAGGGGCTAGGATTTAAATAATTTGAGATTAGAAATTGAATTCGGACGGCTATTTAATAAATAAACTACCACATATATAAAATTTAGTAGATAAAATAATAATTAACGATAATTATCAAAAGATAAATTATTTTAACAAAAGAATAAATTACCTATATGACATGTAATATCATATAAAATTTATGATAAAAATAGTAATAATAGAGAATAATTATATATTTATATACTAATTTTAAAGTGTTAATACGTAATTTATCAAGTAAAATTTAAAATAAATTAGTATTAAAAATAATAATAATTATTAAAATAACAGCCCGAGAAATGTATAGGGAGGTCAAAATTGGGTGTCAACAGCTGCCCCTTCCTTGCTCGGGAATGAAGGATGAATTATCGGGCAAGGAACGTTGACTGAGTAGCCAATTTTGTCCGACCAGAGGCGTAGCTCTTCGAAATCGGAGAAACAAGGGGGAATTATAAAAGAGCTGCAGCCGAGACTTCGGCTTCCAAGTCGCCTACATATCCCTGTTTTTACGGGAATCAGGCCATGTTGTAATGACCCTTCCGGTCATTTCCACGTTTAAGTTTGAAGTCAAGCAAATCGACAAAAGTTATAGTAAGTTCGTTAACAAATTTCCTGAACTTTGGGTCAAATGTCTCGGAGCTTTTCTCCCAATATATAAAGAGTTAGAAGTCCACCGAAATACCAAATCGAAGGTCTACGAGTCTAGTTTTCAACGCACAAAATCTCACGTCCAACTGATCTCGGAGTAAAGAGTTATGACTATTTTACCGCGGACTGTCTGGCAGAAAATGGGTTGCGAACCGGGCCGTGAACCGGGTCGGGTTAAATGCGATTTAAGCCTCGACGTCACGTTTTAAAATGCCATTTCAGTTCCGAAACAGTTATAAAAAAAATAAGGGAGGATCCCGAGAGAATTCTTGAGTATCGAAATCGTGCGTAGGCAAATTACGAGCCTAAACTTAAGAACTTTATTAGCATCGTGCGTGTATTTGAAATATTTATTTAAAAGTTGAATTTGGTACAAATTATATTATTATTTCCTTTTCCAAATATTTTAAAGGTTTATGAAAAATATATTTGATACGATATAAGTGTATACGTATTTATTTTATAAGGTTTTTATACTCTGTAATATTTTAACGGAGATAGTAAATTTAATTATGTTGAAAATTATTATTATAATATAGTGGGTTTTGTTGGAAATGATTTTCTATTAATTATGGTATATTTAAAATATTATATTTATTATACCACGAATTTATGCAACACCTGAATACATACATAACGGGCTGGAAAATATTAAATATTGCCACCTCCACAACACGTGGAGGTGGAGAGAGTGGCCAGCAGTCCACTAACTGGCGTGGTGTCACTCCTAAGGGTGACTTATCACCCTAACTTATTTACATTATGTTATTATTAAGCATATCCACTGAAGTGATTCCATTTCCTCTCAACAAACATCAATTACATAGCTTCTCCACATATACTTTCATACGCATACAGAGAGGGGTTTTGGTGGGACCAATTTAAGGTTATGGTTATAGTAAATTGGTTATAGGAAATCAATTATCTACGTCAAGTTGTTCCGTCCCAAATCCGATTCCGATTCCGATTTAGTTTTGGATTTCTCGGAGTGGTTCGAGCTTGGACATCATTGTTCTAGCAGCTTGTCATTGGACGACAGGTAGGTTACGGTTTATTTTCCCTAGACTCCGTATATATAAAATAAAATTGTATTAATGGGCATCCTTGGGTTGGTTATTAGGTTGGTACCATAGACCTCGACCGCTTTATTCATGTCCGCCTATTTTTATTTCTCCGTTGCTTGTAGTATTTGCGGATATATTTTATTTACCCTTGTGGTCCTGTGAGGCCTTGTTGACTCTGGAACATAGAAGGTGGGATTTTGGGAATGTCCGCGAGTCCCGGGCATAGAATTATCCTTCTAGGCTGGTTATGCTTGCTGAGTAGCTGTGGGCCTGTGCAGGGTCGATGGGTTGATTGTAAGCTGCTGGGCAGCTGTTGTGTGTGATCATATCATTTCCATGCATATAAAGAGGTTTTATCCATGTTTTACTGTGGTTTTGGCTTCGGGCCTACTGGCACTATTTTCTAAACCTTGCATGGCCCGGGGGCCCCGTTTTTGATGGAAATGATTTGGAAATGGTTGATTTCACTTGTGGAGATTTTGGGCAAGAAAGTAAAATTATGTAAAATTATCAGTTTTAAGATTATCGCTAGACTCGGCAGCGGTGCGGGGTGCTAGTGAGTTTTCTTGTTACTTGAGTGAGTTTAGCCTCGTTGGACCGAGCACCTGAGATTGACTTTTTACTGTTTAGGACCCGGCTATGCCCGCGGCACCCTGGGAGGGGCTTTATTGAATATTTCCTACTATTTTTAGTCCTGGACAGGGTCTGCGCATGCATATCGAGGACTGGGTCTCTATCTGAATATCGGAGAACTGGTCTCTATCTTGATACATGTTTCTGATTACTGAGATTTAGTATGGGGTCTGGGAACCTCCATGGACCTTGCTATCCGGAGCCAGGGGCTACGGGCTGCGTTGTGCCGAAAGAGGCGGTATTACGGCTGGAGTAGAGGTATACAGCAGAGTCCTTCCATGGAACCTACCTGCTGGGGCCGGATCGGCGCCGGAGGACACGGTACATACAGAGATACTATGGCACTTGAGATCTTCATGCATCATATCATTCATGGTTCGAGGTTCCACCCTTGTTTGCTGTTTGCTGATTGTACGCTCCGGTAGTATGGGATGCCGGAGGGTTGGTTTTCACTTGTTTGTGTTCCTCGGTTGTATGGGCGGCCGAGGGACTGTAGGTAGACTTTTGCTTTTTACTTATAGAATTGTTCTCTATTATGGATAAGTATGAGATTGGTGTGATTAGTTGAGTTTGATTCATGTCTCTGAACATGCCTATTGTCACTCTTTCTCTCTTCTTATTACACTTGAGGTTACCGGTATACCGTCCATTTCGTAAACTTTTTTTATACACTGTTATTGCAAGGACCCCAGGTGCGTTATTTCTTACTTTCACCTGTGCCTTTGGTGTGTATATTCTGCTTACTAGCCTCATATGTGGTTCTGTTGGTTTCCCTCTGGGCTAGTTCCTGTGTACCTTTCGTTGATTTCTGTGACTGATTGCTTCTATTTTATCTATTACTGCGCTTTTATCTTATATGTGCCCAGTCGGCCTATGATACCTACTGGGTACCTTATGCTTCGCATTTGGTGCTCACCCCTACCCCCTGCATCTTTGGGTGCAGATCCTAGCGTGGGCCATCGCAGCTAGACCGTTGTGATTCGTGCTTGGAGATCTGCAGGAGACTACTTCAGGCTGAGGGTGAGCTCTTGGCGATCGGAGCTTAGCTTTAGTTTATCTTTTGCTTCATGTACTCTATTACCATTCAGAGACATTTGTATATATAGTTTTGGTTTATTTTGCACTCCATATATGTAGTTTCGGCTCTGTACTATGATACCAGGTCTTGGAGTTTGGTTTAGTTTCCGCATATGTTATATATTTTAGTATACCTGTTATCTTATTTTATTCGTCTTGTTCCCTGTATTTGCTAGATAGTAAGCCCATACTAACTGTTCTGGCGCTAACGGGATTGTTCACCTACGGCGGTTGTAGGTGCCATCATGACCAAGAAATTCGGGTCATGACAACTTGGGTATCAGAGGCTTTGGTTCACCGGTGTCATCGGTATAGGAGCCAAATGTCTAGTTAGAGTCTACGGATCGGGGCGGAGACGTCCGTACTCAATCTTTGGGAGGCTTACAGTGGCATTTTAGGAATTCAACTCTTTCATTGCTTCTGTGTCGTGCGTACAACCCTTGAAGTTTCTGGAAATCTCATTTGTTCTACTTCATTCTTCCGCAGATGGTTCGTACGAGATCATCGGCAGCACGCGAGGATGAGCCTCCCACTCCAGCTAGGGTCGAGGACGCCCTCGAACAGTGGCACCTGCTAGAGCTGCTAGCGTGGAGATAGAGCCCGAGCAGCATGTGGTTCAGGGGGCAGCCCAGGTACCACCAGCTCCAGCGCCAGCTCGAGTACCAGCTCCAGTGCCCACTT
>QJPP01003454.1:0-54001 GCA_003996215.1 Jaltomata sinuosa
AAAACATTTTTAAACTAACATTCCTTTCTCATTCTTAAACTCATTTTTTCTTGCAAAAGTGAAACAATATTTACATAATGAAAAAACGCAAGTCAATCGATGTAATTATTGTACAATCTTTTCAATGCTCCTTTTACATTCTTTGCTCAATGTATTTAACATACATTACTTATACATTTTCTTCATATATATATATTTCGTAATAGTATCTACTTATATTTACATATTTACATATTTTTCAATATACATTCTTTTACACTCTTTTGTATACTTTCTTACATATAAATTTTCATACATATAAATTTTCTCATACATATAAAAGTACATTTTTCATACTCTTATGCACATATTTTAAACTTGTATACATATATTTTCTACTGTTCATATTTATACTTTTTTACAAAAATGATGTTTTACCTCCTCTCTCTTTAAAAATTAAGTTTAGTCAGGTACCACATTTGTGGATTCCGAAGGATGCCTAACACCTTCCCTTCGGAATAACTTGAACCCTTACCTAGAATCTCAAATGGTTTTTCGCAGATTAAAATGCGAGTCATACAGGTCAATAATAAAAAATAGGTTTCCTTATTTTCCTTAAAAAATTGGGTGGCGACTCTGTACATAATAAAAATTCTTTTAGAGTCCATAAGTTGTATTTTATCTAACCTTGGTAAAAAATAGGGCATGACAGAATGGTGACTCTGCTGGGATAAGAACCAGGTTCTAACCATTATAGACTCAATTTTTCAATTGAGGGAGGTATTTCTATTCACATTTTGATTATTTAATTTTTTCAAATTATTTTTGCACGCTATGAATTGTATATGTTATTTGTATTGTACATATAAATTTTTAGTTTTGCTTATACATAAATTCTTTATATTAATTATTCTTTGATTCATTATTTACTTTATAATATAGATATACGTTCGAAATACTTCTACACATTATTTATTTAATTATCACATCGTTTCTATAAAGTCTTGGCCGTACACTATCACACACTGTGGTTCACGCGAGGAGTGTTTCACGCTCCTCCAAAACTTCTTTGGATTCCTTAGCTTCAGAGTCGGCGCGTTTAAATTACTATGCGTCTTCTCGCAGTTGTCCTAATATCCTTTATCAGCTTAGGTGAATCTACTCTTAGAATCCTTAGGCCGTTGTACATACGATCGTTACTTTAGTCGAATGAATTTTTATTCTTTATTTGTTATATATTTTTAATTGATACTTGCTCTTTGATTATTATATATTCTGCGTTTTTATATTTTTGTGCATACTTTTGGTTTATACATATATGTACACATGTCATCTTCGTCCTCGTCCATTTTGTCTGACGATTTTGGTTGACTTGTGTTGAGCCTGGGACCTTTTCAATCCCTCACATTCGTTCTCGGTCTCTAAGACCATTCTTCACAACATATCGTTCTTTCTCATACCCGGTGTCGATCTTTACGATCACTCTATTGGATTTCATCATTCTTTTTCAAGAAATTTTCAATACAGCCTTGTACATTCTTTTCATTTTTATACCGTACCTTTTTCTTGTCCAAACTCACTCATAGCTTTACTTTTTCAATACAATCGCTCAAAGTAATTATACAACTCACATACAACTAGGTATCTGTTCGAACTACGCTTGGACCTGATTCTTGTCCTGACAAGATACGTAGGCAACCTTACATAAGGGTTCGGTCTTTCATTGTTTCAAAATAATTTCTTCAGGATTTTAAAAACTGGGGCAAATTTTTGAAACAATTCAAATACCCTCTCCAAAGTCATGTTGACAGTGCAAATCAACAATTCCCTCAAATCCAAATCTCCCTGACATCAGTGTCAATATTGGCCTTACATTCAAACCTTCACTCGACTTTGATCCTAGAACATGGGACATAAGTTTCTTTTTCTCTCAATCATCGTAGATTATGAAATGTGACATTTTGGCCTTCACTTTCAAAATCAAGAGTTCAACACTATCCCAGTCATTCAATTCTTCCGATAGCGGCGAAGTAATATCAAATATTTGCCATGCTTCTCTTTCTTTGTAATATTTTCAGCGTATTAGAGTAGTGACAAAACTCTGTTTATCTTTTTACATCCGTCATCTTGATTGCCTGATCAGAGTAATTTCAAAGCTCATTGTCTTCAATCGGTCTCCTCTCAGCCGCCTCTCACACCATTCTTCAAGAACAACCACCAGTTCATGACAATCATACATATCACACCCATGGATTCATTCTGAACTACGTCCTGACCTGATTCTCATCTTAATTCATCTTGGTGAGATATGTAGGCAATCCTACATAAGGGTTCGGTCTTCCTGCTATTCTAAAATGATTTTCTTAGGATTGCAAACTGGGGCAAATATTTTGAAACAGTCCGATGACGCTCTCAACCCTCAAAAAATAATTAAAAGCGTCAATCAATTCTCTGAAGTCCAAAATTCAAGATTATCAATATCACTCTTACCATAATCTCCATTCGACTTTAGTCTCAAATCTGAAGACCTAAGTCTCTCTTCAAACCTCTCAAATGTCGTAGGCCATGGAACTACGGTAAATCACTTTCACTTTCCAAATCTAAGGGTTCAACGCAAGTTGGCTCATTTTCTTTGTAGGCGCGCCTATCATAGGATATCAAGCAATAAAAAGAGAGGAGTCGAGTCTGAAAAAGTTAAATAATCTCGAAACTTCACATGAGATAACATCCGACCTCGAACTTTTTGAGGCATCCATATTCAATGGGACAGACAAATCAGGGAAGTTTTTGACCGTGTAATTATATTATTTTTTCATGACTTTCCTACTTTCACTCCTTTCTTATTCCTTTACAGGAGAACCGTCCCCACTTAATCGGGGACGGACACACCAATGAGTGCCCTCGCAAGCAATCGAGAGGCCACAACATGTCATCTCCAACAACGATTGGAGACGATCACAACAATGGACGGTCCCCATAAATAATTGGGAAATCGCAACAACGATCATCCCCACAAATAGTCGGGAGACACTCTCATCGAGGACATCACCAACACCCGACATACGAGGCATCGCTCCGAGTTTGTCTATATCTTTGCATTATTTTTTATACATATTTTTTATATTCGGTAAATATCTTAATTTTTTGCCTTATATTCCTTCTAAAGGTGAATTCTTTTCTGCACATACATTTGGTACCGCATCTTCACGAACTACGCGAACCTGATTCTCATCTTGATGAGATACGTAGGCAGCCCTTCTTGGGTTCGGTATTCCTTATTAGAAAAACAAAAAAAAAGTGTGTACATACATTTTAGTTCGTATCTTCACGAACTACGCGAACCTGATTCTCATCTCGATGAGATACGTAGGCAGCCCTTCTTGGGTTCGGTATTCCTTATTAGAAAAACAAACAAAAAATGTGTACATACATTTTAGTTCGCATCTTCATGAACTACGCATACCTGATTCTCATCTCAATGAGATACGTAGGCAGTCCTTCTTGGATTCGGTATTCCTTTACAAAAAAAAAAAAGAGTTTTTTTTACTTTACATCTTATACCCTATCCTCTTGAACTACACAGACCTGATTCTTGTTTATACAAGATACGTAGGCAACCCTCATAAGGGTTCGGTCTCATTTTTCAAAAAAAAAAAATGGAAAAAACATGAAAGTTTTGACTTGGTTGGTACCAACATAGTTAGAAGTGTGCATGAGAAAGAAACAAATGGTATGATGGAGAGGACCAATTTCGTGGTAAACCATAGATCCTTTTGGTACCTCTTAATCGCACCTTAGTGACACTCGAAAAATTCTCTTGCATGCATCTAAGACAAGAACAAAACCAACCTCATCGTTTTATGTGCATTGTGTGGCGAGCATTAGATTAATTCATTGCATTGCATTGTTGATCTAGAACTTGGCCTAAATGTTTGTTGAGGCGAAATCCTGAGTTACAATTGATTTGGGAAAGGATCGTAGGCCTTCTTTGACCCGATTGAGCCTTTCATAACCTACCAAATGACATTATCCCTAGCATTCCCCCTTTGAGCCTAAAGCCTTTTCTTTGAACAACCACATTTCAGCCTATACCTTTCTGAGTGCTTACAAGCACTACCCTTATTTGGCCCGACCTCCCTGAGCGCATTAAAATGTGCAAATTGCGGACAAAGATTCAAGATCAAAGATGCCAAAGGCAGAAGATGCAAAGTCCCAGAGGAATAAAGATGAAAATACGACTTCAAAGAAGGAGTAAAATTCCCCACAAATCAAAACCTAGAGAAATCCAAAAAAAAAAAAAAAAAAAAAAAAAAAAAAAAAAAAAAAAAAAAAAAAAAAAAAAAAAAAAAAAAAAAAAAAGAAAGAGAAAAGAACTCCAAAAGGGAAAAAAGGACTCCAACAACGAAAAGAAGTCGATACAAATTCAAAGAAAGGGACTACGAGACAAGGAAGATCAAGCGTCCAAATGCAACAAATGTCAAAGCACAAATATAGTGCATGCTCAAGGGAGGATTAGTCACTTTTATCCCAAATAATATCCTACCCATCCCCAAGCCTACATTACAAGCTGATAAAAGCCCTACATGATCCTATTTCAAGTGTTCTCACATTAGTGGATACTTACATGAAGTCCAAGCCTATGGTATCACAATTGCATGCATTGAACATCCTTCTGAGTGTGAGTGCACTTCTCAAAATGTCCTAAAAATCAAATACTCAAATGTGTGAAGAATAGGACTTTCTTTTGGTGAGGCACGTGAAACATGAGGAAAGGTATAGTTCAAAATCTTTGTTTGAATCAAGAGGAACAAATCTTGTCGATACTTAGGTACGTCTGAGGTACCATTTGAAACTATTGAAATTACCCGAAGTTGATCTCGGTAAGCTGGGAATGATGGTGGAATTCTTATGCATAAGACTAATTGTTGGTACCAACTGAAAGTCAAGACATTATTTTCTTTTCAACATTCTTACAACTGGAAACCAAAAAGTTTTCTTCCTTTATAGGCGCCCACCTTCTAATGCGGGTATTTACATTTCAGTACATTTTACAGGCGCCCACCTTCTAATGCGGGTATTTACATTTCAGTCCCTTTTACAGGCGCCCACCTTCTAATGCGGGTATTTACATTCAAGTCCATTTTACAGGCGCCCACCTTCTAATGCGGGTATTTACATTCAAGTACATTTTACAGGCGCCCACCTTCTAATGCGGGTATTTACATTCAAGTACATTTTACAGGCGCCCACCTTCTAATGCGGGTATTTACATTCAGTACATTTTATAGGCGCCCACCTTCTAATGCGGGTATTCATTCAAAGCTCCGGCACACAAACCGGAGTATGCATCAGGATCTTGGTACACAACCCAAGACTCCATTTCATTAACGCTCCGGCACACAAACCGGAGCATGCATTGAGATCTTGGTACACAACCCAAGACTCCATTTCATTAACGCTTCGGCACACAAACCGGAGCATGCATCATGATCTTGGTACACAACCCAAGACTTCATTTCATTAACGCTTCGGCACACAAACCGGAGCATGCATCATGATCTTGGTACACAACCCAAGACTCCATTTCATTAACGCTCCGGCACACAAACCGGAGCATGCATTGAGATCTTGGTACACAACCCAAGACTCCATTTCATTAACGCTTCGGCACACAAACCGGAGCATGCATCAGGATCTTGGTACACAACCCAAGACTCCATTTCATTAACGCTCCAGCACACAAACCGGAGCATGCATTGAGATCTTGGTACACAACCCAAGACTCCATTTCATTAACGCTTCGGCACACAAACCGGAGCAAGCATCATAATCATTCTTTTTCCAGCAAGTACACAATCTTGCATCCCCAGCGTCTCACAGCTCGACATTGGGGCAATTTTGAAATAGACATTGGGAATATGTAAATGCTTCTGTTCCCAAATAGTCTTTTCCTTTAATTATTTTTTCCAGGGTCGTCCACCCCGAACAATAGGACAAGAGGTAATTTGCCTCAACTTTTGAACTACACCTGGCCTGATCTTCGTGTAATTCGAGGTATGTAGGCAACTCTAAATCAGAGTTCGGTCATATTTTTATCATAATTCTTTATCGAGCGAAATTGGCTTCATGTCAACGTTTTCGCCCAAAGATTCTTACATCATCTTTAGTCGAAAAAGGGCAAACTGTTGACACCCAATTTTGGCTCCCCGTGCTTAAAATTAACGTCTTCAGGTTTCCTGATCGTTAAACAGCACAAAATACATCTTTTACACATTTTTCATTAAATATAATAATTTATTGATAATCATCCTTATTTTAGGAATTTTATCAATTTATTGATATATTTTTATTTCTCACAATTTATTGATAATTATCCTTTATTTTGTAAATATTAGGATTTTATCAATTTATTGTCATTATACAATTTTTGATAATCGCAATATTTTTTACAGTCATCCGCACACGTACACAATACAAATACTATAATTTCAATTATTTAAAACACATTACATTTTATTTTATTTTATTAATCACATACCAATGCACACATTTTTGTACATTATTTATATTCTCTAATACATTCCGCAAGCACAAGAGGTCGGAGCATTTAATTCTAATACGCAGAGCAACGAATCAGTCAAGTCAAGGTCTTGTCACCTTTAATAAAGGTGACATTTGACATGACTGAATAGGGCTATCGTCCATCGGTTAATAAACTTTATACATTGGTTAATAGAGTAAATAATCTATCGGATAATAACTAAAAAATAAAAGGTTTAGTCTTTTATTTTTTGGACAAAGAGGGGATTTGTTTTATATTATAAAAGGGGGGAGGGGGGCATTTTATTTTGGGAGAGACAAAAATATACACACACACACATATACCCAACACACACACACACACACACATCAGATTTCCCTTTTTCTTTCTTTTTTCTCTCTTCTCAAAAGCCTCACGCTCTCTCTCTCTCTGTGTGTTAATTTTCCGGTGATGAGCTCGCCGGAGCTCCGACGAGCAGCCACCACCAGCACTCTACCACCACCAACGCCCCTCCTTTTCTCCGTGTTGTCTCTCTCTCCTCTGTCATTTTTGAGCCAAACGGGCCAGATCTGGCCGGATTACTGCGTTTCGGCGTTGCTCCGGCGAAAGCCGTGGAAGCAACGCCGCTCCCTTCTCCTGTTTCATCACTGTTGCTGATCAAAAAAAAAACAGGAAATTACATGGAGTGTCCTCAAAAGTGAGTGGTTTTCAATTTATGCCCCTCATAAGAAAAGTCTTTAAAAAATACCCTTCCTTCTTTTTTATATATAGAACATATACATTTTTGCCCCTCTACACCATAATTCTCCATGTTTATTTGTCTCTCAACTTTTAATTTTCATTTTTTTATCTTTTATCTTTTTAATTTTTATCTTTTATCTTTTTTTTTCTTTTTTCTCAATTTTTTTTTAATTCTCGTTTTCTTTTTTCTCAACCTTTATTTTTATTTTTTCTTTTTC
This sequence comes from Jaltomata sinuosa, assembly GCA_003996215.1. Lineage (NCBI taxonomy): Eukaryota > Viridiplantae > Streptophyta > Magnoliopsida > Solanales > Solanaceae > Jaltomata > Jaltomata sinuosa. Next base: position 7,480 of record QJPP01003454.1, read on the forward strand.
TCTCAACTTTTTTTTTGTTCTTTTTTTCTCAACCTTTATTTTTATTTTCTCTTTTTCTTTTTTTCTCAACTTTTATTTTTTTTCTCTTTTTTCCTTTTTTTTAATCTTTATTTTTTCCTTTTCTCTTTTTCTCTTCTTTTTTTTTCTTTTTTCTTAACCTCTATTATTTTTTGCTAATGAACAAATATAATCCGTAAAGAAGGTCTTCTTTCTTTGAAATCGAAGTAAACTTAAGAGCGTGCTTAGTTGTTTGGAAGTCCTTTGGAACAAGTCTTGCCTCTAAGACAAATGTTATAGAACATCTCATAAATCAAGACACAATGAGATAGTGTCAAGCTTTGCTCGTGGGGCATAACTTGTTGTTTGAAAGTCTTTGAGCTAAGTTTTGTCTCTAAGGCAAGAGTTATAGAGCATCACATAAATCAAGACACAATGTGATAGTGTCAACTCTTGCCCATGGGGCGTAATTTGTTATTTGAAAGTCCTTGGGCTAAGTCTTGCCTCTTAGGCAAGCGTTATAGAGTATCCCATAAATCAAACACAATATGATAGTGTCAACTCTTGCCCATGGGACGTACCTTGTTGTTTGAAAGTCCTTGGGCTAAGTCTTATCTCTAAGGCAAGAGTTATAGAATGTCTCATAAATCAAAACACAATGAGGTAGTGTCAAGTCTTGCTCGTGGGGCATAACTTGTTGAAAATCCTTGAGCTAAGTCTTGCCTTTAAGGCAAGAGTTATAGAGTATCTCATAATTTTAGACATAATGAAGTAGTGTGAACTCTTGCCCATGGAGCGTAACTTGTATTTTTTTAGAGGTCCTTGGGCTAAGTCTTGCCTCTGAGGCAAGTGTTATAAAACATCTCATAAATCAAGACACAATATACTAGTGTCAAGTCTTGCTCATGGGCGTAATTTGTTGTTTGGAAGTTTTTGGGCTAAGTCTTGCCTCTAAAGCAAGAATTATAGAACATCTCATAAAAAAAATAAAGGTCGAAAAAATTGATTAAAAAAAAGAGAAAAGAAAAATTAAAAACCAAAGAAAAAATAAAAAAATAGAAGTTGAGAGAAAAAAATAAATATTGAGAAAAAAAGAAAAAAACGAAGAAAAAAAAGACAACAAAAAATAAAGGTTGAGAAAAATAAAAAAAATAAAAAAATAAAAAATAAAAGGAGAAAAAATAGAATTGAGAGGAGAAAAGAAAAAAAATAAAGATTGAGAAAAAAGAAAAAACGTAGAAGAAAGAATAAAACAAAAAATAAAAGAAAAATAAAGGTTGAGAAAAAAAGAAAAAAGAAAAAATAGAAATAAAAAAAAGAAAAGAAAAAAGAGAAAAAGAGAAAAAGAAATATATATAAAAGTTGAGAGACAAATGAGCATTGAGAGTTATTTAAAAATATTTGAGGTGTAGAGGGGCAAAAAGGTAGTTGTTCTATAAATAAAAACAAGGAAGACTATTTTTGTAAGACCATTTTTATGGGGGGCAAAAATGCAAAGCCACTCCCTTTAAAGAGCATTTGTGTAGTTGTGCTCCGGTGATTTAGTTTTTATTGTTTATGAACTATTGCACGTGTATTGTTGTAGATCTGGTCGGATCTTATTCGTATTTTTGGCATTGCTCCGGCGAAGCCGTGGAAGCAACACCGCCACTACTCTCCTCGTTTTCCTCTTTTGTGTACTATTGTTGGCCGGAAAATGGTGACTCCGGTGAATTCCTATGGATTCTGGAGAATGCATTCTGTGTCCTATATTTTTGTTTGTTCATAGGTACATGTTGGTTGTTGGCTGTTGGTTGCAGGTTATTCTCCAGAATTTTCTTGTTGCTCCAATTATCACTGTTTGCGGGCTGTTTTTTGAACTATTTTTGACATTTTTGCCCTCACACTATTTTTGGGACATCATTAAAATTATAATGAACAAATACTACATTACATGGCCAATGAAAAAACTCCCGTCGATTTTTGAGGCCTCCACAATATAAAAGACGGATACATATATACATGCGTAGCGAGAAAAAAATAAATTTTGGGCGATGACGAAATCTCAATATTACAAAGACAAAATAAAAAGTTTTATGATTCGTATCTTGGCGAGGTGATCTCGGGTGGCCAACCGATGTTTCGCAGCCATGTCGTATCTAAAACTTAGTACAACTACATATCCGAGCCCATACTATAATAAATTCTATTTTCCTTATATTTACATACATATATGTATTTCTTTAACTTATTTGGGTAAATATTTATTTGTTATTAATTTGTTTAGTAAGTGTTTATACATGTACGTGAAGATACTTCCGAAGATGACAATTAAAAGGGGTTTGAAAGTCTCTCTTCAAAATTCATCGCTTTATTTATATTTTTGTAATTCTTGTAATTGTACAAAAACTAAAATATAGTGAAAACTTTACTTTTGGGGTGTCGGGTGGGAGTGTCCCTTTATTTACTTATCTATTTTACGCGCTTAGGCAAAACTTTAAGTCGTAAATACTTTTATAAACAAATTAATTTAACTTAGATACTTAAGTTAATTAATTCATATTTTTACGTTACGCAAACATTAGGACGTCTTTTCTTTTCTTTTCCTTCTAATTAGTTTACTTAAACTTTACAAATAATCCTTTTACACATTCTTTTGTTAAAAACACTTTTAAATTAATATTCCTTTCTCATTCTTAAACTCATTTTTTTTCTTGCAAAAGTGAAACAATATTTACATAATTAAAAAAAACGCAAGTCAATCGATGTAATTATTGTACAATCTTTTCAATGCTCCTTTTACATTCTTTGCTCAATGTATTTAACATACATTACTTACACATTTTCTTTATATATATTTCGTAATAGTATCTACTTATATTTACATATTTACATACTTTTCATATTAACAATATACATTCTTTTACACTCTTTTGTATACTTTCTTACATATAAATTTTCATACATATAAATTTTCTCATACATATAAAAGTACATTTTTCATACTCTTAGGCACATATTTTAAACTTGTATACATATATTTTCTACTGTTCATATTTATACTTTTTTTACAAAAATGATGTTTTACCTCCTCTCTCTTTAAAAATTAAGTTTAGTCAGGTACCACATTTGTGGATTCCGAAGGATGCCTAACACCTTCCCTTCGGAATAACTTGAACCCTTACCTAGAATCTCAAATGGTTTTTCGCAGATTAAAATGCGAGTCATACAGGTCAATAATAAAAAATAGGTTTCCTTATTTTCCTTAAAAAATTGGGTGGCGACTCTGTACATAATAAAAATTCTTTTAGAGTCCATAAGTTGTGTTTTATCTAACCTTGGTAAAAAATAGGGCATGACAAGTGTACGTGCATTGCACGTGTGTATCACAATTCACAACAATATAAAAAATTGCATACAAAAGGACAATAGAGTATATAATATTGCAATTGAGGCCGGTGAAGCTCTTCACCACTCACGTATTTAAATCATTATCTAATATGATTAGTGTACGCGTGTTGCATTATGTATTACGTTAATCAATAAAAATATATGTGAAACAAACATATCTTTGAAAAATAAAAGTCTACATTAAAATAAATATAAATTTTAATATCTTTACAAAAATAAAATAATACAATAATTGAGATATCAGAACAATATAATTAAATCTAATCTTCACAAAAAAAATTCAAAACCCGACAAAACATTCATTTACCACCAGTGTTAAGCAACAACAACAAAAATCTAGTAACAGAGTAAAACCTACAAAAAAATGATGCAATAATCGAGATATCAAAACAATACAATTACAATTAAACTAACCTTCACGAAAAATCCTCAAAACCCGACTAAATATTCATCTACAACCTGTATTAAGCAACAAAAAATAATAATCTAGTAACCGAATAAAAACTACAATAAAATAATACGATAATCGAGATATCAGAACAATACAATTAAACCTAACCTTCATGAAAAATCCTCATAACCCGATCAAGCACATCTACCACCTGTATTAAGCAGAAAAACAACATCTGGTAACAAAATAAAAACTACAACAAAATAATACGATAATTCAGATATCAAAACAATACGGTTAAACCTAATCTCTACACAAAAATTTCTCAAAGTCTGACCAAACATTCATCTATCACCTATATTAAGTAGAGAAAATAACAGTAAGAAGAACAACAACATTATAAGGTCCTTCACACTTTAAATATATATATATATATATATATATTTCTCCTAGAACAGTTTTTGAAAGAATAGTCGTCGTAAACCTAAATAAAATGAGACATTAATAAAAATAATATTAATTGATTAGTTAAAAGAAATTCTAATCCTAAACCTAAACTCCTAAAGTTATGCTTAAATCTAAATACTAATAACATAATCGTATAAATAACAAATTTAACTAAATAAAGAGAGACAATTAATATAAATAATATTAATTAATTTATCAAAAGGAATCCTAAACCTAAACTGATGTTTAAAGCTAAAAAATATAGTCGTATAAATATATATTTAATGAATTCTATAAATTTAGACTTCTTGTTATATATTAATAATAATAATTGGAGAAAAATAGTAAAAAGACGATTTTGTCTAAAGGAGAGACTTTTAATGAAGGGCAAAAAGTTCAAATCACATTATAAGGTGTTTCACACTTTTAATATAGTATAGATATAGATAGACTAGTCTCTAGATACGTGTTTTGTACCTATATCCTTAATGAGTATAAAATTTTATAAAAATTATATAAGTAAATTAAACATTGTAAGAACCTCAAAACTTTAAAAATGTTAAGAATCTCAAAACTTTAAAAATGTTTGTCTGCTAAAATAATTTATTATTTCAGATCAAGGAAAAACTAAATAACCAAGCTCCAACAAAAAAGAAGAAGAAAAGTAAGTAAAATCCATTGAGTAAATAAGTCAGAAAATATAAAACTCATTGAGAAATTGGAGTATGACAAAGAAACTTGAAACAGAGTAAAATCAAGTCAAGGGAGAAATTCACGAACTTTGAAATAAGGGTTCAATCTTTATTGTAGAAGCAGTAGAGATACAATGTGCTCCCAATGAAAGGATACCTCTTTGACTAGGGCGCATCCAAAAATTTTTCCTAGAGGTGAAAACGGAAGGGCCCATGTCAGTACCAAAAGTGATAATAAAAGTGTGAATGCTATCACTAAAACGGACCACACAAATAGAAGTGATATATGCATAGTCATTCCAGATTCACGCATACTGAATATAGTTGATACACCAAGTGCAATGGAGTATTTACGGAAAAAAAGAGAAATCGTAGAATGATTTTACACCAAATCTAAAGATAAATTCGAAGTGACTTGAAGGGTAGTTTATTTTACTGTGCACTTTATAGAATTTGATAAAGAATATGAGAAATTTAAACGATTGAAAGCTAAAAGAAAAATAAATACAGGACATAAAACACTGAACTTGTAATGAAAGTTCACAGAATTTGTACATATAGGTAAATGAAAGGTCTTTCCAATTAAGTTTAGTTATGACTACTCATTTAATATAATTTTTTTAATAAAAAAAATAAAATGATCAAAAACTTATAAATGGCATATTAGTAATTCAATTTTTGACTTACTTTTTTCATTTTTAATATAGTATGATAATCTTTCCATATTCTACCAACAATCACTTTAATAAGAATGTGTTTAATAAGGGATTGAGTAGATAAAATTATAGTTAAAGTCATTCTTGATGGACTTTTTTTATAAAATTTAAAAGTTTGAGATAAATTTTAAAATTTTGAAAGAATCCAAAAAATAGAAAACTCATTTTTTTTGTAGTTTTTGGGATTTTGAGATTTTTGCCAAGAATTTTGGTCAAAACTTAACAAATTTTATGGCTAAATAAATTTTGTCAAGATTTTTTTTCAAAAACAACTTGCACTTTTTATGACGAAATGGGTAAGTATGTTATACTTTATTCCTTAAATTTCATTCTTTTAAAAAAAAAATGAAAGTTAGATTTAAAGAAGGGAGAAATGGAGAAGGAATTACAAAATTAAAAATCGAAGTGAGATTCTCCTTAAATTCTTACTAAATAAGAGGTTGGCAGGTCATTTTGTAAGCAGACAGCTCTTGAACAATGTGCGTGCTGTCTGCTTGAAGGGTCCCGCTTTGAAGAATTCAATATTTTCTCCGTTTTAATTTATTTGTCTTACTTTTCGTTTTAATATGTTATGTATTTGATCAAAATATTTTGTTATGTATTTGACAATTACGTAAAAGATATTATAAATCACAATATAAATTTTTGTTGACTCTCAAAATTGTATTAGTGCCACATAAAGGGATAAAAATGATATAAAAAGTATTATAAATCACAAAAATTAAAAAAAAAAAGTATTATAAATCACAAAAATTAAGAAAAAAAGTATAATAAATTTAGTGAATTTAAAAATTCTATCTATGTAACATATATTGAATTTTGTGTATATTCTTATATGAATTTCATTGATCTAAATAAAATAATGTATGCATATCAAAAAAAATTAATTGATCTAAATAAAATAATAATGTATGCATATCTGAATTAAGCATATCTTATAATTTTTGAGTATGCGTGGCATGAGATTTTATATCTAGTATGCTTATAATTCATTCGTGACTTATAGGGGCAAAATTATAATATTAAATTTTTTATTTTGGGAAAATTTGGGTGCATATTTAACAATTGTATCTAATTAAAATTAAAATTAAATCAATTTAGTCGATTTGCCTTTTGTGTCATCTTTGGAGCTTCTTCTTCAATTTGAATGATAGGTTTCTCTTAGAGGTGGGCGGTCCTAGGTGGATGTGTCATGCAATTAAGACCTGTATATATCTTATCTATCTGCGATATTATTTTTGGGATTACATTAAATTTATTATTATTATTATAAATGGGTTGATCTTTAATTCCTACTCCTAGAAATCAAACTTATGTTTAGTGGAAAAGAATACGGAGTATAACTTGTTAGATAGTATGATGCGAGAATATAAACTTATGCTTAACTAGATAAAATTAAATCAATTATAAAGAAAATATAAAACGTTCACGATAAAATAATCGTGGAATTAGCTAATACCTCAAATTAAACATGGGATAAAGTTAATCTCTAATTTTATCCCAAATTTATTATCCGGATCTCATGTACCAAACGACCCCTTTTACAGTTTTATTTTTTATTTATTCCTTTCTAATATCCAAAATTTGGTCATGGATCCTAACAATTTTAACTTTCCTCTTTTCTCAAATTTCTTTGGATTTTGTTCTCAAATACATTATTTTGGGTTGGGATCTTCTCCAATGATCTTTTCTTCCGGTATTCCTCAATGGTAGTTTGAGATTGTGCCAACTCAACAGACTAATATCTAATGACTGCAATTGATTTGTATAAAAAATTTAATCTAACGTCCGTTAACTTCTTTCAATTTAACGTCGTTGATATTGAATAATTAATATGAAGTTGAAGTTCACGATGTAGTGATGTATCAATATTTCTTGCGCTAAAATTTTAGAATTCAGGGGGTTTTATGTCATTAATGAGTTGGATGGTGAATTGAAATCAATATTAAAAATTTGTCATTTTTTAATGAAAAAATTGCATAACGTACTAAATATTCATGCTTTATTATGTTCCATACCAACAGTTTAATTCAATTACAATTCGCACTTGAAGGTTTAAAACTATTGGTGTTTGATTCAACTATATTTGTTTTGTATTTGTGTGTCGAGATTTAACAAAATATACAATACATATTTGTATTTGTATGTCGAAATTTTACCAATTTGTATGCCGAGATTACTCTATTTGTATGTCAAAATCCCATCCCATTATTTTCACCGAAACTCATAATCTTCAGACTGAAAAAGAGAGGTACTTACCATCCGAGCAACTCTCTCTTATCACCTGCGATTACCCTCTTAAAACTTCCACTCTCTTCTCAATCACTTTTAAATGCTCTCTCAAAGTTTTCTTTATACTAGTCAAACCAAACACACACGTGGAATCTAAGTCAAACTTGTTTAATTCAACAAGTTTAATTTCAAATACACCAAACACAATTAAAATATGTCAATCTCTTTTAATTCAATAATATTGATCAAAATGTCAAACTTGTTTACGTATCAATTAGAGTTAATGGATGAAAACACATTTTAACTACTATCACATTTTTATGAGTTTTATACTTTAACTATTCAAGTGTTCTCGTTACATACTTAAATTATCACACCGCTATATATTAAAACACACCTAGTATATATATAAGCACCACTTTGTACAATTTCTAATTTTGAACTTTCTAATAGAAGAAACTGACTCACTCCTACATCAAAAATATTTGACACATTTTCCAGAGAATTAAAGAGGTTGTAAAGGATCACCTATAGTTATTAACGCAGTCCACAATTCCTTGATACTGTCATAGTCTTTCAATATTCATAACTTAGAAGTGTGCTTCCTATATAATTAAAGTAGAATAAACACAAAGTATCCATCCAATATGAAAACAACAATAAAGAGATTAACATATTTTAACCGATTGACATACTCACTTTTGTTTTGATACTTTATTCTAGGGGTGTACATAGACCAGGTTGGTTCAATTTTTTTTTAAAATCAAATCAAATCATTAATATCGGCCTTTTAAATTTATAAATCAAACCAAATCAATAAAAGTTGAGTTTTTCAACCTCAATTTTTTTTGGGTTATTTCGGTTTCCTCGGGTTTTTTGAATTTTTTCGGAGTTTTTTTGGTAAAGTCTTCATACAACATATAATTAACTTGTGCTTCAAATATTTCTTTAGTCCTACCAAGATACAACTATCTAAGGTATTTCTTAAAAAAATAACACAAAATATAAATGAGTGATGACAATAAAATATTCAATTAAAACAATAATAAAATTACATAGAATAAACATTGCATATTAATAAGTCATAATAAAAATAATCATAGTTTAAAAGTATTAAGTCATGCTAAAATAAGTCTAATAAGTATTAACTACATACTAAATATTAAACAGAAAAATAAAATTAGTTTATGTATTTTTCAAAATTAAAAAATAGATATCTAACATGATTGTCATTCCTAGTGTTGAATTGAATAATCTTTTGTTAGCATTAGTTATTTGAGTCACTAATATCTATGGGTTATAAAAACTTATTGGACCATTTAAAAATTCTAAGTTTAAACTTGAAACAATATGTTGAAAGATAAAAACTATGAAAAAATTTAAGAAATATTTATAAATTACATCACAATAAATATTTTTATGTATTTAATTTTTTTTTTAAAATAGTATAAATGTAATTTCGGGTTGGTTCGATTTGATTTGACTTTTTTTAGTTAAAACCAAACCAATTATAGTCATTTTTTTTTTCAATACCAAACCAAGTCAAACCAAATCACTAGTCGGATTTTTTTTGCGATTTGATTCGATTTGCGATTTGGTTCGATTTGCAATTTGATTTTGTTCACCCCAACTTTGTTCAATTTATTACTTCAAGTTATTTAAAATACTATCTAATATTTTATACTAGTCAAGTTATCTGTAACATTCTTTAAAAGAACATAGAATATTGTAGGCACTCTTTATCCGTCGCCCATCTCCAAAGAGCTGAAACGTTAGATTTAAAGATGTGAATTTATTTAAATCTTGTTTAAGAAAGGGTTATTGTGTTCTAACTTAAATGAACCTATCACCTCTTGAAATTCACGTTCTAAGAAATAGTTCTGTTAATAGTGAAATCTTTAATTTAATGACTAGTTACTATTCAAAAAGAGAAAAGCTAAAGGAACACTTACACAAAGACTACACTCAAGAAAAGAAATTAACCTTTTTCATGACAAAACAACTTACAAAGACTTAGGAAAAATCTTGCCCAGTAGGGAACAATATGATTAATATAATAAAAGTTTAATTTTTTTTACTGTAGGTGAGCGATATGGGACAAACAATACGATTAATATAGTAGTAAAATTGAATACTTTTTCTATATTTGAGCGATGTGAGAGAAATTGTGCAGTAAACATAGTAGTAAATTTGATGATTTTTTTGCTGTAATTGAAAGACGTGGGAAAATAATGTGGTTAACATAGTTATAGATTCGAAAATTTTTCGAGTAGTTGACGACGTGGGACAAACAAAATTGGCAATGTGGGACAAACAATGTGTTTAATTTTTTGGGTGTGTAGCAAACCTATTAGTTGTTGGTTGTGCATAGAATGATTAATATTTTATAAATGTAATACAATGTTGTAAGAGTTTCTGCTAAATTAAAATGGCTGGCAATATGCATACCAAAAACATGTCACTGCTCAATAGATTTATTCAAAAACATTAGATTATGCTAAAATGCATGAAAAATTCTGTTGAGTTTCCTATTTTAAGTTTTTCTTCTGCAATTGCACATTTAATTTTTTTTTTTATTTCATCACTAAAATGTATAATTTTCTTCAAAATATTTGTTATTTTCACCGTTGTTTAGTATTGTTTGGATTACTATTGAGATGAAGGGAAGACGAGCACAAAAATAAGAAAGATGGACAATTAGCACAATAGAAGAAGGGGGAAGATTGATTAGAAAGAACTAACTTGTGGACACTTAAATTTTTCATAACTTATTTTCTGATGTTAGTTTCAAACAGAAATGGTGAAGAAAGGACTAAAAGAAATCTTCTTCCCCTTTTGTTTTTTTCAGTTAAAAAAAAAGTCATTGGAAGAACTCTCATTTCCCTCATGTTTGATCTTAGTTTGGTAAGTACTTTTTGTTCATTTTAGTCGGGCATTTTGGGTTAAAAGGTTGGCCGCCAATTCGACCTCTTCTTCTTCTCGTGTCATCTCGAGCTTTAATTAAAAATACTTGAAGGTTTCTAGGTAAACTTTAAATTTATTCTAGTTTCGTTTATATTGAGCATAAATATTTTCTAGAAAACGTCACACGTCGCAACTCACATGAAACTTGAAAGGTTCAACTGACAAACAGTTGCAAGAATAGGCCGACCTCGAAACGTCGACGTTACCATTATGTAGTGCGTGTAAACACATCACCCAAATTCTACCAAATGTGCGTGAGACACACGCGCGAATCAGAACCCAATACTTCATTTTATCTCACGCGGCTTAAAAAAATATCCCCGTCCCCGCAAACAAAGGAGGAAATAGAAGATGAAGAAGTTCCAACCAAGTCAATTCTTCGAAGTTTCTTCTTCAACTTCATTCAGCTAAAAAAAACAAATTCAACAAAATATCACTTGAAAAAATAAATCAGTTCGGAAGAAACTATCGCCGGCGAGCATTTTTTCTCCGTTCCGGCGAGATCGAGCAGAATGGGTGGAGGATGGAGAGGATCTGGATCGGCAGCTAGTACAAGTAGAGCTCCGATGCTTAATCGTATTTCATCTTCTCGAAGTATTCGTCTTGGTCAAGTACAACCTCAAGCACCTGGTCATCGTACTGTCTTTCTTAATGATCGTGATGCTAATGCCCTTGCCAAATTCAAGGTTATTTCTTTCTCACTGTGTGTTTTTGTAGACGCGGAGCTAGGATTTGAAGTTTATAAGTTTTGAACTGTCATTAAACTCATAGCTCCTCTTAGTTAGTGAGTTGCAATTACATACTCCTTCTATTTTAATTTGTTTGACGTATTTTGACTTGACACAGAGTTTAAGAAAATAAAAAAAGACTTTTGAATCTTGTGGTTAATAATTAAAGATATGTCAAATGTACCAAAATGCCTTCTAATCTTGTGGTCTTAAACATGCCACGTGGAAAGTTGAAATTAAAGAGTTGCTAAAAAAAGCAAAGACACATTCTTTTTGAAACGTACTAAAAAAGAAAAGTAGGCCAAACAAATTGAAATGGAGGGAGTATTTATATATATTTAATGCATCTAAGCAAAATCTACTAGTTCATCAAACCCGTAAATAATACTCTACATCTGCCCCTGGTGTTTGTGTATATCTATTGTCTTTTATGACTTCAAATGGAGCAAAATGGATAGTGAGGATTCATACAGGCTTAACTTCAGCTAACTTGAGATTGATGCGTAATAGCTGTTATTCTTGTATGTTCTTATAATTGAAAGGGAAAAATTGAGTGTCTGATTAAAATACTGTATATTTCATCTGATTGTTGTATGTGTTATTTCCACTGAGCTGATTTGGTTATTTTAAGATTTTAAGTCGGAGTAGTACTGAATGGGTAGTATTAATGTTTATATATTTAAAAATGTTGTCTTTATGACTTCAAATGGAGCAAAAATGGATAGTGATGAACTAACTTGAGATTGAAGTGTAGTAGCTTCTGTTGTTGTATGCTCATATAATTCTAGGGGAAAAAAGTGGGTGTCTGATTAAGATACTGCACATTCATCTGATTGTTGTATGTATTATTTCCACTGAGCAATGTTCTATTTTATTTTAGTTTATTTATCTCTTTTGTGATAGATGCTCGGTATGGGAATGAAATTGTTGAAGTGGTGAATGTGGGTTTTGGGATTTGACGACATTGGTTGAGGACTTGGAAATTGGAACTATTGTGTTTATTATAGTGGGTTTGTCTAAGGTTTTAGTTGGTAAGATATGCTTAGAGTAAAGTACTCCCTCCATTTCAATTTGTTTGTTTTACTTTCTTTTTAGTCCGTTTAAAAAAAATGCCTCTTTCTCTTTTTGACAACTCTTTAATTCCAACTTTCTACACGACATATTTAAGACCACAAGATTAAAGGGTATTTTGGTACATTCTACATATCTTTAGTTTAAGATCGCAATCGCAAGATTCAAAGTCTTCTTTATTTTCTAAAACTCCATGCCAAGTCAAAACAAGACACAACTAAAATGGAGGGAGTAATCATTTTGAAGGAGAAGTGAATGTTTGTTCCAATTTCTTCCTGTCCTTTAGGACAAAATTTTGGGTTACTTTAAATGAATGACCCGATAGTGTGGAAAAATATTTATGTTGTCAATGTTTATAAGTTAAACCCAATAAACTGACAGTCTAAAGGTTGTTTATGCTATCAGTGTAGTTTTAAGGGTTAGTAGCTACACATTTATCTGATTAAAATTGTAAAGATATGGCACCTGGGCCTAACTCAACCCCAAAAGCTAGCTCAATAGGGGAGATTGTCCAAGTCCATATAAGGAGACCACCGGTCCATTCCCCAACCAATGTGGGACTTTTATCCACTCTAACACCCCCTTCACGCCCAGGGCCCAACTGGAGCGTGGACCGAGAGCCCAAACGGGAATGGACCTGGCTTTGATACCATGTAAAGATATGTACATATTTAAGAAAGAGTCTATATTCATTCTCTAACACTCCCCCTCAAGTTGGAGCATATATATTGATCATGCCCAACTTGTTACAAAGGTAAACAACTCGAGTGCCATTCAATGCTTTTGTGAACAAATCGGCTACTTGCTCTCCTGTCTTCACGTAGACGGTGCAAATCAAATTCTCCTGAATCTTCTCACGAATAAAATGACAGTCAACTTCAATATGTTTGGTTCTTTCATGATACACCGGATTTGAGGCAATATGGAGCGCAACTTGATTATCACACCAGAGTTTTGATGGAGTAACATGCTTCAACCCAATTTCAGTTAAAAGATGATGTATCCACATTATCTCACAAGTTGATTGTGCCATAGCTCGATACTCAGATTCTGCACTAGATCGAGATACAACATTCTGTTTCTTACTTCTCCATGATACCAAGTTTCCACCAACAAAGACGCAGTAACCAATGGTAGATCTTCTATCAATCTTGGATCCAGCCCAATCCGCATCTGCAAAACACTCAATGCGAGAATGCCCGTGATTGCTATATAATATGCCAAGTCCAGGAGCTCCTTTTAAGTAACATAGAATCTGCTCCAAAGCTTCCCAATGTTTAACTGTGGGCACAGACATGAACTGGCTAATCACACTTACTGCAAAAGCAATATCTGGACGAGTCACAGTGAGATAGTTTAATTTTTCAACTAACCTTCTGTATCTCTCTGGATCGTCAAATGGATCGCCATCATCTTTCACAAGATGCAAATTAGGAACCATCGGAGAGTTGCATGGCTTGGATGCCAACTTTCCGGTTTCTGACAATAGGTCAAGAATATACTTTCTCTGAGATAGAAAAATTCCTTTCTTGTTTCTACTTACTTCCACTCCCAAGAAGTATTTTAGTTGTCCCAAGTCTTTTGTGTGAAACTTAGTATGCAAGAAGGACTTGAGAGAAGAAATTCCTGCATAATCACTTCCTGTAATGACAATATCATCAACATATACAACAAGAAGAATAGTTCCAGTTGTTGATTGCTTGTAGAAGACTGAATGATCACATTTGCTCCTTTTCAGTCCAAACTCCTGAATTACCTCACTAAATTTTCCAAACCAAGCTCGGGGACTTTGCTTCAAGCCATACAAGGACTTCTTCAAGTGACACACCTTTCCAAACTCCCCCTGAGCAACAAAACCAGGTGGTTGCTCCATATACACCTCTTCATGGAGATCACCGTGAAGGAATGCATTCTTAATATCCAACTGATGCAAAGGCCAATTCTCAGAAGCAGCTAGAGAAATGAACAGCGGACAGAAGTGAGTTTGGCAACCGGGGAGAAGGTATTTGAATAATCCACCCCATAAGTTTGAGCATATCCTTTAGCCACAAGTCTGGCCTTAAGTCTCGCCACAGAGCCATCATGATTAACTTTGACCGCGAAGACCCACTTGCATCCCACTGCTTTCTTTCCACTAGGTAAATTCACTAAATCCCAAGTGTGATTTTCCTCTAAGGCATGTATTTCCTCGAGCATTGTTTTAGACCATCCAGGATGGTTCAAAGCCTCCTTCACTGTTTTGGGTACAGAAATGGAGTCTAGAGACACAATCAAAGATCTAGACGCAGGGGATAAGTGGTCATAGGAAACAAAATTGGCAATGGAAAATATGTGGATTTGCAAGTACGTGTACCTTTACGAAAAGCAATAGGAAGGTCAAGATTTTCCGGAGGATCAAGTGGAAGAGGATCTGATGACGAAGAAACTGGTGTAAGAGATGTATCATTAGTCTCCCGCCTCCTAGAGTAAACCTGAACAACTGGTAGTCTTGCGGGAGCAGATGGATCTGGTGCTTCAGGCACAATAGTTGATTGGTGCTCAATTGAAGAACCATGAGATTTATGAGAAACAACATCATTTGATCGTTCTGTGACGACCCTAGTAACCTGGTAGACTAACCACTCATCTTCCTTCCCTTGGCTTGTAGAGATGGAGGTGCATAAAAGAATGGTGTAGTCTCCAAAAATGCTACATCAGTTGACACCAAATATTTTCCAAGTTCAGTAGAATAACAATGATACCCTTTCTGAAGACGATAATAGCCTAAGAAAACACATTTCAAGGCCTTGGGGTCCAACGTGGTAACTGATGGTCGGACATCTCGAACATAACATGTGCTTCCAAACACCTTAGGTTCCACCAGAAATAGTGACTTATTTGGGAAAAGAACACTATATGGTACATCACCAGCAAGCACAGTAAATGGCATGCGATTAATCAGAAAACAAGCTATGGAGACTGCATTGGCCCAAAATTGTTTAGGAACCTTTGTTTGAAACAATAGTGCTCAAGCCGTCTCAAGTAGATGCCTGTTTTTCCTTTCAACAACTCCATTTTGAGAAGGTGTGTCAACACAAGATGACTGGTGGAGAATCCCATGTTGTCTCATATAAGACTGAAATGATTCTGACATATATTCTTTAGCATTGTCACTCCGTAATATGCGTATAGTAGTGTTAAATTGAGTCTTAACTTCAGCAACAAAGGCACAAAAATGAGAAAACACTTCTGCTCGATTCTTCATAAAGTATATCCACGTCATCCTAGAGAAATCATCCACAAAGGTAACAAAATATTTATACCCACCTTTGGACACAACAGGACATGGTCCCCATACATCAGAGTGAACTAACTCAAAGGCAAACTCAACTCGTTTATTAACCCTTGGACCTAATGAGGTGCGATGGTGTTTTGCAAATTGACACGATTCACAAGCCAATGAAGAAACATTCTGAAATTGAGGACACAGTTTCTTCAGCATAGGTAAAGAGGGATGTCCCAGTCGACAATGTGCATCAAAAGGAGACACAACACCAGAGCATGCAACAGACCAAGACTCACATTCATCAAGGATGTATAAATCACCAGATACATGTCCTTTACTAATAACCTGGTTCGTTGCAAGATCACAGAACACACAATAATCGGGGAAGAATGAGATATAACAATTGAGGTCTCTAGTAAGTTTACTCACAGAAATCAAATTGAAGGCCAACTTCGGTAGACTTAATACAGAGGACAAGGTAATACAAGAGTTCGGCTTAACAGTCCCAGATCCAACAATGCTACAGGTTGACCCATCAGCTACAGTTACAGGAGAGGGTGCTTTGTACGATTGAAAACTAGAAAAGACATTAGAGTTACCTGTCATATGATCTGTGGCACCTGAATCAATTATCCATTTGTTTGAAGAAGAGATAAGATATGATTTACCCGACTCAACAAGTGTACGGATCATAGAGGATGCTTTCAGTGATTTTTGATACTGGATAAATTTCGCAAACTCCTCCGCCGAAATAAGAACTGTTTTGTTTCCTTCTTCCTTGTTGTTTATAGTCATTTTCCAATTAATAAACCTACTTTATCAAAATAAATTGATAAAGAAGCCAATTGGAAGTCCTGAACAGAGTCACAGACTATATGCAGAAATCAGATAATACTTAATGAACCGTAACAGAATCAGAAGCTTGAGAATAATACCAAACCCAACTTGCAGTCCGGAGAAACAATTTCGAAATCTAATCAAGCTTCAAACAGCCTTCCAGAGACTATCGAATAACAAATTTGTGAGCAACTATCTGACTCAGTGTTGCACTCGTCGGCAACCTCCAACCGATTCCCAAAAACAAAGAAAATAATCAGCAACTAATAGGAAAGGCTCAAACCTGACCAAAAAATGTAGTTCCCAGATTATGGTTTGAGGCTCTTCTACTGCAAAATGTTGGTCCTATGATCATAGAATCACCTCAATTCAAAGAGAAATGTCAAGGCAACAAATGAACAGGAAGCCGGACCAAGATTGGAATAAACTTGATCCAACAGGTGAGACACACAGGGTTCTCCTCCAACCACCAGATTCTGGGGTTTTGTGGATCGATCGAAATTTCAGATTCAAAATCTCTTTCAAGTGCACTGACCCAACTCCGGCAAGTTCCGGTGACTTTTCTGATCAACTCCGGCAGAGCAGGATACGCCGCTCTGATACCATGTAAAGATATGGCACCTGGGCCTAACTCAACCAAAAGCTAGCTCAAGAGGGAAGGATTGCGCAAGTCCATATAAGGAGACCACCAGTCCATTCCCCAACCAATGTGGGACTTTTACCCACTCTAACAAAAATGAAGTAAAATAATCCTTGCCTTCCTTTCAAGAGGATCTGTTACTTCTGTGTTTGCTGAAGCTTTTTGATGGCTTAGTGGTCAATGACGTGCGTTGAGCACCATAAGGTCTCAGGTTCAATTCCCATCACAGATAAAAACACTAGGTGATTTATTTCCATCTGTTCTAGCCTTGGTGGACAGAGTTTCCTGATACCTGTTGCTGGTAGGAGGTGACAGGTATCCCGTGGAATTAGTCGAGGTGCGCGAAAGCTAGCCGAACACCACGGTTATCCAAAAAAAAAGTGCTTTAGGTGTGCTTATTTCCACACTCAAAGAATACAAAAAGAAGAAAGATATTCCTGATTTTCATCTAATTTCCTTAAACTCCTATTCGTCTGGAGCTGATACAGCTGATTCTGTGCTTCCTAGTCTCCAAAATTTTCTTAAGCCTTTGGTTATATTAGTTAATTGTTTGGTCAACTGATGAAGGAAGAAGGAAAAAGGACAAAGAGAAACGAGAAAATTCAGATGCTTTTTCTATCGATCTATTTGGATGGATTAGTAAAGTGTAATAAAATATGAATATGCCTTGTGCTGACACAAAATCTACATAAAATAGAAACATGCCTCGTGCTGACAAGGTGCAGGTAAATGATTTATTAAGGAAAATGTCAAATGGTAGCTTATAGTCCCCTCTATATAAATTGTGTTCCTCACCAAGTCTGTTGTACACATATTTTAGCTTTGATTTGATAAGTTGCAATAACATTTCTTGCAGGGCAATTCTGTTTCAACGACAAAGTATGATGTCCTAACGTTCCTGCCAAAGGGGTTATTTGAACAGGTAAATTGGCTTTGCTCTTTTCCTGTCTCCTTTTAAGCTTATTACTTTTGCTTAATTAAGCTTTACTGGTTTATTCCGACTTAAACAATAAAATTTATTCTTCCATTGGAAAACTACACAGTGTTGGCATATAATTTAGAGGACACATACACAAGGCCTCTAGTTCCCTACAATCCTGTCGTGCCAAGAGCATACCTTGCAATCAACTTTGAAGAATGTGATATAGATAAGGTCCCCAGCCTTATTCTTCAAAAAGCCTCACTAGTTACATACATAAGGAACTTCTCTCTCTTTTTTTTTGACAAGGGAAAAAAAGAGAGAGAAGTTCCTTATGTAACTAGTGAGGTTTTTTGAGTGTATTTTTTCAATATGCTATCGGTTGATAAGAAGTTCATCAAATAGTTTCCTGGCTTTCCTCCCAAATTTATCTTTCTTTGAATAGCAGCTTAATGTCCTGTCTAATGGTTTCCCTCCTTCATGTTAATCCTTGTAGCTTGTGAAATGGATTTGGACTAAGTTTGTAATTTGTGCTGTTTCTGTTTGGTAGGAAGGGGACCACAAGTTTGAGCTTTTATTTTTTTTTCTTTTTGAAAAGGTTAATAAGAGCTTTATTGTGTCAAAAGATACCAGCGCTAGCAAGTCTGTACAGAAGTAGTGATTCAATATACGGGATCCAATTCAAGTTGATATAGTGCTAATACAGTCATTTCCTCTTCTTTTTAAATTTTGTAACCTACACCAGATGCTAAAAGGTAAGGCATCTAAATTTAGCATTACAGTTGAAGCTTTCCCCGGAAGAACCTCCGGCTCCTTTCTGTCCATACGATCCAACATACACAGGACTTGTGTTTCCAACTTCTTCAGAGACTTCCTTTGGCAAGGCACTAAAGAGAAAAGGAGTATCAATCTGGTGAAGTGGGGAACTGTTAACTCTCAATAAGAAGCAAGGTGGTTGGGCATAAAAAACCTTAGACTACACAATAAGAGTCTCTTGCAAAAATGGTGATGGAGGTTCAGTACTGAAGATATGGCCCTATGGAGAAGACTTATTACTTAGAAGTATGGGATGTTGAACCAGTGGATTACCTAAGAAGTTAAGAGAACTTATGGAAGTAGTGTCCAGAAAACTATTAGAAATTTGTGGCATGATTTTTTGCGTTAATGTGAAGATCAAAGTGGGTGATGGAGAAAGAACTGCTTTTTGGTAAGATCACTGGATTGGTCAGAACAACTAAAAGACCATTTTCCCTGACTTATATTCTATAAGCCTTCAAAAGCATGCTCAGGACAATCAAGTCTGAAATCAACAAGGCTGGGAATTGAATTTCAGGAGAGCTTTAAATGACTGGGAAATAGACAGATTTACAACAATGCTCCAGACCCTGGAAACTTTCCGTGGCACCTCAGGTTTATTAGATAAACTAAGATGGAGTTTGAACAACAGAGAAATTATTTCAGTAAAGTCTGTATACTGTAAATTGAATCAAGGAACCTCTTTGATTGTGGTGTGGCCCTGGAATCACATATGGAGAATCAAAGTACCTCTCAAGGTATCCTGTTTTGTTTGATTGAAGGTAAAGAAAGCATGCCAGATCAACCTTCCAAATAATTGGGACCCGTGCTCCTAGTCAAGTGATTGCCGCAAGTATATTCAAAAGTTTCCTCGAGAGTAAGACCTTGAGCTTTCACCTGGATTCAATATTTTCAGGTACAATGTACCCAAAAGAACCAATTTAAGCGAGTTGACCTGAGAACCTCTTTTTTACTATGTATAAAAAATATAAAATCGTAAGAAAGTGGGTTTGACTGCTAATAACTAAGGATTTCCTTAAAAGTAGGGGATGAATGAAGTGTATATCTAATTGAAGTAATCATATTTGTTTCGGTAAATATGCTTTCAGGCACTTGAACCTGCTTGGATGCTTCAAACAAATTTAGATGAATTATAAGCCTGATAGGTAGTGTATACAAGTTGTTTTCAGAGGTGCTGACGGAGAGGCTCAAAAAGATACAAGTTGGTGGATTCACAACAGATGACTTTTATCAAAGGGAGACAAATGATGGATGCTGCTCTGATAGCTAATATAGTTGTGGATTCTAGAATCAAACAAAAGAAACTAAGAATTCTTTGTAAATTAGATATTGAAAAGGCATATGATCATGTAAATTGTAGTTTTTTGCTGAAAATGTTAGATAGGATAGGCTTCAGGGTGAAACGAATAAACTGGGTGAAATATTGCATTTCTACCGTTAGATTCTCCATTCTCATACATGGTTCTCTTGAGGGTTTTATCCATGCTCACAGAGGTCTAATATAGGGAGACCCCTTGTCTTCTTTTTTATTCATAATAGCTATAGAAGGTCTTAACAACATGGTTAAGACAACAAAATTTAATGGTACCTTTTGAAGACCTTGAGGTAGCCAGAGATGGAAAATGTAGTTTGGAGAATACACAACTTCAGTATGCTGATGATACGTTAATTTTTTGTGGTGCAAAAGAGGAACGTCTGAGGTTTTTGAGAATTATTTTGGTACTTTTTGAAGGCATTTCAGGACTACATATCAATTGGAGAAAGAGCCTCCTTTTTCCCATCAATGAAGCTCCTGGTATGGAGCAATTGACACTGATTTTGAGAGAAGTAGGAACTGTACCTACTGTTTATCTTGCCATGCCCCCTAGGTACAACATCTAAATCCAATGAGATATGGAATATTGTTGTTGAAAAATGTGAAATGAAACTGCCCAGATGGAAATCTCAATATTTGCCTATTGGAGTAAGATTCATCCTCATCAACTCAGTTTTAGATTCTCTTCCAACATACATGAAATCCTTCATCCTTCTTCCCATTTCTGCAGGGGTTATTCAGGGACTTGATAGACTTAAAAGATCCTTTTATGGAAAGGAAACAAAGAGAAAAAGTTTTTTTTATTTGGTTAAATGGAAATCCCATGTAGTCATCAGGAATCTGAAGAAGCAAAACAAGGTTCTTAGATGAAATGGCTTTGAAGGTATTCTTAGGAACTTCAAACCTTATGTGGCAGTGTGATGATCAAAGCAAAATATGATGAGGAATACAAGTGAATGTTAAAGGGAGTTAACACAACATATGGGGTAAGTCTATGGAGGTCCATTCACTTTGGCCAGATACGAAGAGTCTTTCATCCATTTAAGTGCATGATGGCAACAAAACCTCCTTTTGGAAAGATATATGGTTAGGAGTTGGTTGTTTACATGAGTTTTTCCCTTATATATTTGGTTGGGACCAACATCAGCAAAAAGGCTATAGCTAGGGTGTGGACTCCCCAAGGTTTGGAACTTGTATTTAGGAGAATGTTGAATGATTGGGAGATGGCTAGGTCGACTGAATTCTAAAAGCAGCTGGATAATTTTAAAAGATTACACAGTGGGGTGGATACTTTGTGGTGGTAGAGGCACAACTGTGACATTTATAAGGAGAATGCAACATACATGAGAATGCAACTTACATGATTTTTAATCAATCTAATCAGCAGATTACCAGTTGGTCATGGAAGCATATCTCGAAAATCAAAATCCTCTATGAAGTAGCTTGTTTCATTTGGCTACTAGAACAGGAGGCTGTCTTGACCCAAGATTATCTCATAAAGAGAGGGATTTCACTCTGCTCAAGGTGCTACCTATGTGGGTAAGAAGCTGAGAAAATTAGCCATTTACACTGCAAG
This sequence comes from Jaltomata sinuosa, assembly GCA_003996215.1. NCBI lineage: Eukaryota > Viridiplantae > Streptophyta > Magnoliopsida > Solanales > Solanaceae > Jaltomata > Jaltomata sinuosa. The sequence goes on from QJPP01003454.1 coordinate 29,476, forward strand.
ATAACATACCAGCTATGAAAGATCTTTATTAATGGCAGAGGTATATCCTGGACGATGCCTAGTAAGATTATTAAAGCTCTTTATGTTGGGATGAGGCTGGAGCTGAAGCCAGAGACAGAAGATAGATGGAAGATTGTCCCAGCATGAAACAAAGGAATTCCAGATGTTTTGAGGACGGTGGCTGCTCTGTGCAAAAGATCAAACTAAACTATATTCTGCTTTTTTGATACTGTTTCAATTCTAGAAATTCTAGAATCTTGCTAGGATTGTAGAAAAATTTGATTCTGTTTTTGCTCACTTGAAAATATTGTTTCAGTACGACTTATCTACTGATTTTAGTTATATATACATATATGTTACCATCTAAAAAAAAGAACATTGCTGAGTTCGAGGAAATTGGTGAATTTGAAATAAGTCTCAAATGCATCATTCATGGCCATTGCACGTGGCTTTGATTGCAAATGAAATGGTTGACTCCAAAAGAAAGTAGGGGGAGTCGAGGATACTAACCAAGCTGGACCTTGAGAAGGCTTATAGTCACGTTAATTCAAGTTCATGGATTTCATACGGATGACATGATCAGGGAATAATGGAGTAAGTGGATCAGGTTCTACATCTCAACACTCAGTTACTTGGTCCTAGTTAATGACAACCTATACAATTTCTTTGGCAGTTCGAAGCGACTTAAAGAAGGGAACCCATTATCTCTAGTGCCTCTCATTTTGTTAATGGAAGTGTTTAATAGAATGATGGACATTGCAATAGTAGGTGGATACTTTAAAGGGTTCTCTGCCGCTATTGGGGGCCAATGTAACGTGTGGGTTACTAAGTTGTAGTCCTTTTTGAAAAAAAAGGGTCACCAAGTTCTTGTTAAAAAACAACATATTAGTGCTTTGTGATGCAAATATTAACTAGAAACAATTGAAAAGGTCTTTACATAGTTTCAGGTAGTGTCAAGTTTCGAGATTAAACCCATGAAGTATGAGATCATTCAAGTGGGCGAAGTGGCAATATTGAGAGTCTGACATAGATGTTTCATTGCATGATCATCGTCGTACCTGCTAGATAGGCTGGTATGCCTTTGGGTGCATCTTACAAGGACCAAACACCATGAAATTTGGTGGTTGAAAGAGTTGAGAAGATATTAATTGGTAACAGAGGATGTATTTGTTGAAAGCGGAGAGGAACTACTTATCAAGAACACTTTATTGAGTATGCTTACGTAGTTCATATCACTGCTATACAAGTATCAACTAGTGTTACAGGTAAATTGGAGAAACTCCAATGAAATATCCCATGAGATTCAGCAGAGAAATCTAGGAAGTTTCACTTCATTAGGTGGGAGATAATTACTACATTAAAGAAATGGTAAGCCCTGTGGGTGAAACTCGAAAGATCTTTGTAGTTTCAGCACGTCTTTTTTTGGAAGTTAGTTATCAAAATTTGGGATTGAGAAACATGCTATATGGAAGAGCGTGATAGCAGAAAAGTATGGCATTGGGAAGGGGGTTGCAAGACTAAGAACATTACTCTTCCTTTTGGGTGCGGCCTTTATAAGAATTATCACGAACGAATGTGATGAGTACAATGGCTACACCATATTCAAGGTTGGGAATGGCTGTAGGGTTAGTTTTTGATGGCACAGATGGTGTGCAGAGTGTTCATTGAAGTATACATTTCTAAACATCTATACTGTTTTGTGCCAGAAAGAGATGCAGTACAATATATAAGGAGGATGCATGAGGGGGGATTTCAAGTTTAAGAGGAACCTCCAAGAAGATAGCTAAATTCGTTAGCCTATTTGAAATCCTCTACAAGCATAATATAATGTTAGCCAATCAAAACTTGTGTATATGGGGTTTGGGAAAATTTTCTCAATTAAGTCATAATACTATAAGATTTTGGTTAGATAAGAATCTTCCTTTTCAAACCTTCCGGTTTGGAATTCTAGGGCACTAAAAAAGTGTGGTTTTTTGCTTGGACGGTGGCAAAGGGAATGGTCTTGACAACAAAAAATTGAGAAACAAATTTACATATGTTAGTTGGTGTTTTATGTGTGACAATTGGGGCGAATACCTAGATCATCTCCTTTGCATTGTCAGTAGCATCTCGACTCGACTGTGGTGAGAGATTTTGCAATTGATTGGTTCGTAATGGACGATGCCAGGATAGTGATTGAGGAACTATTCAGCTGGACCACCTTTTTTTTTTAATCAGTTATTTAGCTGGACCTCTAGAAGAAGAAGAAAAGTTGAAAAGCATAGGACGTTGCTCCACCAGCCCTGATGCGGATCCTTTGGAAGGAGAGAAATAATAGAGTTTTCAAGGGATAGAACATGAATTTATATATGTGAGGAATATATTTCAACCCTAATTTTTTTTTTTGCTGCCATCTAAGTTCCAGTTTGTATAGAAAAGCAGGTGTCTCTTGTAGGGATTCATCTCTTTTTATAGATTCTGTAACTTTGGTTTACTTGTATATTGGAGATTTTCCCATGTTAATAAATTTATTTTACCTTGTTGAAAAACAAAATGAATTGTAGTCTATTAGTGTTTTAGGCTATTCAAGATTATTATTTCAACAATATCATTTTACATATAGCAAGTTCATTCAGCTTGAAAAATGATGACATGCAGCCAATTGTTCAATCCTTGTTTTTCCATAACCCTCATCTTATTTCTATGTCCTTATTCTGACAGTTCAGGCGGGTGGCTAATCTGTACTTCCTTATGATCTCAATTTTGTCATGCACTCCAATCAGGTATTTCAATTTCAACTATCTTGTATTATGTCACTAATTCTTATTTTATTTGTGCTGAAAATGAGTGTAGAGTATTTTATTGTGTTAAGCATCTAGATTAGATTAGAGTTCACTGCTGCGTGATGCTATTGCTATTGGTGGTTGTTTGTCTCCGTCATTAAATAATAAAATTTCACTTTTTTGTTTTTGGTTGTAAGGCGTTTGCAAACTATTTCAAGAAATTTATTTTTATTTTGGTGACGTGCTATATTTTCTCATGATTTGCACCTGAAAAAATAATCTTGTTTGAATGCAGTCCTGTAAGTCCAATAACAAATGTGCTTCCTTTGAGCTTGGTGCTTCTTGTTTCTCTTATTAAGGAGGCTTGGGAGGACTGGGTGAGTACTATTTCCTTCATTGCCTTCTTTCTCCGTTGGTTCTTAAACTGACTGTTATATATATTATATTCTTTAAATAGAGTAATATGCTATTGACACCTTTATCCTTTTACCTCTTGTTTTGATACTATATGCTTATGCTTTCTTTTCTTGTTCCTTCTTTCATTATTTATAACAGAAACGTTTTCAGAACGACAAATCTATTAATAATTCCTCCATAGACATGTTGCAAGACCAGAAATGGGTAACTGTACCTTGGAAGAAGCTGCAGGCTGGAGATATTGTGAGAGTAAGTATAACTGTGTAATGCTGTTTTGTACTTTGTTTCATCTTTTGCATTCTGTCTGGTAAAGTAGACGATCAAGATATGAATTTTACTGTTTCATGTTGTTTTGGTGCTCATTATCAACATCCATTTATACCTGCTTTGTAACTTTCCTAGGATCTTTATTTAGCTTGTCATGTCAATTGCTTTGTTATATGAGCAAGGATGTGAGTATAAGATACAAGTGTGTTACCAGCATGGACACGTTGACTTCTAGAAGGCTTTTTGTATATTTTGGGGAATTCATATGAAGTATCTCTGACCTCCCCTACTAACACTGTTCCGCAGGCAGTCTTTGTAACCTAGGTAAATGGAACCATAGATTGCATCAGAGCACAAGAAGTTTAGCTCATAATTGAAACTGCCTATTGTGGATAATTACCAAACAAATAAAGATACAAATTTTGGTTTGCTTCTTTTGAATTTATGTATAACTCAAACTTTCCATGGTGTTTTAGGAGATGGATGTCTGGTCATGACACCAATTAGTGTGATTATATGTCCTTTAAAATGTAGGTTTTGAGCCAACAACAGTTAGGATGAGGAAGATGATCTGTGGTAACTTACTAAAATGTACAGAAGTCATATATCGCAGAATGCGAACAAATTCATCCCATCCCAATTGTTGTCCGCAGAATGCGAACAACTGCATCCCATCCCAATTGTTGTCCTTTAAAATATAGAGATATGGAATGAAGTAAAGAGAAGTGTGAGAAGAAACTGGCCAGATGGAAAACCCAATACCTTTCAATGGGAGGGAGATTAACCCTCATCAACTCAATCCTTGATGCCCTCCCAACTTACATGATGTCACTGTTCCCTATCCCAGGCGGGATCACCAAAAGGCTGGATAGCATAAGAAGGAAGTTCCTGTGGCAAGGAAACAAAGAGGAGAGGCTTTCATCTGGTAAAATGGAAGTCAGTGGCAACTGGAAAGAGGGGTGGTGGACTGGGAATAAAGAATGTAAAGTTTATGAAGTGGTTGTGGAAATACTCAAATGAAAACCAGTTATTTTGGAGAAGAGTGATAGGTGCCAAATATGAGGCTGAAGACAATTGGATGACCAAGGAAGTGACTACACCATATGGGGTCAGCTTATGTAGATCCATAAGATCTCTATGGGAGGAGATCAAACTCAACTCCAAGATGAAAGTGGGGAATGGGAACAAGATTAAATTCTGGAAGGATGAATGGCATGAGAAAGGTAAGCTGGAAACTCTTTTCCCTGACATATACAACCTAGCCCTTTTCCAGCAAAGGACTATAGCAGAACTTTGGACACCACAGGGATGGAGTTTCAACTTCAGGAGACAACTAAATGACTGGGAAGTAATGAGGGTGGCAGAATTCTTCAACACTATTGAACATTTTAATGGACTTCAGGCAGATGAGGATGTGTTGTGGTGGAAAGGTTACAAAAAGGAGTTTTTAAAGTAAATGCAGCTTACATGATGATGGATCAACCAAGTCAACAGAGTCTCACCTGGCCATGGAAACAAATTTGGAACTGCAGGTTCCCTATAAAGTTTCATGTTTTATATGGTTGTTAGCTAAGGAAGTAGCCTTGACTCAGGATAATGTAATGGAAAGGGGGATAATCTTATGTTCTAGGTGTTCCCTATGTGGGGAAACCTCAGAAAATGTAAACCATCTATTTCTACACTTCAGATATACTCAGCAACTTTGGAGGATGTTTTTGAGTCTCAAAGGCATATCCTGGACTATGTCTAGGAGAGTCACTGAGGCATTAAAAAGCTGGGAGGAGGCAGGTGTCCTTGCAAGAGACAGAGTTAGATGGAGAATTATAAAGTAGAGGCTGTGGCTCCTCTTCGTATCAAATTGGTAGCAACAACTAAACAAAGTTGTCTTTCTTATTATCTTATCACTATTTATTTTTTCTTATTATAACAAAGGTTAAGCCTTGGCTGTTTCATTCATTTGTGAACTATGGGTTAAGTTTTAGATTTGAGGAGCGTGGACCTCCAGTTATCTAGAATGTTACAACATTTGAGTATGAGGAGCATGGACCTAATATTAGCAGTAGTATCAACAGTATCCCCGTAGTTTCTTGTCCTTCATTTTCTGTTACTACCTGTTGTTCCTTGTGCTTCAGTTATCGCACTATTTCGCTACTGCTACTGTTCCTTTGCACTGAATGCTATGTAATTCTTTCTCTATTATTTGCTATGTCTTCTTTACTTCTTTATGTTCTTTTTCTTACTGCTCCGATATGCGATACTTGAGCCGAGGGTCTTTCGGAAACAATCTTTCTACCTCCATGTGCTAGGGGGTAAGGTCTGCGTACACTCTACCCTCCCAAGACCCTACTGTGGGATTCCACTGGGTTTGTTGTGGTCGTTGGACCTAACGATCAAATACAGTCTGCTTGTTCAGTTTAGTCGTCGTCCTTTCAGCACGGGGATAGGCCATCACAAATATGTGGTTGACATTCAGCATGCGCACTTCACAAATTGAAAATGCAAAATGCTCTTCACCGAGTCCTCCCTAAACATTTGATTTAGGAAGGAATTCAGTTCTGTTCCTCAAATGTAGTTTTAGCACTTGATTTTTTTTATATACAAGTTTTGAGAACAATGAGAGGCAATTCTTTTCATTATTTGAAAAATTTAAGGTTGTACAAGCTGGCCTTTTTCTTGCAGGTTAAGCAGGATGAGTTCTTTCCGGCAGATCTTATCTTTCTTGCCAGCACAAACCCAGATGGGGTCTGCTACATTGAGGTTGTACTGATCCACATCTTATTTCTTTTTTACTTGTGAGAAAAGATAGGTTGATCTAAATTATTTGGAGAAGAGGTATTCGGATACTGTTACACATAAATGTATTGGTTTTCATCTTTTTCATCATGTTCTTTCCTAATCGGTACGTGGAAATCCTCAGACGGCAAATTTGGATGGTGAAACTAATTTAAAGATCAGAAAAGCACTGGAGAAGACCTGGGATTATGTGTCTCCTGAGAAAGTATCTGCATTCAGAGGTTTGGTTTCTTTGCTGCTGTTGCCCAATCAAATGTTTCTGCATGATAATGCCTGTAACATTGACATTTTGTTATACTAGCGCAATGAAATTACTTCAACTCCAGTGGAAGATCCACTTGTAGCATGTATCCTTTGAAATATACATGCTGAATTCCTTCTTTCCAGATTTTCCAATGCTTGCTGCTTGATATCCTTCGAAGTGCTAAATTTGTTTTTAGTCCATGAAAAGTTAAGCGAGACATTTATAGCTGGTTTCTTTCTTAAAATGTACTTTGTAACACCAATAGTCGCTGTTTAGTTACAACTACTTCACCTCTCTTCAGATCGCAGCATGAAGTGCACAAGTCAAGCCATTGTGCACGGACTATCCATGAGATGAACATGTAAATTCAGATATCTATCTGCTATGTATATCTATCTATATCTCTCTTCTATACTATTATAAAACTGGGAAGTCCTAAACTAAAAAGTTGAAAGACCAAAATACTCTTTTAATAATATATATTTTTATTTAATAATAATTAAATAAAAAATCTATTTCTATCTATCTATCTATCTATCCATCCATATCTATACAATTATAAAAGTGGGATGGAAAACTTGAACTAAAAAGTTGAAAGACCATGATACCCTTTTAATAATATATAACTAAAAAGAGCCAATGTAGGTATCTATAAATTAATATTAAAAAGAAAAGGAGAGAAAATTGATGCACTGGATGCTCCAGTCACCGTTTTTATTATATGTTTGTGTATATTCTTTCATCGTTCTTTGTATATATGTATTCATATGGTTCCATTTTTGTGTGCAGTGTAAACATCAATTAGGTAGAAGACTTGCTTAGATATATCAAGTTGTCTAACAATGAGCTCTTTCTCATCTTTTATTAACTTTTTTGCGTAGTAGTCTAATCTAACAAGGTAATAGATATACATCTGAAGCCGGATAAAGAAAGTCTTTAACTTTTTCGTTAAATTTATATAAATTATTTGGATTTGATATTTCTGGTTTTGGGAATGTGCGTTGCACATTTATCTCCTGTCATTATTATAAAGTTTGTATCACAAAATGATGATTTTTAACTATATATATATATATATTTTGGAAAAATATTTGAGTTATAAAAATAGGAATAAAGCTGTTCATTTGAAGCACTGCGACTAGGAAGATTAGAACTTCTAATTCATCTCTACTTTACATTCATTACAACCATGTTGAAATTCGTATTTAACTCCAATTATATGTTTAGTCATCTTAAAGATTAATATTCTTTTTTCATTTACAAAAGTTAAATTTTTTTCTTCATAAATTGGCATTCATGCTTAGTATCAGATTTTATAACATTTATGTTACTTTCAAATATCTTAATTCTATTGAAAGTATGAGTTAATTATAGTTCAATAAATTTATAAAATTAAGCATATTAACTTCCAATCCAAGAAACAATCTTCAATTTGAGATGCACAGAGTATTTTCTTGCCCTTCAATATAATCATAGTTCTAAGGAATGCCTACTTTGATTGTGTTGTTATTTATCTTTAAGTATCTTTGTGGAGTCAAAAGATGTCTAACTGATTTTTTAATTAGAGTATCTCACAAAACGGTTTATTGGGTTGTAATGAAAAAGGAAAAGAAAACAGACACCAACGAAATACATTAGTAATGTGTTGTTTCTGAAATTGGTAAAAAATAAAAAAATTAGCTCAAAGAGAAACATATCAACATATATTATGTAATAATAATTATATCGTTTGCCTGATAATTCCTATATTTTCTGAACAAATTTGTGGATGTTCATAATAATGTAAATTAGTCAAAAGTAGGATACTATAGTTAGTTAATTTCAAAGTCCTAAATATTAGAAAAAAATAATATGGAAGGTATTAAAGTTATGTTATAATGTATTTGTTCAATATTGACGTAAAAACATATTTTAATTGTGTAGTTTGATGTTATCTGATGTATGCCAGATCCTTAGAAAAATATTTTTGCATACAAATTTAATACTCCCTCCGTCCCAATTTAAGTGTCTTAGTTTGGGAAAACATACTAAATACAAATAGAGACTTTTTTGGGACAGACTAAAAAGGAAAGTAGGACACTGAAATTGGGATGGAGGGAGTAATAACTAACACGGGATACAACATGCAATGCATGTCTCAAGAAACTAGTCTATATATGTCAACGGAAGATGTTTTTTAAAAGCATTTAAGATGTGCAACCATGTGTATCATGATCTTCTGCAGATGCTTCCTATCAATTTTTTTATTGCTTATGGTATATCAGAATTATGATGATGAATATCAATTTTTTCTCTTCTATAGTGAAAGCCTTACAATCTGTTTTCAACTTTAGGAATATTTTTCCCTTATACATAACGTGTTTGATGTTTTCTCTTGCATTTTTCTTATACCAGGTGAATTACAATGTGAGCAACCTAATAACTCATTGTACACGTTCACTGGCAATCTGATAATTCAAAAGCAAACCTTGCCACTTAGTCCAAATCAACTTCTTTTACGGGTATGCACTCTTTTTCTTATGTTGTTTCCAATTTGTTTTATTTTATGGCTCTGGTTTTAAGTATTGTATGTTATACACTTACAAGAAAAAAGTACTGCATAAGTTGTGTTTTAGTTATAGTTCACCGCAAATGCATCTTCAAGCAGATATCCTAGATGACCATGATCTATTCTTGTCGATTCCCTTTTATCACTTATCTTTGAGCTTTTGTCTGCTAAATTGTGATATTTCTTCTCTAATTCATAGTACATTTGGTGAATTTTGATTTCATGTTTTCTTCTTGATATCACTGTATTTCTTCCAGGGTTGCAGTCTGAGAAACACTCAGTACATTGTTGGGGCTGTCATTTTCACTGGGCATGAAACAAAGGTATTAAATCTGAATTGAAGTTATAATTTACCCTTTTCTCTTCCCTTTCCTTCGTGCTGTTGTTCTCTTTTTGAGGATGCATCATTCCTTTTTAGCATTCTTGTCAGAAGTGTCAAAGGAGTAGGTTTAATGTCATCAGCTGTTCAGTAATGATGTTTTCTCGAACTATTTTGCTGCATTTGTGGTATAAAGTTACAGTAGCAACCTTTTTTTAAATGATGTTTTCTGTTGTGGTTTCTGCATCTCTTTGCTTTGTGGCCTTTGTTGCTTGGCTGTTCACTTTGGTTCTTACTCTCAGTTGCTTCTGCCAAATGAGTTTAACTACAGGTTATGATGAATTCTATGAAAATTCCTTCCAAGAGAAGCACTTTGGAGAAGAAACTTGACAAACTTATTATCGCTCTTTTTAGCACTCTGTTGTGCATGTGTCTTTTGGGAGCCATAGGCAGGTTCGATCAATTGCTATACCCATTCTGCCATGTTCGAACTTCTGTTACATTCTCCTCCATGCTGAAAATTTTGGATTTGCTTGGAATTTTGCAGCGGTATCTTTATAGATAAGAAGTATTATTATTTGCGGTTTGAAAGTGGCAAAAATTCAGATCCACAGTCCGACCCGGACAATAGATTTGTGGTAATCGTATAGATTCTGACATGATTATCTTTCACTTGTCTGTGCAGTAGTTCTTCTATTTCTGTCTCTTATTACTCTTTTGCTGTCTGCTCAGGTTGCAGTTTTGACCATGTTCACCTTAATCACTTTGTATTCACCGATTATTCCAATCTCTCTCTATGTATCCGTTGAGGTAGATTAATGTCATTTTCGTTGTTTTTTTTTATTTTGGTGCTTTGCAGAATTTTGATCTAATATTCTGTCCGCTTTGGTTATCTTTTTCTGTCCTTCACTTTCAGATGATTAAATTTATACAATCCAATAAATTCATCAATAATGACTTGCACATGTACCATGCTGAGAGTAATACCCCTGCTCAGGCTAGGACATCTAATTTGAACGAGGAACTTGGGCAGGTAAATGTTTAATGCTGTTATGAAGTGGTTGTTTAAATTAATTTGTTTAGACAATCTCTATGTGCACTAACATTAACAGTGGTTTTGCACAAGAAGGAAACAACAGTATTTGCTTCTCTTTTTTCCCTCAGCACTATTGTATGCAGTGTGTTCTCAACAAATGAGTTCTTGATCCACTGGCTACTACTTTATGGACAGGTGGAATACATATTCTCTGACAAAACTGGAACTCTTACGAGGAACTTGATGGAGTTTTTCAAGTGTTCAATCGGTGGAGAGATATATGGTTCAGGTGTTAGTGAAATTGAGATGGGAACTGCTCAGCGAAATGGGCTGAAAGTTGAGGTAAATATATTCTTGGGCAAGATATGAGGGATTCATGGCTCTGTCTTGTGTTGATCTAGAGAATTGTTACAGGTAAAGAAATCATCAACAGAAGCACGAGAGAAAGGTTTCAATTTTGATGATGCTCGGCTGATGCGAGGTGCCTGGAGGAATGAACCTAATCCTGATTCATGCAGGGTAAATATTTGATTATCATGTGTGGAAGAAAAGGAGAACATGAGTTTCTTTTTTTTTTATAGTAAAAATTGTTACATGTTGTTAGAGTGGGTAAAAGTCCCACATTGGTTGGGGAATGGACTGGCGGTCTGCTTATATGGACTTGGGCAATCCCCCCCTCATGAGCTAGCTTTTGGGGTTGAGTTAGGCCCAGGTGTCATATCTTTACATGGTATCAGAGCCAGGTCCATCCCCGTTTGGGCCCCCGGTCCACGCTCCAGTTGGGCCCTGGGCGTGAGTGTTAGAGTGGGTAAAAGTCCCACATTGGTTGGGAAATGGACTGGCGGTCTGCTTATATGGACTTGGGCAATCCTCCCCTCATGAGCTAGCTTTTGGGGTTGAGTTAGGCCAGGTGTCATATCTTTACACATTTGAACAATCAAATATCATAGATTTGCTTTTGACAAGTTAGAAAAAGAATAGAAAATTGCTGTCTTTAAACTGTCTTGTTTTCTTAATTGAATCTTAAGAGTTTCCCCTTCTTACTTATGAAGTTTGTGATATCAAACTCACCCAAATCTTTAGGCAACACTAGATTAGTAGTGAAAATCTTTTATTTCTTTATCGTTTTGCTTTCTTCTCCGTCGTTCTTTTTGAGGTTAGTTATCTCCGTGTAGACTTAAGACGAATAATAAAGTATCCTTTAACAACATAAGCCTTTTTGGAGAGGCAGATCACACAATTCAATGTGATACCAGAGCAATCACTGGTTCTGGTTGAGTCCTTACCACTATTCATTAACAAAATATTTCCCACATGCCTGGAACGAGAAAAAAGAATTAGGCCATCACATGAGGTGGTGTGTGCAGATTAAAGGTGTCCCCTTGCTACTTTTAGATGAAGTGGTTCCACAATTGTAATCTAAGGTTTCAATTCATAGTATAGCACCTAGTGGTTTGAACTTCCATTTCTTTCCAAATTCAATATCCATGTTTGACTTGAAATATGTGTTGTCTGGTTTTATTTGGGGGAAAATTTGGGCTCATAGTTGTGTTTTTAATTGTTTAGTATCAAAATAGATAACATTACATTACGGGGGTTGAAGTGAGTCCCATGTAACTTCTTCTATCATATAATATATCATAGAACTTTCTTTCTTAGGAAAGTGAAATTTATTTTAAGATGATGGAAAAAGGAAAGGTGAAAGATTTTACGGAGGGAATGAAGGGACTAGGGAGTTTAAACTTGCAGGGTATCTTCTTGTTTGTAAATTTTCGGCTTCATATGAGTTGTCCTTGTGCAGAAAATTTTCACTGGGTACACTAACTTATCTAGCACCTACATTGCTAGTTTAATGAGGCCAGGGTTGTTTGTTCAGGAATTTTTCAAATGCCTTGCTATATGCCATACTGTGCTGCCTGAAGGTGAAGAGACCCCTGAAAAAATACGATATCAAGCAGCATCTCCAGATGAGTCTGCTTTGGTTGTAGCAGCAAAGAACTTTGGCTTCTTCTTTTACAAGTGCGTGTCTTTAGAATTTCTGTTACATTTGTGTTGTCTGCCATAAGGCTCCTTTTGTTGAAACTTCGTCTATGATTAAAATGTAGAAGGTTAGTTACATACACTGTAAGGTTGGAAGATTCAGGAATGCAGTTTTTTTTCATATCAAAGTAGTGAAAGTAGTCATTATCTGATGAGAGAACACTCGTCATAAGGACGCTGTTGCAGTAATCTGGTTCCTCTTGTTATTTTATTCTGGCATGTGTGAAGAGAATAAGTGCCGATATATGTAAGTCATTATCTGATAGGAGAGTACTTGTCATCCGAAAACTACTGTGGTATCCGGTTCCTGCTGTTATTTACTTATTTTATTTAAGAATCTTAGAAGAGAATAAATCTCTAGATAAATGCAGCAGGGTGCCGTTCCTGGTGCCAGCTCCAGAGGTGAGTTCTCGGGGAAGGGACGGAGAGAGTTCCAATTGATGGATAGGGTAATAAATAGATAGTTTTTGTTTCTTTATGGAGCCACTTTTGAGTCACATGCTTTATTTTTCTCAGCTATTAGTAAAATAACTGGCCCTAGTGCTATTTTTTACTTAGTAGTGTTTTTTTTTTGGTGAGTAATTGATCGACTTTAAAAAACAAAAGAAAAATTAGCTGTGCAATGGTTAGCGGAAGGCATTCTCTATCGAAAGGACATTGTGTTAGGACGAGAGTTCTTCCACTAAACATCTTTGAGGTATCAGATTCTGGAAAGAGTTTAGTCATACTGCTTTGTGGCATTGTTACTGCTATTTTTTCTATTTTTAGCTCGGTCACTTTTAACCATGACCATAAAATTTTCTGCAGACGTACACCAACTATGATTTATGTGCGTGAGTCACATGTTGAGAAGATAGGGAAGATTCAAGATGTTCCTTATGAGATTCTAAATGTTCTTGAATTCAACAGGTGTCAGCACATCCTAGCTTGTATATCAATTTTGATTACCTGCATGATAGTAATGAGGTTGACCATTATCCATTTGTTTTGTGTTTAGTACGAGAAAGCGCCAGTCTGTTGTATGTCGCTATCCTGAAGGCAGATTGGTTCTCTACTGTAAGGTAGGAACTTTATGTGGAAAGATGCATTCGAGGAGATCACTTTAGTAAGAAAATTATCATAGCGCCTACTTTTCTCAGGGTGCAGATAATGTAATTTATGAGAGGTTGCTTGACGGGGACAATGAGTTGAAGAAAAGAACTAGGGAACACTTGGAGCAATTTGGGGCTGCTGGACTTCGGACACTTTGCTTGGCTTATAGAGACTTAACCCCTGATGAGTACGAAAAGTGGAATGAGAAATTTATTCAAGCAAAATCTTCTCTCCGGGACCGTGAGAAGAAATTGGATGAGGTGAGCATATTGTGAAGTATTTCCTTTTAAGTTTGTATTTTCTTTCCAGATTTGCACCTTTTTAATTGTTCTGATTTTGCTTTCTTCCTGGGATTGACTTTTTGTCTTGACTGTTTATTCATCCGTTTTGTAGTGATGTCATTTTAGTTTGAGTCGCACAGTGCAATTATGTTCTTATGCATTTAAGTTCTAATTTCCATCAGATTTCCTAGTTCTAGCTGTATTATGCTCATCATTTAACAATTTTTTTAATTAAAGAGAGGTGGTTTTCTCTTGTCAGTTTGTGATGCCAAACACACTGCTCCTGTGTTGCACTGTGTAGTCCTGATAAGCTTTTCTTGTTATTCTTTTTCTCGGCCTTGGTTCCTGACTTGAAAACACATCTGAAATTGTTTTGCCGACTGTGATCATTCTAGACTCTTTATCCCCCCCCCCCCCCAAAAAAAAAAAAAAGAAGAAAAAATGTGATCATTCTAAAGACTGGGATAGTGTAGCTATCACCTGTGAGAAATTAGAAGGAGAAGAGAAGAGAATTTGGGAATTAGTGTCTTGATTATTCCTTCAAGCTAGTGGGATTAAATAATGTTACAGTGAATGTAAATAAGGAAGGAAACCAATAAGAATATTATACAATCTCCATATTCCCATATCTACACCATCTAATAATAATATCATATTTAACACTCCCCCTCACGCTGTAGCGTATAAGTCATATGCTCCTAGCTTGCAACAAATATAGTCAATTCTGGGTCTTCAATGTGATTTTGTGAAAATATCTGCCAGTTGATCTTTTGAGTTGATAAAACTCGTGCAAATATATCCAAATTCAATCTTCTCTCGAATGAAGTGACAATTTATCTCAATGTGCTTCGTTTTTTTCATGAAACACAACATTAGAAGCGATATGTAGTGCAGCTTGGTTATCACAAATCAATTTCATTGGTTCAACTCCTCCCATCTTCAATTCTTGGAGAAGTTGTCTCAACCATATAAGCTCACAGGTAGCCAATGCCATAGCTCGATACTCCGGGATATTAGATTACCTCCCATTAGAACACAATAACCTGAATTGGACCGTCTATCAGAAAGAGACCGGCCCAAGCTGCATCAGAATACCTAACAATGTGGGTGTCCCTCTTGTCTTCATACAATAAACCTTGTCCCGGAGAGCTTTTGATATATCGCAGAATGCATACTGCATTCCAGTGACTATCACAAGGTTATTGCAGAAACTGGCTAACTACACTAACAACAAATGAGATGTTTGGTCGTGTGATCGTAAGGTAGTTGAGTTTGCCAACAAGTCTCCGATATCTGCTAGGATCTTTTAGAGTCTCCCCCTGTCCTGGAATAAGCTTTGTATTTGGATCCATGGTAGTGTCCACATGTTTACAATCTAGCATACCAGCGTCTTCAAAATGTCTAAGGCATATTTTGTGTAATTGCAATACCATTGCCAAACTGTGCCACTTCAATGCCTAGAAAGTATAGCTTGCCCAAATTCTTAGTCTGAAAGTGATTTGAAAGGTGTTGTTTGAGTTGAGAAATACCTTCATGATCATCAGTTGTGATAACAATATTATCAACATAAACAATTAAAAAGATACGTTTGCCATGAGATGAATGCCTTTAAAATACAGAGTGATCAAATTTTGTTTGAATCATTCCAAACTCTTGGACAACGGATCAAACCATGCTCTAGGAGATTGCTTGAGACCATGAAGGGATCGACGAAGTCTACATACTAGTCCAGACTCCCCCTGAACAACAAATCCTGGTGGTTGCTCCATATAAACCTCTTCAGCAAGTTCTCCGTGAAGGAATGTGTTTTTGATGTCCAGCTGGAAAAGGGGCCAATGAAATTTGAGTGTATCCCTTAGCAACTAGTCTCGCTTTGAGACGATCAATAGCTACATCTGAACTTACCTTAACTGTGAGTACGGAGTACCCAATGACAACCAACAGTGGTTTTGCCTTTCGGTAAAGGAACAAGCTCCCAAGTACCATCATGCAAAGCAATCATTTCTTCAATCATAGCCTGACCCCAACCTGGATGAACCAATGCTTTTGCCAGTCTTGGGAACTTTGACAGTGGATAAGCTAGTAACGAAGGCATGATATAAAGGTGACAAACGATGATAGCTTAAATAAGTATAAATGGGAGCTTGATTGGCAGTAGTTCTAGTACCTTTGTGAAGAGCAATGGGAGGATCATCTGTTGAGTGCTCGACCGAAGCAGGAGACATTGTTGGAGTAGGTGATGAGTCACCGAGAGTGCTTTGTATACCTGTATCAGTGTTAGAAATACTAACTGGATTAGCATGCTCAGAAGGAGGTTGAGGTCGTCGGGAATAGACCTTAAGAGAAAGAGGTGAAGCTGGGGTTGGAATAGTTGGAATTGGAAGGATTGCTGATATGGTCTTTTGATTTTCCGTATTAGGAGAAAAATATGGAGAAGACTCAAAAAAGGTAACATCTGCAGAGTCAAGTACTTATTAGTAAAGGGGTCAAAGCATTTGTAACCTTTTGTAGATGAGAATACCCGAGATCAAAGCATTTGTAACCTTTTTGTAGACGAGAATACCCGAGAAAGTTACATTTAAAAGCTTTGTGGAGGAAGGAGAAACAAATTCTGGTCCGGATAGAGGATTGAGTGTGGACAATTGTATTGCAAAACATAAGAAGGCATATGATTGATTAAATAACAGGCAGTAATAACGGCATCACCCCAAAATCGTAAAGGGACATGATTGTGAATGAGCAATGTCCGAGCTGCTTCAATTAGATGTATGTTCTTACGCTCAACAATTTCATTTTGTTGCGGAGTATGTGCACAAGAAGACAAGTGCAATATGCCATGAGATGACATAAAAGAAGAGAGAAAGGTGGAGAAATATTCTCGGGCATTATCACTGATTAGCTTCAGCTTCTTAATGGAAATACCAAATTGATTGCGAATTTCAGCATAAAATTTCTTAAAGATAGAGAATAACTCAGATCTATTTTTCATTAAGACTAACCACGTGCATCGAGAATAGTCATCAATGAAAGTCACAAAATAATGAAAGCCTATGGAAAAACTGACACGACTTGGACCCATATGTCTGAATGAACAATTTCAAACATAGAGGTGGCCCTATTATTGATGCACTTTGGGAAAGAGGCACGAGTTTGCTTCCCAAGTTGACACGACTCACATTCTAACAAATATAAACTAGATAAACTGGGAACCATCTTCTGTAGTTTCAAGAGACTCTGATGACCTAGTTGATTATGGAGCAATTCAGAGGAAGTAGTGAAAGTGAAAGCAACATGTGGTTGTGGGTGGATAGCAGGTACAATCCCTGTAACTCATGTCCTTTTCCAATTATCTGTCTCGTACTCCGGTCCTGCAGAAAAATCATCAAGGAAGGTTACAACACATTTCAGGTTTTTAGTTAATTTGCTAATGGAAATAAGATTATATGGACATTCAGGTGCAAAAAGAACTGATTTTAAAGGTATGGAAGGCAGAGGGTGAGCTATACCTATCCCTTTTACACCAGTCTTTGATCCATTAACCAAAGTAACAGTAGAGAGGATTGAAGGGGTAGTAAGAGTAGATAGAGTATTTTTGTTACCAGAAATATGGTCAGAAGCAAAAGAATCAAAAATCCATTGTTCCTGAGATGAAGAATGTGCGACATTGATGTGCCGCTAATTTACGTCACTTTCGACTCCTTTAAACTAAGAACAATCGTACGTTTTCAAGCAACCGTTGTCGTTTTTGATGTGTTTATGTTGTATTTTCAGGAAATGGAGACAAACGCGGAAACAGAAGGAAATACTAGAAAAAGAGGATTCTGCCTAAGAGTGACGGCCTGAGTGACGGTCCGTCACACATGTGACGGTTCGTCACACATGTGACGGTCCGTCACACATGTGACGGTCCGTCACCAAGACCGTCGCATAGAGGCAGTGCCACTGCCTAAGGTTGACGGTCCAGGCGACGGTCCGTCAAGGCAGTGACGGTCCGTCAGCCTGACCGTCGCACCAAGGCAGTAGCGCGCCAACGGCTGTCCGCGTGAAGGACTCCTAACCCGTTTTGGATTTGGTTTCTTTGACTCCTATAAATACCCTATGTTAGGTTTTATTTTAGGGAGTTCACCCATTAGTTTAAAACACGTTTTTAGTTGTTTTTGAGATCAAGAAACACGTTTGCTCTTCTTGAATTCGTGTTCTTGATCGTTCTTGGGGATCTTGTTATTTTCTTGTTCTTGGATTATTGAAGGGTATTTTCATCATATTGTAAGAATCTTCTTTCCTTTATTATGAATTTCTTCTTTTATTCTTCGAGCATGAGTAACTAAAACTCCCGCCACTAGGGTTGTGGGAGCCATGGCTAAAGTAGCGATATAGATTCCGGGTAGCGACGGGTTCAATTTACATGTAGTCACGTTGTTAATCATACTTTATGTCACGTTTTCTAGTGGTTGCAAACATTAGAACATGCCTAGGTTTAATTTGCTTGAGTAAAGAGATTAAAACCGGGAAACTTGATTAACGACAAGGATTCGAGACTACCAACTCTCGTCTTACTGATTAATGCCGTAACTGGATTAATCTACTTGATGTTTAGGATTGAAAGCTAAAAAGCACATCTTTTCGAGGTCGAAAGAATAGAAAAGGAAATTTGTTTATTTGGTCGAGAGACGTTTAGACGATACAATTGACGCAATCACATCGTGACACGCATATAGAAAAAACCCGGTTAAGCCTAGAATCGACATTGTTACAACGCCATGGTGAACACGTCCCTAGTTCATTCTCTCCTACTGATTACTTCTCTACAATATTGTTGCTTTTGTTCACGTTGATTACAAAACCCCCCCCTTTATTTACCGGAAACTATTGACCATTAGTCACATATTTCACTAAAGACTTAATCTTCACCATATTCTCTGTGGGATTCGACCCCAACCTAGTTGGGTTCTATATTTGACTACGACCGCTTACGCTTCGTTAATTCGAGGTGTAGTTTGGGCGTTATCAAATAGTGAAAATTTGATACGCCCAAATTACAACTCCAATTACGAAGCGTAAGCGGTCGCTGTCAAATATAGAACCCAACTAAGGTTGGGGTCGATCCCACAGGGAATAAGATGCAAATTAAATCAATAGTGAATTAAATGACTAGTAGTCGATAGTTTCCGGTAAATTGGGGGGTGTTGTGTGAACAATATTTAACCAAAGCAAATAATAATGTGCGATTAATAATCAATATGAGAGTGAACTAGGGAAGTGTTCACCATAGCGTCGTAACAATTTTAACTCAAGGTTTAACCGGGTTTGCTCTATATGCATATCACGATGTGATTGAACTTATGGTATCGTCTAAACGTTTCTCAACCAATTAGACAACTTTCCTTTTCAATTCTCTCGAACTTGAAAAGGTGAACTTCCTTATTTCAATCCTAAACATCAAGTAGATTAATCTAGTTACAGCATTAATCATGAGACGAGAGTTGGTAGTCTCGAATCCTTGTAGTTAATCAAATTTCCCGGTTTTAATCCCTTTACTCAAGCAAATTAAACCTAGGCATGTTCTAATGTTTGCAACCACCAGAAAACGTTAGTAATTAAATGATTAACCACGTGACAACATAAAGATAGAACCCTACGCTACCCGGAATCTATATTGCTACTTTTGCCATGGCTCCCACAACCCTAGTTGTGGGAAGTTAGTTACTCATGCTATTAGGAAAAGAGAAGAGATTTATATTCATAATAAAGCGAAAAGAATCTTACAATATAATGAACACAAGCTTCAATTTATCCAAGAACGAGAATCCAAGATCCCAAGAACAATGGAAGAACAAGATTGAAGAAGAAGACAAATGTGTTTGTTGTGTTTCTTCCTCTCAAAAGTCGCTCAAAAAATATCCTAAAACTATTTTGTAAAAATGCATCCTTAAAATAAACCTAACACAGGGTATTTATAGTAGTCCAGGAAATAAAGTCCAAAAATAGGATTTTCGGGATCCCGTGTCGCGTTGACGGGTCGCCTGACGGACCGTCAAGCATGCGACGGGCCGTCACTCCAAGCCGTCGCCACTATCCAGTGCTTGCTCATATTTAGTTTCAACTTGACGGTTTGGCTGACGGACCGTCACCCATGCGACGGACCGTCACGCCAACCGTCGCTGCTATCCAGTATAGGTTCCCCTTGAGCTCCCACTTGACGGTTCGTCTGACGGTCCGTCAAAGGTGTGACGGGCCGTCGTGCCAGCCGTCGCCGCTATCCAGTGGCTCCTTTAGTGGCTGCCAGGTTTGGTGGCTTGGCTGACGGTCCGTCACAAGTGTGACGAGCCGTCAGGTCCTCCGTCAAACTCAACCTTTGTTACTTAGCTTGGGTAGTTTTACTTCCTTTTTATCCTTGTCTACATTTCCTGCAAATACACCATAAAAACATCAAAAACGACAACGGTTGCTTGAAAATTCACGATTATTCTTAGTTAAAGGAGTCAAAAGTGCCGTAGAATGGCGGCACATCAACACCCTCAACTTAGAACGTTCGCTTGTCCTCAAGCAACATGACACCAAAAACAAAAAGACGACTCAACTAAGACTCGTGTCACTAGCAAATCATGGCCATTCAACAGCTTAATCAATTTAAATCAATCCCCCCCCCGGTAGCACACAAATGTATGAAACATTAACTTGCAAGGATCCAAACATGTCATTCCGATATGATAGAATATTATGCATACACACGCGCAGCTATCCTAACAATCAATAGACAATACAGAAATCTTGGTGCCCTCACCGCAAAGAAGTCCCACACACAATATTTAGGACTAGGTAAGGCGCTCACACTCACAAACGATTTCAAACAATGCACATGCGATGCCATAGGCTTGCCTTTACTATTCTATTTCAGATTTTCAGAAAGCCACTCAGGATCACTACAGGACTTGTTTTGGCTTGTAATGAGGCTTCGGGTGCAGGTAGGATACGTTTGGGGAATAGTGACTAAACCTTCCTTGGATTCACCGACCTACTACATCCACACAACTTTACTTTGTCCATCCTTATTCACCTCTTTATTCCCTTCTTTCTAGCTACAGGTGCGGCCTCTTTATTTTGACAACTCTTTTTTTTTTTTATTTCTTTTTCTCTCTTTTACATCTCCTTTTCGTTTCTTTTTTCTTTCTTTTCTTAGACACACACCCGGAGTTTTCATTCTCTTCACAACCAATCTTATCCATCCAAATTTTCTTATCATTTGCCTCTATAGTAGCCACCCTCAACTTAGGCTGATTGCCTGAGTTGAGGTGCACGATGTCCAAGGAAGGACCAGGGCCAAAATAGTGATTCAAAGTTTAAACAAGGAATGGTGACTGGTTATTGAAAGAACAGGGTCAATTTTCAATTTTTTTTTTTTGGCTCAAATAGGGATCAAAGGGATTATTTACATTTGGACGGTCTTCTAGGCTAGGTGGACTGCACACAAAAAGGGCCTGTGATCCTTTCCTAAGCAACCAACTTCAAACTTAACAAAATAGACCGGGCAAGTTCTAGATGCATGCACAGAGTAAGAATTTATAACAATATGCTCACACACTTGGCACCAAGAACCATACCACTACCAACTATCAAGACAACAACTCGGCTTAAGCATACTTATTCCAATCATAACCACACAATGACATCCAAGGATCCAGACAGTCAATCATTTCAAACATAAGTACAAAATCTTTTTCAGAGGGGGCTCCTTTTAGTTAAATTTTCAAACAGCCATGCTTGCTACGGACATCACAATTTTTTTTAAAATTTAAACGACAACCTAAACATGCCGGTTCTACTAGATAGCACACCGGAGGAAAAGAAACACGGCAACAAAAACCTCCGGTGGTGGTACTCCTACCCCTAACAGAATAATTTAACATTGTCCTCAATGCTCAAGGAAACATATATTCAGAATAAAGGAATAGGGGTACCTGGGAAACCTAGGTTTCCGTACGCGGCTCATCATCATCTGGGGTCTTTTCAGACTCCGGTACAGCACTGGAAGATGCCCCACCTGCTTGGGCACGCACTCTTTCCTGTCGCAGCTGCTTATCTATTACCGACCGCTGCTTCGCGACCTCTAACTCGTCCTCCTCAGCTGATATCTTTTTGTGCTTCCTCTTCTTTGATTTCTTTACCCCACTTTCACCTGTTTGGGGTTCACTAATTTTCAGTGGCCGACCCATCAAATCCACTATCGTGGGTTCTTCGTCCAAGTCCACGAACTCCGAAGTCTCCTCATAAAGCGCTTTTTCTTGCTTGAGGGCTGTGATGTCATTTTTCACCTTCTTTAGCTCCGCATCAAATCTCGCCAGGTCCGGGATGCTCATTTCGTTTAGCCTTGCATCCATCCGGGTTTCCATGGCATCTACCCTTGCGCGCAGCCCCTCAAATGGCTTCAGAGCCTCCCGTATTGCTTCATCAATGGTGGGTTTAAACAAGTCCGTCCATGCAGCAATTTGTTTATCCAATTGCTTCTGCTTTTGCACCATTTTAGCAAAGTTTCGGGGGTTCATGTGATATTCTGGTGGTAGAGGAGGCCTTGCCGCAGTGCCAGAGTTTTCAGCAGTAGCTCTCGTTGTCTGTGAAGTTATCGGATCAAACACCGCAAGTGGCATTTCAGTGCCTGATGGGGTATCTGTTGCCTCGGAGGTGGTTGTGGTTGGCTCTTCGAATATCTGAGGCTTATGAATTCTTATTTCAAACTTAGTGTCATCCCTGGATTTGTCGATATTTTGCTTTGATGACGCTGCCACTTGCTTATCAATATCATCCCATATCGGCACCTCTGCACGCCTGCATCACTCAGTCACTAGACACGGGAACGGCAAAGAAGAAGTAGTTTTGATGGCCCTGGTCCGCATCTCGTCTGCAATTATCATTCCGAAGTTGATGACGTACCCGGCTATCAAGCTTGCTACAAGGATGGCTCTTCCCTCATCCAAATTATTGTCTCCTCCTGTTGGAAATAACCTGAGCCGCACAACCGCCCACCAAAACTTGGCTACGAAGCTTAGTGATTGCTTCGATATCCGTTCCCTCTGAGTTAGCCAAGAAGGTGAGCCATCAGTCAATGTTCGGGCCAACCACGGTCTCTGCGAGTAGGCGTTGGAAATCTTGTCATGGAACTCTGGCATGTCAGGTGGAGGGATGTATTCCGGGCCAAAGAGGACTCTGTTGATCATTTCCCGTGAGATGTCCACTTGTTTACCCCGAACTGGCACCCTGTCCTGCCTTGGTGCTGATTTGACCCCTTTTCCTGGCTCACATTTGCTTTCCAATAGTGCCAAATAATTGGCATAGAATTCCCGGATTAGCTCTGGATAATAGAATCCCGGGGGCGAGCTCATCCACTCGAGCTGATACCTCTGGTACTGTGTCTGAAGAACCGGGTATTCAGGCAGATCTGTGGTCATGATTTGCACTTCTTCAGCTATCGGTCTTTTGTGGCTTCTCGACATCATTTTGGTAAGACCGTCAAGATAGTGCTTCTGAGCCTCCTTAAATGCCCACCGGATCGATTCTCTGTCCGTGGGTGCACTCCCTGCAATTTTGGTGGTTTCGGGACCACCTACATCCTCCGGATTGGGGCTGGAGCTACCACTTTCATCCGATCCACTACCGCTCCCCGACTCACTGCTAGATGACCCACTCTCCTCTTCAGACTGGGAGACTTGGGTGGTTCTTCGTTTAACTAGCCTGGTTTGGTAAGTCGGGGCTGCAACTATTTCTTCGTCGCTACTCGGTTCATCAATTAGGGTCCGAGTTGTAGCGATCCCTTCTTTCTTCTTTAGTGCTTGACCGCGACGCGGTTGTTGTTTTGGGGCCATGTACCTGCACGTGAACGAGTTCAAACATGTGAGAACAGAAAAATACTCACTAATACCTACTGTCTCGGAGTGACGGTTTGGTTGACGGGCCGTCACAGGTGTGACGGACCATCGCACCGACCGTCACTCTAAGACAGTGAAGTGTTTCTTCCTGACGGTTTAGCTGACGGTTCGTCACGTGTGTGACGGGCCGTTATGCCAACCGTCAAGTTGAGACAGCGTATTTCACTCTCGTTGAGGCATTTCCTCGAACACCTTGTACGCGGTTACGGGTTTTCTCATATTTTGTGGGATTTGGTTTTCCAAAGTCACCACCAATCATTGTATTTGATCTCATGGGTTACTCAAGACTTCACCCATGACACACTTTCGATTTCAAGCAATAATACCACTCATACCCACAATAATTACATTATCACAATTTCACAAATATACCTGCCCAACAATTTCCTTCGTATTTCTTCATGCCACTCAAATAATCTCAACGAGGAAGAGTTTAGAATCATACCTTGATTTTGTTAGGTAGAAGAAATCGCTTTTCCCTTTTGATTTATATGACCCGACGGACAACTAGCGGGATTTCGTTGGTTTGGTGCGTTTTGGACGATGGTGGAGAAAGGAGAATAGGGATGTGGGAATTTCTTGGGGAAAGAAACGGATTTTGTTTTTGATTAATGGTGGTTTTGGAGCTTTTTTTTGGACGTAGAAGATGAGTGGGAGAAGAAGATGGAATCAATATGTAACCGGGCGGGTTGGTTTGGTTTTGGGTCGGGTCGCCCGAAATTAAAAACAAAACGTACCTGATGCGCTGCTTGGAGTGACGGTCCGTCAAAGGTGTGACGGTCCGTCAAAGGTGTGACGGTCCGTCAC